>JAXGGA010000151.1:0-312039 GCA_038373865.1 Uloborus plumipes
CGGAGAAGATGAAGACCCGATACGACACAAGGTCCACTGGCCATGACTTTCAAGAAGGTGACAAAGTATGGCTATGGAATCCCATCCGACGTAAAGGTCTGTCACCCAAATTGCAGTCGCATTGGGATGGACCTTACACAGTTCTCCACCGGCTGAACGACGTCGTAGTGAGGATCCAGAAGTCATCACATTCAAAACCTAGGGTTGTACATTATGATCGGCTAGCCCCATACTATGGCCATAGTTCGTAAAGTAAATCTAAAGCTACCATGGTAATTTGTTTGTAAATTTTGTAAATAACTTTCGCCTTTAATTGTTTGGAATATTACTTTATCAATGTTATTATTTCTTTCATGTTCTCATTGTTATTGTTTATCATGTTTATGATTGGTCATCATGTAATGTGTGCATCTGTAAGTCTTCCCTTGCTTCCTTTCTGGGGATTGTACTGCCCGGGACGTGCAGTCCTTGGGAAGGGGGCAATGTTACAAATCTTGTAAATAGTTGTTGTTTTTCCTGCCTTGCATCATTTTCATTAGTTTTGGTTTTATCTGACGTCATGTTGCAAAAGTATCTGAAGATATCACTTTTATCACTTGTATACCGGCCCCGTAACACTTTGTAGTTTTTACACTTGCCCTAACTTTAATAAGCGTGAAGAAATTTTCGCTCGGAGTGGTGTTTTTCTTTTTATTTCTAGCGTTTTCTTGAATGAATTGTTTAAAGTTATGAATGATTTGGAATATTCCAGATATTACTAGAAAGTTGTCGGGAATTCTTTCCGTGTATAAATAGCTGGCCTTGAACACAAGTCAGTCAGTTTTTCTCAGATGGGTTTTCTGAGATGCTCGTTTTCGTTCGCTTGGACGGATGGTTGTTTTGCTTTTGTAATTGCTTAATTACTGTTCACGTTAGATACGTGGTGCTGAGTTACTGTTGAGCGTACAGTGTACTGTTTGTTGCCTAATTGCTGATGTTTAGCAATTGTTTCCTGCTCTTATTGTAAATAGTGTACATACTTGTAAATAAATTTATAGTTACTTCCTGAAGATTTTAATGCTCATTTAAAGAAAGTTGAAGGTGCTACGGACTCGTTACAATATAATAACATAAATACAACGGTGTTAAAAGCACAAATGCCCATTTGTGCTTTTAACAGCGTTGTATTTATGCTATTATGCATTGAACCAAGCTGGGAGAAAAAAAAATCTTTAAAAATAAGTTTTTGGAACTTTTCTGTATGATTTTTATTTCAAGGGTAAGAAAATACAGTACTGTACAAGAAGTTTCTGTATATAATAATCGAATAACATTAATTAAATAGTTAAAATGATCAAAGAAGCCATTCTTTAATAAGTGTATCTGTATCCATGCAGGGGTGCCCACAGGGGGGAGGGGGATTATGGCGCAAGTTGCGCCATCAAAAGTTTTGAGGGGGATTTTTTTAAATCAATTTGTTTATTTATTTAAATTATTTATTTTATTTTTTTTAATTAAATTATTCATTATTTTTTTTTAATTTAAATTATTTCTTTAGCATTATTTTTTTTATTTACTTATTTATTTTTTTGTGTGTGTGCTTGGAATGTCTGAAAGGGGAAAAAAGCAATTATATTCTACGTATAATTAGTCATTTAAAAAACATTAATAGAGAAAAAAATAATACTTATAATTTAAAAAACGTATAAAATTTTAAAATTAATGTTTAAAAAAATCAAAAAATAATATTTAAAAAAATAAACATTTAAAAAAATAAATAAAATAAAAAAGAGGGGTAAAAATAAAAATAAGAAGGTTGTGAAAAAATTTGGGGGGGGGGGGGATTTGCGCCTTTAAGCTTGGGGGGGCACCCCTGTATCCATGTATATATGCATAAGGTACACTTATTGTGTACCTAATGCATATTGTGTATAATTGTTGAACTAATTAACACTATAAATGTTATGTGCTATTGTGTATTTGTGCCTATTTATAATTATTTTTTCTAAAATAAAGGAAGTTTAAGTATTAAAGCTGTATATACATTTAACACAGCTAATGTTCGTCGAACAGCTAAGGAAACATCAATCTTTGCAGCAAATAAAGTTAAAATTATTGATTCAATTGATTTACCAAGGAGAGTCCCGATAAGAAAAAGGTTAAAGTCCTAAGGATTAATTCACCCTCGTTGCATCAAATCCAATTTGCGTCTTCCTGATTTCGTTCGAGTGCACCAGCAAATTCGAGCCGGTAATTCTGACTGCGATTTCTAAATTTAAATTTCATTGACGGAAGGATTTAACGGCATTGATCAACACTTGAAACCGTCGGGACAGCTTTAGGATTTGCTGTCACTGCGTCTGCCCGGGAATGTTTACTTTTCACGGGTGATTTTATCTTGTCGGCCTTGACCGTCACAATTCGTTACGTGGTTAGATTATTTGAAAAGTTTTAACGATCATCTGCTTTCTTTTTTTTTTTTTTTTCCTTCTCGTTGCTTTTGTTGCTGATTTGATGACTTCCTGGTGAGGTTTAAATACATACTTCTCGGACATTTAAACTTTAATAGTATGTCTGAAGTGAACATTGTATCTTTTCTGGAAAACATTCTAACAAGTTGTAACATCAGTTTTGTCCAACTTTTTTTTTTTTTTTTGACTCGAGTGCCGCACCTCAGAGATGATGAATCTGGCGCTCCTGAACATGCATGCGATTTAAAAATAACAATTTATAGCTAAGGTAGAAAAACAGGGAAAAGGGGAAAATTACGAACAAAAATTGTTATTATTACTTTATGCTCATTTTATTAAAAACTTCGCATCTATTTTTCAGAAACTAGCTTCTGAACATTTGACTCCAAATTTGTCTCGCCAAGTATCTCTGAAGTAAGCATTGTATCTTTTCAGAGAAACATTTTCACAAGTTGTTAAAAAGAATTATGAAGAATAACTTTAACGGGTTATATCAGTGGGGGGGGGGGGGGGCTTCCAACTTTTTTTTACTCAGTGCCGCACCTCAGAGATCAATCTCGCGGGCCTGAGTATGCGTGAAATTTAAATATATTTAAACAATTTCTAGGTACGATAAAAAAACATGGAAAAAAGGAAAATTACAAATCAAAAATTGTTATTATTACTTTATACTGATTTTATTAATATGTTTGCACGTATTTTTTGTTGCATCCTTCGTTTACCATCAGAATAAATTTGTAACATTTATTCTCAATGGTGAATGAAGGATGATTGGTTAGTTTGGAAAGTTCCAGAACGAGGTTTTTAATTCTCAGATAAGATAGAAAAGCGCGGAAAAAAGAAAAATTACAAACCAAAAACTGTTATTATTACTTTATACTCATTTTATTAATAAGTTTGCATCGGTTATTCAAAAATCAGTTTCTGAAAATTAGGCTCCTAATTTGTAACATTTATTCTCAATGGTGAACGAAGGATGATCGGTTATTTTGGAAGGTTCCCAAGCGAGGTTTTTAATTTGTAAGAATTGACATAACATCGGGCCACGTAGGGCAGCTTTGCAGTCCTTGTGCGGTTCGCAGGTCGTAAGATGGGCATCACTGAGGTAGAAAACAATGAATCCAACTTTGGAATCGACTAGTGTTTTGAGTGCCTTGTCAACAAGTTTCGACCTTGAAAAAATCAGAAAACTTTAGAGCCCAGAGGTCATGGTTTAATGGACGTGTATAATATTCAGGCTGTCTGTAACACATGAAAAACGTATGAGATTTTCATAAAACAACAATATAAAGGTATATTTAAAAGAAAGAAATAATCTATATTCTTGAATCTTGAAACTTTAAGAGAAATAGAGGCTAAACTAAAAGAAAGAATAGAAACAAGCAATTTACTTGTATTTTAGATTCAGGCATTGTTGAATGCTACAATATAAAATATATATATTGTTTTTACAATATAATACAGCTAATTTTATAGTAACAAACTAAAAATTGCTAATTTTACAGTAATAAACTAAAATTGTTAATTTTACAGTTTATTACCGTGCATTTTACAGTTTTAAACTGCAACCTCTAATGCCAGTATTATACTGTTGTTTTTACAGTATAATACAGCTAATTTTGTGGTAATAAACTGTAAAATTTCTGCTTTACAGTTAAAAACTATAAAATTGTTAATTTTACAGTTTATTACTGTGAATTTTACAGTTTCAAACTGGAACTTCTGCTGCCAGTATTATACTGTAAAACCAACAGTTTTTTTTTCTGCAGTGCGTGATTTGATTTTTAATTTCTAGTCTTCCTAGCTTTTTGTACGTAGTGAGGAATATTTGAACTAATATCTCTGCAGTATAAAAGTATTTGAGGTGTTATTTCTAGTCGATTTTCGGGAGAATAATATTAAAAAGAACCTTTTGCCACATATATAGCTATAATACGCATCCACATAGTATTTATCCACTCATATGTTTTGATTCCAAAGTGATTGGTAGTTTTCCAGATCGCCCTTTCGGACGAGTTCAATTAATTCCACTCGTATTTAAGGGCGAAGAGCCAATCCCTCAGTTTAGTGGAGCGTGTTAACATTACTCCTTTTTTTCTGTTTTTTACAGCTCTTCTAATCTACTATTTATCGATCGGATTTGCTGTTTCATTTATCTGGTGTTCAGTCCAAGGTCGAGCAAATGTCGGCCAGATTTCGATTAATTTTCGCGCTTGAGGAATGAAGCCACTTATGCCTTAATCCACTGTTTCTCGCAGATTTTGCCGGCCCATCCACAAAAAATAGATAAAAGCGGACTCCGGAAAAATAGCTCATGTAGAATTAGTAATGAGCGTGCTAGAACTAGTCGCTGTAAATTTCGAGATGGATTTGACTTCCCTCAAGTGGACCATGACTGCTTCTTTTTTGGGCTTTTGTAGTTGGGGGGTTTTCGAAGTGAGTTTTCAAAACAGAATGCAGTGTTACTCTCTTACAGGGGTGCATATCCCCCCCCAAGCTCAATGGCGCAAATTTCCCCCCAAAAATTTTCACAACCCTCTTGTGCTTTTTATTTTTATTTCTACCTCTCTTTTTTATTTCATTTATTTAAAAAAAAAAATTTTAATATTCATTTATTTTTTTTAAATATTATTTATTTATTCTTTTAAATGTTATTTATTTATTTTTTTTAATTATTATTAATTTTCTAAAAGTACTAATTATGCGTAGAACAGAATCACTTTTATTCTCTTCCAGACATTTCAAGCACACTCACACATAAAATAAATAAATAAATAATAGTAATAAAGAAATAAAAGAACTAATTTAAATTAAAAATATTAATTAATGAATAATTTTTATTAATAAAAATCAGTAAATAATTTAAACAAATAAGTAAATAAATAAATTAGTTTTAAAAACACCCCTGCTCTCTTATAAAGAACCGTTTTGTAACTGCAAGTGTTGTCCCACGTTGTTGTTGCTATTTCTGATGTGTAGTTTGTAGATGAATTAGTTGTGTGACGTGCATAAATTTTATGGGGACACTAATATCCTTTTAAAATTCTATGGAAGAAAAATAAACGAAGTTGATCAAATGAACTAATTCGGTGACGAGTGTAAAAAATGAACTAACTTCAAATGAATTCAGTAAAAATAACGACATTGCCTAAGCCCTTTCTTAGCCCTTTTTAAGAAGATTGTCTTTTGCAAAATGTAGCCCAGCTGTTCCTTTATTTTACAGACAGCAATAATAACGATTTAATCTTCTCGCGTGACCCCAACACAGCGTCGATGTAAAAGAAAATAAATGCATGTGCAAACATTTCTGACGAATGCTCTTAGTCGTTCGGAATGACAGTGTGTGACCAATATTTATTAATTTAAAAAAAATATGTAATATTTATTTTATTTTACTTTTGCTTTATTTTATTTTGTTTATTTACTTATACTTGTTGTTTGCTTTCAAAGAACATTTTAATATGTCTGCTATGGTAAATCTGCTAATGATGTAGAAACCAAAATTACATACTATAGGGTACAGGACCATTTCATGAAAAAGCAGCAATTTTTTCCCACACGCGACAACTTATACATATTTCATGATAAAAAATAATTTTAAGAGGGAATGTGTGTGTGAACAATATTTTTCCTTAAGAAACCACACAGACGTTTGTGATTTCTTAAGCAGCAGAATTTTGTTCATTATTCCTTTAAATTTTTATTTTTTATGAAATAAATAAGCTGTCACTTGCGGGGCAAAATGTCCGTTTTTCTTAGCTCTATACTTCACGAATTTATTTTATAACTTATTTTTTAACATATATATATATATATTTCAACCTTAAAATCTGCTGTTTTACGCTTCTCGGTACTAATTTAACGAAATACGTTCATGTATAATTTTAGGCCAAATCATTAGACGTATTATGATTTTGCATGTCAATATATTTAGTATTCAGTCAGGAATGAAGTCTGTTTGAAGTAATTGTTTGAAATAAATTTCGATGCTTAATTTAGCTCTGTTATTTTGATGTTTATACAAGTCTTATTTGTAATAAACAAATTAGCTTCTCTTAAATGTAATTTTTTATTGTACCTCATGTACCAATTAACTTGCTGTAGAAGCTCTAAGAAGACAAGAAACTTACAAATGTCAAACAAGGTATTTAATTCATGATTTAAAAAAAAAAAAAAAACACACAGCAGAATAAAGTAGAACAGCTATACAACTAAATCGTAGCCTCTTGAATACAACTAAACACTTCCTTCATTTGTAGGGCGTGGCTATATTCTCTTTGTTTTCTTAAGGAAAACAAATTGACTTAACCATTTAATAGACGAAGTGTAGCACAGACTTAAAAAAGAACAATTGAGAAATTAAGTCATTTACTGAATCATTCATTTAAAAAAAATGTTAGACTTTTTTATTTTATTCTAAAATTACAGGTTCAAGTTCTCCTCCGGTGTAAGTTCTTCAAAGTAGTTTTTTTTTTGTACTAATAATCCCTTGAGATTGATTACATTTGATGAGTTTGCTTTCGAACTGAAAGCTAGGTTTCTTTCTTTTTTAAATCTTGCTAAGATTTTTTATTACTTAATATATATTTTAATAGCAATAATTTTTTTTTCATAATTTTTTCTTTAAAGATATTGTTGAGGGAAAATGTTTTTATTTATTTTTACCTTTTATGATGTTTTTAAACTAGTTTCATCAAAACTGGCACCTGTCCGATCTAGCACAGTTTTGTTGAGTAATGAAGAAGCCACAGTTTTGCATTTTGACAACAGATTATATTTCACAATATCATGCATTCTTTTTGTAATACCATTGTTTCAAATCTTTTACAACAAGTAAGCAAGAAAAGTGATTTAAATAGTTTTTTTTCTGATTTGAAAAAGTTGGAGTAAAAATTGATGTTATTCATTACAGAAGGTAAAATTACTCTTGACTGGTCTTTATTAGATTAGTTTCACAAATAAATGAATAAAAATAAACAAGGATAAATGCAAGAGAACAATATAGTAATTGAAGCTTCCACGGCCTGTGTTCGTAACACTTAAACGCTTGTGACTGTAATTACATGAGAATCTTGATGTAAATAAATACAAAAACTGATTTTTTTATTGTGTAAAAAGCAAAAATAATGGCTAAAATTTAGCTACAAACAAATGCCACTCAAATGAAAAAAAAAAAAGAATGAAAGTGCAAATGTATTTCATGCGCTGTTTTAGACTTCCAAAGATAAACAGAAGTAATTTCTTCCAACGTTAGTCCGGTTAAAAACCATAGTTTTTGTCAGTTTGTTGACTGTTATATTAAGCTCAACTCTTAGTACATAATACGACTTCAAGCTGAAGTCCGAAAAAATTACCTTAAATTTCTTACACAAAATAATTGGTAGGGAAATTCAAATTATGAATAACCAATTTATCAAATAGCCACTATTTTCTGAGCTGAAGAAAAAGCAGTAAAAATTAATATTATTTAGTTAAAAGAGTGCAAATATTTCTGGCTAGTTTTATCAAATTGAGCTCAGAAATAATTGCATGGGAAACATGATGTAACTCAAATGAAGAAATATGAATGAAGGTGCATCGTATCTCAGACGCTGCTGTAGAGTTCCAAATATAAACAGTAGCAGTTTCTTCCCACGTTAGTCCGGTTAAAATTTACTCTAAAAGTTCTTTGTCCCACATATCAGGTCCTAAAAGTCCTAAATGCAAAAACAAAGATTTTTTAAGAGTAAAATCCAAAACCAATAATTAAACTATACACTGCAAAAAAAAGCTTGTTGTTTTTACCGTATAATACTGGCACCCGAGATTCCAATTTAAAACTGTAAAATAAGAAGTAAAAAGCTGGAAAAACAAGCAATTTGACAGTTTCTTACTGTAAAGTTAGCAATTTTACAGTTTATAGCATTAAAATTTAGCTGTATTACACTGTAAAAACAACAGTATAATACTGGCAGCAGAGGTTCCAGTTTAAAACTGTAAAATGCACGGTAATAAACTGTTAAATTAGTAATTTACAGTTTGTTACTGTAAAATTAGCAGTTTTACAGTTTAGTACTGTAAGAGTAGACATTTTTACAGTTTATTTTATAAAACTAGCTGTATTATACTGTAAAAACAACCTTCATTTTTTACAGTGTAGTCTCAAAAGAACGCCACACAAGGAAAAGAACGAATAAGGGTGCAATGTATCACAGTGCGAGACTGAATAACTGACTAGTCAGTTCTCTCTGACTGAGAGACACTACCGTAGACTTCCAAAGATGAATAGTAGCCAGCTTCTTCCCCCGTTTAAACCTCGAGTTTTGGTCGATTTAATGGCTAGAGCATTAAATTCTACTTTCGGCAAATAAGGCACGGGGGCTTCAAGGAAAGTCCTGAATGCAAAAATAAAGATTTTTTTTTAGAGTAAAATGCAAAATCAATAATTAAACTATAGTTTCAAAAGAACGCCACACAAGGGAAAGAACGAATGTAGGTGCAACGTATCGCAGTACAAGACTGAATAACTGACTGTGGTCAGTTCTCTCTGACTGAGAGACACTACCGTAGACTTCCAAAGATAAACAGTAGCCAGCTTCTTCCCACGTTTAAACCACGAGTGTTGGTCGATTTAACCCATTACCCGCTGGTGTTGCGTTGACGCAACGGTCATTATAAAAAATCATAAAAAATTTGCTATTTAACTAATTTTTGTACCGATTTTAGTTTTAGGTTTAGGAAAAACCATATAAACATGTTAAGTAAAAAAATTGCCTCAAACATTTTTTTTATATGTAATAAAAATTGTGGTTTTAACATGGTTTTTTTTCGCTCAAATTTGTAATATATTTTTCTATCAAAAAAGTTAGAAAATAAAAAAAGTTTGGGTTTATATGTGAAATACTCTTAGTCAAGGTCACTTTTATAAAAAAAATCCACTCAGAAATTGATTCTGTGGGGTAGGGGAGGAAAGCAAAAGCAGGTGTTGCGTGAGCGCATCGTCAGCGAAAAAGGGGTAGTCAGACTGCCTGTCTCAACTGTTCTTCCGAAAGTCAGATTTCATTTCTATTCTGTGCTTTGACTGTTCAAGCTTTTTTTTTTTTCGTCTCCGACTTTTAAAATGCCCAGAACTAGATATCTTAGTTTAAGAAGCATTCGAGCAGGTTTTTGAAAAAAAAATAAATAAAATAAAAAATTTGATGATGATGATGAGTCGAGGTTCTACTTACAGTAAAATTGAGCCTAGTAAAGATCGTTTCTCGCTACTCCAGAATTCAGAAGAAAAATGTTTTTGTTCCTCAGCTTTGTATCATTGAGCAATATAACATGAAAATGGGTAATGTTGATTTGTGCGATAATTTAGTTTCAAATTATAGAATTAGAGTCCGAGAGAAAAAATGGTGGCTAATATTTTCAAATTATATCGATGTTGCACAAACAAATGCTTGGAAACTTTCAAGACTATCTGAAGAAGGAAATAGAAAGTCACTGTTGGATTTTAGACGAGAGGTTGCACTTAATTTTTTACAGCCCCCCCCCCTTGATAATAATACACAGAAGAAAAGTACAGCTACAGGACGGCCAAGTACATTCAGCTTACCAATGCCAGTATCTGGGGGGCATTTTACAGCAAGGTTTACAAATAACAAAAGGCTACGGTGCAAGTATTGCCATTGTGTTGTTTCTGAAACCACTCGGGTACCCGAGCCCGAGTAGACAGATCTACCCGATTTAATGCGGAATAAGTACGGCTTCCGTTTTTACGAGCACCATTAAGGTGGAAGCCCGATTTAACTCAGAGCTCTCTGTTCTTTTGAAACAGACCAAGGGCCGAGCAAACAACTGCCCTTGTACCCCCCAGAAGCATCGTTTCACTTGGAGGACTTTTTGACCACGACCCTTATTTTGCGTCGCCCAGCCACCATTAGTAACGACGGTGGATCTTTGATCGGCTAGGATCAAACCCAAGAACCTCTGGACGCTTTATTGATCGGGCTGACCACGGCCCCATTGCTTTTGTCAAACTGTTTATCATTGCAATGCTTGTGATATTGCTCTCCACCCCGATTGCAACGAGGTTTTTCATGTATGACCTTGGATAATAAAATTTTTGTTAAATTTAAAATTTATTAAGATTGATTTTTAAAAACAAATTTCACTTTCTTCTAAAGTTCTCTGCACGTTTCAAAACCATATCAAAGCTCATACAAATTTTACCTGTCTAAAACGCATTGAAACTGCGGAATTGTATCAAATAAAACTACTTAGCATTCGTACCCCTTTTCCGCTGACGTTGCGTCAACGCAACACCCTATATTTCTAAATGTAAGTGAAATTTTGTTCTTTTTGCTGTATAATACTATTGTATGGGCTCAAAATAATAACTTTTATGATTTGTATCAAAAACAAATAATGATTTCGAGTTTCGGCGGTTAATGGGTTAATGGCTAGAGCATTAAACTCTACTTTCGGCAATTAAGGCACGGGGGCTTTAAGGAAAGTCCTGAATGCAAAAATAAAGAATTTTTTAGAGTAAAATGCAAAATCAATAATTAAACTATTGTTTCAAAAGAACGCCACACAAGGGAAAGAACGAATGTAGGTGCAACGTATCGCAGTACAAGACTGAATAACTGACTGTGGTCAGTTATGACAGAGAGACGCAGCCGATAGACTTCCAAAGATAAACAGTAGCCAGCTTCTTCCCACGTTTAAACCCCGAGTTTTGGCCGATTTAATGGCTCGAGCATTAAATTCTACTTTCGGCAAATAAGGCACGGGGGCTTTAAGGAAAGTCCTGAATGCAAAAATAAAGATTTTTTTAGAGTAAAATGCAAAATCAATAATTAAACTATAGTTTCTAGAGAACGCCACGCAAGGGAAAGAACGAATGTAGGTGCAACGTATCGCAGTACAAGACTGAATAACTGACTGGTCAGTTATGACAGAGAGACGCAGCCGGTAGACTTCCAAAGATAAACAGTAGCCAGCTTCTTCCCACGTTTAAACCCCGAGTTTTGGCCGATTTAATGGCTCGAGCATTAAGTTCTACTTTCGGCAAATAAGGCACGGGGGCTTTAAGGAAATGTCCCAACTTATCTCTTGCTGCTTTGGGACAGAGAGACGCGCCACACCGGATGACGGTAGAGGAACGAGCGGTTAGAGTCACGCATAGCTAGCCATGGCAATCCAGTTTCGCGTGAAAAATTTCCCAATCTAGGCATATATTTTAGATTAGATAAAGGACACCAGAGATATGTGCATATGCAGGGGGAATTTTCTTAAGGCGACCCAACTGGAGGACACTTAGTTTTGAATTATACTGGATTGCCCTGAGAAGGGTTCGAATTTTCGCTTCGAATGGTTTAAAAAAAGAATGAATTCGGGGAGAGGAAGTGTTTATCAGTGAAGTAGTAATGCAGATATATTAATAGACTTTCTCATTCTTTTTTTCCTTTTAATTGTTCTCTTATTTTTTTTTCCATTTGATGAAAATCGTAACTTTCCATTTCTACTAGTGGTTAAAAGTCTTGACACTGATAAAGAAAATGTATTTTGAAAAATAAAAATAGCTAATTCAGCTTAAAATATACCGTTTTCTTACATTTTTGTCTTTATCTCAAAAAGTTTTTCTTTTTGAGCAATGACAAATTGCTATTTGTTTTTTTTTTTTTTTGGACCTCAGATGTCGTGTAGTACCTTTTCCAGATTAGACTCGAAGTCTGCTACAGGGCGTCCAGCTGTGTTACCTACCGGGACTTCCACCGCCCCTGCTCCTTCTCCACCATGCAGGACATAGTGGAACCCGTTTCCGGTATGGGGGCGAAGGAGTTACCCCACGACCATTCTATCCACACACACACACACACACCTATCAAAACTCTTCACTGCTAATTTGAACTCAAGATGTCAAAATTCAATTTATTTTTTTACCCAAAACTTTAAAAAAAAAAAAGATGTTGCGCTTCAGGCGAGAAGAGGCGGGGGGGGGGTTGTGAAATTGTGACAAGGGAAGGAAGAGGGTAACAAGACGTATGACATCACACATTTTTTTTACAACAGTACGGTTCTAAAAAGCAGCGTGACATGTGACAAGGTGGGAGTACGGTGACGCGAGACAAAAGGAGGAA
Organism: Uloborus plumipes; assembly: GCA_038373865.1. Taxonomy (NCBI): domain Eukaryota; kingdom Metazoa; phylum Arthropoda; class Arachnida; order Araneae; family Uloboridae; genus Uloborus; species Uloborus plumipes. Next base: position 12,560 of record JAXGGA010000151.1, read on the forward strand.
GGGGTAAAATTTGTTGAGAAAAGTGTGTGAATCGCTAATGTACACCCCTTCAACTAAGTACGGGTTTCAAGTGAAACACGGACGATCGCAACTACTCAGCAATGCAAGCGCAAATTCCCAAATTTGTATTCAAGTGAAACTTTACAATCGCTACCACGCCTTTGTAAAGTTGGAGTAAAGGGAGATGCGATTCTATCGTAATTTGACTTCCAGTAGCGATTGCAATTTTGGTCTATTGCGATCGCCTCGAAGCGATTGCAATGGTGTTTCACTTGAATTCGGCCCTAAAACACACTATTTTTAGCAACTAATACTAAATCTTGAAGTGCCCTCATACTCACTAATTTTTATGTGAATATTTAAATCTTCAAAAAATGCCAGGTGAAATTTGCATACTTTCTCTTGAATCTTATTCAGTTACTCATTTAATTAGTTATATATTTTTTTACTTTATTGACTGCAGCACTGAGCACTCTTTTGTATCCTTTTCATTATCTCGACGGCAGAACGTGATAATCTGATGCTTCCTCAGACTTGATTGCTGAACAAAAAGAAACTTATGTACCTCTCCTAACATTTCCCAGAAAAAGAAGTTAATTAAAATACGTCAAAGCATAGTTAAAGAGTTTTTCGTTCAGCCTTGGTGAATTTTATGAGAAAAATTCCGAGAAATCCTTTTTTAAACAATTATGCTAGGCATTGTTCATTCAAGAAGAAGTAGCTTCTATTTTTAACTGGACAAAATCTACTGATGTAATTAGTTAGCATATAAATAATAAGATAAATATTTCTTTGATTTTTCTTGCATGATAGTTACAAACAAAGATCTTAATGTTGTCCATTATCATTCATACTTCATATAAGCTTCTTTAGCTATTAAATAATTTTAAAACAATATTTTTTTCATTCACTGCTCAGTTAAAAAAAATAAGTAAAAATCTTCAGATTTTGAAAGTTATCATTTGCCTTCATTTTTTATTTAAAAAATATTCCATGCATTCAGTATTTGAAAAATATTCCTTTATGCGTAATATCCATTTGAAAAATATTCCTTCTTTCATAATATCCATTTGAGAAATATTAAACCCCACAAAGATTTGAAAGCAATATTTTTCCTTCTATATATTTCAGATTAACTCATAAAAAAATAAATCATGCGTTTTTAACAAAGTGATAGAACATCTTTTCTTAAGTCTTATTGGGCTTATTCGGAGAGAATCGCTCATAAAAACTCTGCAGAAATACTACTTTATAAAACGTAAAATTCCATTGATATTTATGGATTATTTTGACAATTTATGATCTTTCCAGTTAAAACCATTTTATTAGCATGTCCGTTTCGATGACAAGTTTATTTTATTGATATGATTATTTCGTTATCCGATTAGTTCATTGACATCAAATAAACAAACACTTTCTCCCAAGATATCAATGTCAGCTTGTAACAGGAAAAACTAGCATTGCTGTAAAGGAAATAAAAAGGGAACTAACTAGCCGAGCCTGCTGTTTTTCGCTGCTTATTTTATGTACGATACATTTAGTCTTTTAGTTTATCTTCAATTATTTCGAATCAAGATAAATATTTCTTAGCAACTAACTTGTACTGAAATCATATATGTAACGTAACGTCGATGATTCAGAAGCTAGGAAGAAAAACTCATACAGTAGCAAAGGAATTTATTTTTATTGTATTTCCCATAATACTATTCATTAACGAAGATTTTTTAGACCTATCTCATTATGGATTAAAAGATGATTTTACAATGAAAAGAACTCAAAGAATTATATCAAAAAGCGAATTATTATGTTGGCGAAGTGGTTAACAAAATGTATCAGGCGATGAATTGATATGGCGTAAAATCACACATCAACAAAATTATGTTACGACGATATGATATTTTGACGGTATTCATTATGTCAACAAACTTTTCCAACCACAAATTAAAGTGATTGAATCAGTGTAATGCATCATACGACGAAGTGTTCTTTTGACAAGACGACTCTATCAATGAAAGTATCTGACGAAGCGATGTGTCGACGATATCAACACAAATCGAGCGATCTATTATGTAATTACAACAAAATTAGAAAAGCTTAAAACGCTCATAATATCGCTTCTTTACAAAATTCTCAGGAGCTTGAATTTTTTCGACAAAGATTCTAACTTACTAACTGCGGTGCTATATAAGTTTTTAATGCAACAAAATTTTATTCTATCTAAAAGAAAGGTGACGACAACTACATATTTTTAAGTCTCAGAAGGTGCTTGAGATATCCCAGGTAGCACAAAAAACGTTTTATGAACGTTTTTAATCCGTTGTTACAACGTTCATAACCATTTTACAACCTTTAATAAACGAAGTGTGCTACTTGGGATAGTGCTGTAAAAGTTACATTTTTCCAAATCAACTGCAGGCTTAGCAGACAGTTAACAAATTCAATACTGATGAGACTTTATTTCCCATTTTAGAGCTGACACTATTAATTTCCTTTTGAAAGATACAATTGCAGTATTTTATCCGACGAACAATTTTCTCTAAAATTTTGAGCAGCTGCATTTTTGATTATTCAGCTAGTTTTAAGTATGAAGATATAATAAATGAATATAAGAAAAAATTGATTTTGATCTTCAGTTGCGCTCTGTTGAAAAAAATAAATCTTATCAATGTCTGTATCTAGTAAATTGAGCATTTTTTATCTTGAAAACTCAGTATTATCATTTTACTTGACTTTCAAATTTGTACAAATCCTAACATAGCCTTTTCGTAAACAAACTGTTAAAATATATTCAGTTACGTTTCAAATTTCAACAATAATCAGTTATTCCGTCCAAAACAAAGTATGAATTATAAGTTTGACTGCGTTATAGTTAAGTAATATATTCAATGCAAACTAAAGTACCATAATCATAAAACATTTATAGTGAAAATAACACTTTGTGTACTTCAATAAGTATTATTAATGTAAAAAGCTGATAATGGGTACACTTTAAAACTTTTATACCTATTTTAAATAAAGCGGGTAAATGTCAGTGAGAAAAACAACAAACGGAGGAATGGGGCGATAATATATTACATCTAATAAGATGTCTCCTTATTTCTGACTCATAAAAAAAAATCTTTCAGTTCTTGTGCTTTTTAGAAAATGAAGAATCATTAATTAGATTATCATCTCAAAAATACCAATATTTTATATAACATATATTTTAACAGCAATGATTCTTCTTTTATTTTTTCCTTTCTTTTTTCCCCCAAAATATTAAGCAGCTTTTGCACCTCATGATGTTTGTTTCCCTCAAAATATTAGCTACAGCAGTAACTTTTACTCTTAACTAGACCAGTTTTAATATATTGATGAAATAACCTCTAGTACTGATGTTAATTAACACATCATTAAAAAATATTAGTAACTTTCTGATTACCTATGTACTTATTTTTTTTACTACATTTACTTACATTGTGTTAGTATTACTTGTCTAAGCTGAAAATATCTTTTGTTTTTCCCACACTTTATTATTTAAACTGTTTACCGGTTACTGAGGTGGAAAATAATTTATATTTTCATTTATTTTCCAGAACAGTTAATGTACCCATGAAATAATTACTAATGGAGAATGCGTATGGTTAGATAAAACTTTATTCTCTGTTTTCTGACTACATTGAAAATGTGTTTCATTTTTTAAATATTTTTCTTTCTCTTGTGGGTCACTTAGGACGTAAAGTACTTCCATTTTAACAAGAATAGTTAATTAACTGTTCTTGTTAGAAGTGAATAATTATGAAAGAAATTCGAAGTAGGACACTGGATTTTAATTATCGTTGTTTTTTTTTCTTTTTTTTTTTTTTACCTGGGTGGAAAATGTTTTTTGTATTCTCAAATATTTCCCTCTTGAAGCTCTTGCTGGACACTTAAGTCAGAGGAACGCAAGTAATTCCAACCAACAAAAATTAATATGTCATCGACTAATTTTGTAAGGTTTTTTTAATTGTTTTCCATATTATATTGTACCTTAAATAGAGGGAGTAAAGGAGTAAAAGGAGAAAGAACCACCAAAGAAGCTAACTGTATCCTAAGACTGGTAACTAAAAAAATGTTCACAACTAAGACAGAAAACATGAAACCTACAGAGATTTAGGAAACTTTTCTCAAATATACTTTTTATTCTCAGAAATCTGGTAAAACCCATAAAGTCCTGGAAGATTACCCGGAAATAATTTGTGACAATTCGGAATTTTCTTATGGTTAAGAAAAAACTGTTTCACGTGTCGGCAAGAATAAGACGAATATTCTGCATACCGGTGTCAATCAGAAAAAATAAACATGACTTAGTATTTTAGTTACGGAGACATTTAATGTTGCTGATTTTTCAAAATATTTGATACCCATGACCATTTTCGTTTCTTCCGGGACGAAGAGTGCTATGGTTAATATCCAGCCGTTTTATGAAGTGGTTTCTAGTTCTGAATTAAATGAGTTTTTTAACACAAACAGGAAATCAAATATAACACCGTAGCTTTATAACAGAGAGATGTGTTTCCTTTATTGAGAGATTTTCGAATTCTTTCAGATGTTGCATCAGTACAGCGTGCAATATACTGTGTAACATTTTTTTCGCGAAACCTCCGTCGAATCTGCGCACGCGCCAAGTCTCTTCCGACTTTCTCGAAATAGGGGGGGAAATGCAACGAGGAAGTAGCAAGAGAACAAAAACTGAAGGCTTCGGGAAGTGCGCATCCTAAACCTATCTCCCTTTTTTTCAAATTGAAGCGTTCGTGGCTGCCAGTGACACAATACGCAAACAGACAGTATTGAAGGATTTGCTGAAGCGTAGAATATGAAATATTTAATTATTTCAACTGATATTTTGTATTTGATGCAGATCCTTTCGCGATCCATATATGTGTGTTTACCTAACTTTAAGAAAGACATGATTTATTTATTTTTTTTTTAATTATTTATTTTATTTGCGGGTGAGTGATTGGAAAATATTGACTCAGTCATTTGAGTCGTTTAGAATAAAAACCCGTTACGTCCATTCCTCAAAATCCATAGGTCCGAAGGTGGAAGCGGACCTATGGATCTAATGGGGTTTTGACTTAAACCCTCATTTTATGTTTTTTATTGACATCTAGAGGTTTTTGATCCAATACTTTTAAGCCATGTGTAAAGGAGCTTTTGAACTTTTTTTTTAAATCTCAGTACTTCACAAAATTGACACGCTTCAAGTCCTTGAGCTCTAACGCTTTTTATAATAGGAATACATAAACTAGGGCATTAACGGGTCTCCAAAGCACTGCAAGAACAGATGAGCTTCACGCATGCTGTTACACACACACAAATAAAAACGCTTTCCTTATTTTTTCAGAAATACTGTTTTTAAAATACTACACTTTTATTACCAACTGTTTAACACAATTCCAAATCTCGATGACTCTCTTGTTATTTTTACATATACCTCATCTTTTTGTACGTGCAATACTTTTGGAAGTACAGCGATTCTAAAACAAACGATTCACATTCGTAGTGACCCTGCATTTGTATCTATTTAATCCATTCGTAACCCAAGTAGCATCAACTCATCGGATTTTGCTCGGCCGATCAACGAACTCCTCGTAAACTGGTCATGTAACGCACGATGACATCGTTCCGATCAGTATCCGAGCACGGTTTTCGATGAGCTACTTTTCATCGGAAAGCGATATCCTTCCGATCAACTTTCCCGATGAAAATAAGACGAGCTATATTCCATCGGAAAACGATATCCTTCCGATCAACTTTCCCGATGAAATTCCTCGGCACGGAACTGTTCTGCTCGTAAATTTCTCCAAATCTCATCGGATTTTGCTGCTCGGATTCTGCTCGGCCGATGAGACATATTGGATCATCGGCCGATGAGAATTTCATCGGGTTTCGATGAATGGCCGATCATCGGCCGATGAGATGATGCTGCTAGGGAACTTACCTCCCAAATGAGTCGATTAATAAAATATAAGAATCAAATTCGAGCACACTGGGTGATAAATGAGATGATTTATACAAACTGATTAACGGAATATCCCACTTGGTCATCAAGCTCCAAAATTCAGCAATTATGCAAATACTATCCTCTTTAAAGTCTCTTGGTTCAAGCAGGAAAGATCCCAGTGGCAGTAACTCGTGATTATATGGTCTATTCACGGACTGACATCCTCTTTTCAGTTGGTCCCCTCTGGAAAATTGGCATAATAAAAGGGGTTGGAATGTCAAGGAATTTGAATGAAAATTGAATACTATTTGAATGCCGTATTAGTCATATGACGCCGCTTGGCCTGACGTGTCGCATTGTCGGGTCCGATACGAGCGTAACGGGTTTGACACTTGCAGAGTGATGAACTGTCTGGTCGATTCTCTATTGTTCCACGCCTACGCAGCCTTTGGGTAGCTCGATAACGCCCATCCGGTTTTTCAAGACCTCAAAATGCACTTCAGAAGGAATTATATTTAGAGGGGCGAGTGTAATTGGAATTGAGTGGCAGTTAATGTTGGCAAGGATGTGACTCAGCAATCATAACAGGTTTTTTTTTTTCTCTCCCCTTCCGCGATTTTGAAATCGGGTTCTGATTATTCTTTGGTCTTTTAACGGAAAACGTATCTTATATTTTTACGTTGATAAAAGTACAATAAACTCCCGATTATCCGAGGGTCTTTCACACTTTTTTTTTTACGGTGATGATTAACTGAATGTAGAAAAATGCGTCCATTATTGGTCGTTTTCAGCTTTTAAAGATATTTTTTACATTCAATGTTATCATTTTCAGCTATAGTTAAAATGTGTGTGTTGTGTTACGGCCTTCCTGTAGCTTTTGCATAAACTAGTATCGTGTTTTACCTATTTTTCAGAGTATCCGTGGTATTCGTTTATCCGCGGTTACCGTGCCACTCTATAACACAGAAAATCGAGAGTTTACTGTAGTTTTACACAGGTTGTACTTCTTATAATGTAAAATTTAGTGAATTTTATTTCTGAAAGAGAACCATTTTCCTCGACCCTTTTTATCTTTAGCACACAAAAACATTAGTGTATATATCATGCATTTCTTTCTGATGCATTATATTCTATTGGAACAAACTGCCGTTGACTATATTAAATCAAGTTTCATCAATAATTAGGAGAAACTTTCTTCTTAATACGAATTTTGAACGCTTTGGAACTATTAACAGTTATATATTTTTTTCTTTTGCTCTTGTTGATGTGTATATACATACTTTTTTAACTAAATAAGTTTGGAGCGATTCATATGTTATACTGTCATAATGCACTCTTTTAATCCCCTTGAGAATATTTTATTTCTTTTTAATTAGACAACCTATTTCAAAGCTTAGTAATTATTACCTTTCTTGTTTAGTAGGGTAATAATTACTTTTACAAAGAAAAATAAAATTTCTTTTTTAAATTTGATCATTGTACTGGTGTTGCTCAAGGTACTTTTCTTCTAACTCATTGGCATAGAAGTTTCTGCCGCCTGAGATAAAACAAAAGCAATACCGTAAAGTCGGGTTACTTGGACACTAGGGGGTTACTTGAGCCCATTACAGTAAAATGATAAAATCTAGGTTTGGTACTTATTAGTTGAAGACTTGCACGTAGTTCCTCGTTTCTCCGCAAGGTAGAAGCACTCTGCAATATCTAACGCTAGTACCAAACCCAGATTTTATCATTTTACTGTGGGCTCAAGTAACCTCCTTGTGGGTCCAAGTAACCCGACTTTACGGTAGGTCAAGACACAAGATCTTTGAACTTGATATAGCAGTAAACAGTACTTTTAAGAGCGCAACTTAAATAACTATTTTATTCGAAAAAAAATTACATCTCCCAATCAAAATTTTAAAGGTGTGAAGAAATGTATGTTGTTATTATTATTGCAGTCGAAACTAAAAAGAGAGAGAGAGAGAGATAATGTTATTTAAAGAACACTTGTTTTTTTTGGGGGGGGGGAGGGGGGTGCTTAAAAGCTCTTTGAATGAGATAGACATGCCGAAAGGTAAGTTCTACTAATTTAAATTGACTAGAATGATTCCAAAACATTATACGGAGACAATTTTAGAGAAATTATTGAGAACTCACTTAGAATCAAATTGTCATAGTTAAAACTCCTTTCGGATAAAATCCTATAAAATATCCAATGAGACCACTGGAGCGTTTATCCACATTTTCTAAGCAACATCTGTTTTAATTTTCGGCAACTTCAATCTATCCGATAATTTTCATTCCATCCTACATTTCACACCAAATGCATGCACATTCCCCCTTTCTTTTTCTAATAAAGAAAACTGCTCTGCATATGACCCCCTACAAGACTAACGGGTTTTCCGAATCGTGCTCTTTTACATTGGGTTTTAGTTTTTTCTCTCCGAGGTATTCGGTTCTCGAGAACAGGATCTAATAAGAGTGCCGAGATTCCCAGTCTAATTGTGCCGAATTATGTAACAAAGGGCAGTGGCGAAAAAAACTTTTCCTGTTCTGCTGCCGAGAATGGCTCACATTACGCGCATAATTGCTACCCGAGCTATGACACTTTTCCAGATCATCACGTCAGTAGGAAAGCGGTAGATTCAATGCTGTTACTTATCTTAGATTTCATTCTTCCCCGCAATCGCCACAATTAAAATGTCAAACCACCGCTGTTGAAATATTAGGCTAATGGCCGTGCATGCTACCGGCCGACTTTTAATTTTTTTCTGAACTGCTTGGAATAACTTTGCGTCGTAACCTAAATTTAAAAAATAAAAACTCTGGATAACTATAAGAAGTAGTTCTTAGCCCGAGACAGTGAGTACTCCGCCCAACAGTTCAGACAGGTTCTCCAAGAAGCATTTCGTGTTGTTAATTTTTTTTTCTTCTGCTTCTAAAGTTCCCTACTTCCGTCTTCTATTGTGAAGCCTTTTAACGTGACATCACAAATTCCATCCGCCATTATTACATGACGAAAGCAAGGGGGATTCACTAAAAGAGCAACAGATTATTTGGCGAGATATTGCCTTGTGACCGCATGCACCTGACCGACCTTGGTATGATTGGTAGTAGACGGAGTGAATATTCCCCGCCTTCATACTTTTGATCATTTTTTAAAACCGGTGCAAATACCATTTGCATAGTTTAGGTGTATCATTACCAGTCGGCTGAAAAAGAATGAGTTCTTGATATTTTGTAGCACACGAGTTTCCATTGCGTATCTCGTTCTTTATTAAATAAAACTGAATTTTTAATTCAAAAATTGTAGAATAAAATTCAAAGCTTAATGTAAATTCTTCATATCGGTATTATCACTATTAAAACTAAAAAAAAATTCCAAAGAATGGAAGAAACAAAATAATATTTAAATTTTTAACTAATCATATGTTGCTCTGGTATACATGATGTATAAAGATAAGAATATAAAAACTAAAAAACTCCAGGAATTTATGCCTTTTTTTTTTTCTTTTGTCTTCTCACGAAAACTCTTTGACATGTTAGTGAACTCAATGGTGGCCAAGGCCTGCTGTGCAAATGTAATTTTTCATGACTAAGAGCTACTTAGATATATTATTGTTTAAGTTTTTATTATTATAAAATAATCACTGCAATTTATATTGGATATTTTCTTATAAAATATCTTCCAGTAAGTTGATTTCTACCAGTTAACCCTTTGTATCCCAAATTAATTTAGCACATTTTGAAAATCAGTAGGGTCTAAGGCCCCAACGCCATAGGGCCCCTAAAGAACTAAGATTGCAGGTACTATCTGTCGACTGAGCAACGACAACTGAAATGAGTCAGAATGGTCGGAATATTTTGAATGAAATGAAACGATGTTGTTGGTTTTTCTCGCGATGTTGAAGGAGAACAATATTTTAATTTCTTGCGAACATGTAATGAAAGGTCTTTTTTTAATACATAAAAGTGATGACTTCGATGTATTTACTGGAGTAAATAGTTATATTTATATGTGAAATTTCCTAAGAAGTGGAATGCAAGAGACATATTTTGGAGGCATCAAAGCGAGATAAATGCTTTGTTTTATTAATTTACAAAATATTTTAAAAAGATAATGGATTTTTTTAAATTTCCTGCATTAGAACATTTGCTGATATATTTCATGAAGGCATTATAATTTAAAGTATTTCAACTGCTTTATAAAAATTTTAGTTGGTAATGTTTTGATGAGTAATGACTTGTGATTAAAATTCAATTATTAAATTGATTTGCTAGTATTTTGACATTGGTTTATGCGGTATATGGCATTCTATTCCTGTTAAGAATTAGTTATTTAATTCGCTTAGTTTTGGTTTGTGATAGTGGAAGAGGTATATAGAACTGCGTCTAGAGAGAGAATTAATGCTTCTTTAACACTTTTTTGAAATTTTGATTCGTATTCAAAGATTGGATACTTTATTTACAGAATTTGAATAACTATAAGTTCTCTTAGATGATAAAGATTCTAAAATCACAGAAGTTAAGGAAAAATATTTTAAGTTGAAAGCTCAGTATCAAAATAAAATCGAAAATTTACATCTTCTGTCTCAAGTAGAAGTACAAGATAAAAATCAAGTTTTCTTCTATTGTAATGCAAAATGTCAAGACAAGCATAAGTAATTTCCGCTCACCGAAGCTAAATATAACACTTTTTTCTGGGCATTTTAGTGATTGGATTAATTTTAAACATCTTCATCTTGCTACTGTTCATAATCAAAATTCTTTGCCTAATGTACAAAATTTTTGGTATTTGAAAGGGTTACTTGCTGATGGGCCAGCATCTTTTTTTAAAATATTCCTTTATCTAATGCATCATACTTGGAAGCTTGGAAAAACTATTAGATGGATATGATAAAAAAAAAAGTTTAAATGTACAGTCTTTGATCGGAACATTTTTAAAGCAGAATCATTAAGTGTTACACTTTTTGATATCGTACAGTAAAAAAGCGATGATTTTTTAAGCATATCTGGTTGTAACATAGCATCAGACGCTACCTAAGCCATTGATATCAAAATCAATTGATTTTTTACCTATTATCTTAATTACTTCTCGTAAACCCAATGCATAATCAAATACCCTATCCTTACGCAGGATGTGTCTGTCATGCTTTATGAAATGCAAGCTGTATTACTTTCAGAACAATCAAAATGACAATCATCCATGCAAAAAATAAAAAAAACTTTAAAATATTACACTGAAGGGAGAAAAAAAAATCGTTGATGAGTTTAGAACTACTCGGATCAAGCAATGGAGCATGAAGAATGTCCGTTTTTATCTCTGAAAATCGGAAACAGAAACAAAAATTGATCTCTTTTGTCTGCCGCGCGAGTAAGATGTACCTGGTTTATTGCCCATTCTTATAAAACTCATCAACCTCCCCAGAAAGAAAATAAATAAATAAAATTCCCCCCGAATGGAAACATAAACTGCATTTCACTCTAGAACCTGTTGAAATAGCTGGGGTAAGGAACGAAATACATATTTAAAAAATAACAACCACATACCAAGAGGAGGAGGAGTTGTTGAGTTTGAAAGTATTTTTCTAAGATCTTTTTCAGAGAGCCACTCCCCACACCTTTCTTTCACTTCTTTTGCTGTGACCTGCCGCGAATCCTCCTTTAAGGTTGCCTTTAACAAGAGCACTGAACTAAGCGAACGCTAAACAGACGAGCGATTTGAAACAAGATTTTAAAGTATGGGAAAGCCTTCTTTTGTTTCTATCTGCTTCAAACGGTTGTAATTTGTTATTAGAGGTTAGTTTTTTTTTTACTTATTTTTAACGCATACTTGCGTTGTTATATTCAAAAGTCTTTTTAGTATCTTGATTTTATTTTTTAAGACAACTCTTTGGTGCATTGACTAGTGAAGAGAAAATTAATTATGTTACGGTACATTAATTTCAGAAGAAACTGCGCACAGTCTGCTAACTATTTCTTAGTTGGGGACGAAGAAAACAGAAAATATTTTCAAAAACAAAATCTTGCATTTTCGCGAACGTAGAATTGAACCGTATTCCCTTCCTAATCCACATATAGCATGTACTTGTAATTCTTAAATTTCGAATCTTCTTTTAAGTATCCCTCAGAGCAGATTCAAACTTTACTACGTTGTAAAACATGTATTTTTATGTAAAAACATAACATTTATGTAAAAACATGGACGTTGTTTTTACATAATACAGCTAATTTTGTAGTAATAACCTGTAAAATTTGATAACTTTACAGTAATAAACTGTAAGCTTTCTACTTTTACAGTACTGTAATACTGTATAACTGCTAACTTTACAGTAATCAACTGCAAAATTGCTAATTTTACAGTTTATTACCGTACATTTTACAGTTTTAAACTGGAACCTCTGCTGCTAGTATTATACTGTTGTTTTTACAGTATAATACAGCTAAATTTTACGGCAATAAACCGTAAAATTTCTAACTTTACAGTAAGAAACTGTAAAATTGCTTGTTTTGCAGTTGATTACTGTGTATTTTACAGTTTTAAACTGGAACCTCTGCTGCTAGTATTATACTGTTGTTTTTACAGTATAATACAGCTAAATTTCTAACTTTACAGTAAGAAACTGTAAAATTGCTTGTTTTGCAGTTGATTACTGTGTATTTTACAGTTTTAAATAGGAACCTCGGCTGCCAGTATTATACTGTAAAAACAGCAGTTAATTTTTTGCAGTGTACTAGTTTACTGTATGATTATCCCGCAGATTTACCCCGCATTTTTAGAAGTCTAATTAACGACGCATACTGCTGAAGTAAATTCTGCTGCTGATTGTATAATCTGAAGCACTTCCATTATTTTTTCAGGAAACCCTCTCTAAAACGGTCACCATGTTTTAATACAGACCATATATAGGTTCTTAGAAAAAGTAGCTGCTAATAATAGGGTTTTGAATAAACGAAAGGCTTTTGAAAAATTAGTGTTCGAGTGAAACAAGAATAATTTTTGACATACGAAGCTCATAATATTATTTGACTACAGGCAGTATACGAATATACTGTCCGTTTGCGTTTTGTGCGCCTGGCAGCCACGGACGCTTCCATCTGAAAGAGGGGAGTTAGGTTTTGGATGCGCACTACCCGATGCCTTCAGCTTTTGTTCGCTTACTACTTCCTCGTTGCTTTTCCCCCCTATTTCGAGAAAGTCCGAAGAAACTTGGCGCGTGCGCAGATGCGGCGAAGGTCGTACGAAAAAATTCTAGACAGAATAAATGTGTCCCTCAATAAATTTCTTATTTTAAAAAATTGTCTATTATTGGGTGTAGTTAAAAGAGGCCGTTGAGTAGGGGTTTTACGGAAATAAGAATGGGTGCTGGGGAGAGTAATTGTTATTATTGTTGAGTACGAAATATAATGGGTCACGATGTACGTATTATATTGTTACTTTTAATTAAATATTATTCAAAATCAATGTCCATATTAGTTTCCGAATAAAAAGTTATTACATAAGGTGTACAAAATAAGTGCGAAATAAACATTTTTGGAGGGAAAATGTCCATAGATTTGATGTCGTTGTTAATTAAGTAATATATTTTTTCTTTCTCAAGAGCATCTTTTACTTTTCATTTCAGTGATTTTTCTTTTTTCTTTTTTTTTCTCGAAAATTACTCAAAAAAAATGAAATGATGAGAATGTATTACAAATGAATATTAAATACCGTGTTTATTTGCATGCAACTACCTTTCAATTTCGATTTTTCAATGTTTAAATTCAGCTATAACTATAGTTGGTAAATAAATGAAGTTCAAAATTAATTAATTAGGTGAATCAATTTTATTTTTTTATGTTGTACATTGATTTTGTTATTAAGAAGCCCAAAAGTTAGCAATGTGTTTAAAAAATGGTGAGGGGAAACTTTTATTCTTTATTTAGCTCTTTATCTTTCGCACGAATGATTGAGGATCTTTTCAAAAACTACAAAGAAAAAACACACCTAAATTAATCATAACCTATCATTTTTGCTGAAAGTACTACTTTCAATTTACCAGTGTCTGGTGAAATTGTATTTTTCCACTTTTTTACTTTCGCCTAAAACGCTAGAAATGACTTTTAAAACGTTTTTTAAACTTTTCTTTTAAAGCTTTTGCAATAACATACATCCCTATCATAGAAATGACTTTTAAAACGTTTTTCAAACTTTTCTTTTAAAACTTTTGCAATGACATACATCCCTATCATAGAAATGACTTTTAAAACGTTTTTTAAACTTTTCTTTTAAAACTTTTGCAATGACATACATCCCTGTAATTTAAGTCCGGTTTTGCAAACTCTGATTACATGTTAGATCCAGTGATCGAGGTCTCACTTTGGTGAATAATATGGTAAACCCCGAGGCGACTGAGATGTAGAACGGGTATTTCGGAGAATTTTCTGCTTCAAAACTAGAATGCGACTTTTCTGCAAGGGCGACTTATACGCAAATACGGTAAACAGATTTTTTTATTTACTAGTAATTCCAGTAATTTATTTGCATTCAAAACTCGATCAAGTAGGCACTGCTGTTTATCGGTAATGCCTGACAAATCAAAATGAGAAAAGAATGAGAAGAAAACTAACGCAGAGGCAGAATTCAGAAACGAATTAGCAATACTAAAGTAAAAAGGCTCATGAAACGTTAATATAGGATTTAGTTGTCTTCCCTCCAATAGAAAAAAAACTCAAAAATTTATCTTTAAAAATAAATAATAAATAAATAAATAAGAGCACTTTTTAAATCTACATTCTGCAAAAAAATATGGAATAAAATCTCTAGGTTTTATTTTTTTTATTCATTTATTTATTTTTCATACTTAGCAAGATAAAATTTAGGTGCCTTTTTTTCTTAGATTTTTTTGAAATACATACTTGAAATTTTCCAGAGAGCACATTTTATGCAAGCGTACAAAAAAAGAGAGTATGCACTTTCGTTTTTTGCACATAATATTATAAACATTCAAGGTCGGTTAAATAAATTTTTGAGAAGGGGATCACATGAGACAAAAAGGGTGAAATAAACACTTAAAACAGGAAAAAACTTATAAATAATTAGCATGGGAGATATTCTAAGGCATGTAAGTATTTTACAGAAATATGTTCTACCAAAATGCATGCATCAAAAACTCCGTACATAACCTGAAAATAACTTCCTGTACAATATCATTTATTCTTAAATTTTATTGTCGAATCATCAGTAATCAATTTATGTGATGATTTCATGAATGAACACTATGATTCCAATTTCAATCGAACGAATGACGCCCATATATTTCAATTGGAGGAAAAAAAAGAAATATCTTTCTGACGTGATCTCGAGAGGTAGATCTCTCTTCTGATTACATATTTTCTCAGATAATTTCGCTTCTGAAAAAGGCCGAAAAACAAAATGCTCTCCGGAGCATTTTCTTTCATTTCAACTGTTCGCCGTTTCGGTTCTATAACTATCATTCTCACATCACTTCCTCTTTGCGAACTATCTATAATTAGCAATTCAAACCATCTTGCGGCCACTGAACCATCCGACTGAAAAGAACAACACATTAAACCGGTGGGAATAGTGACAGAGATCTCAAAAATCCTCCACACTTTTCAAGCCGAGTTGGTATTTCTTCGCCGGCAAGGAATCTTTGTCTGAAGTAGGTTCCACAAACTGATGTGGCCGCTGCAGACAATCAGACAGCAAGAGAAGGATCACCTTTGTTGGAACACAACGGGTTTTGTGCTCGTCGAAGGATAATTGGGCCTTCGGATGGGACCATTGTTTTTGCTTTATTTTTTGATTCAAACTCAGGGCTCTCCCATGGTGTTGGCATTTGATTACAATCTATAGGTTGTCGAAGGAGTGAAACAATGTTCACTAAGAAAAGATACCGCCTCCTGTTAGAGTTTATTAAGCTGTGTACATTAAATGTAATTAAAATTTCTTAAATTGACATTTTTTTTCTTAATTTCGAATTTTAATCAAATGCGATTCGGGTGAGACCATTGTTTCTGCTTTATTTTTTGATTCAAACACAGGGCTCTCCCATGGTGTTGGCATTTGATTACAATCTATAGGTTGTCGAAGGAGTGAAACAATGTTCACTAAGAAAAGATACCGCCTCCTGTTAGAGTTTATTAAGCTGTGTACATTAAATGTAATTAAAATTTCTTAAATTGATATATTTTTTTTTCTTAATTTCGAATTTTAATCAAATGCGATTCGGATGGGACCATTGTTTCTGCTTTATTTTTTGATTCAAACTCAGGGCTCTCCCATGGTGTTGGCATTTGATTACAATCTATAGGTTGTCGAAGGAGTGAAACAATGTTCACTAAGAAAAGATACCGCCTCCTGTTAGAGTTTATTAAGCTGTGTACATTAAATGTAATTAAAATTTCTTAAATTGATATATTTTTTTTCTTAATTTCGAATTTTAATCAAATGCGATTCGGATGGACCATTGTTTCTGCTTTATTTTTTGATTCAAACTCAGGGCTCTCCCATGGTGTTGGCATTTGATTACAATCTATAGGTTGTCGAAGGAGTGAAACAATGTTCACTAAGAGAAGATGCTGCCTCCTGTTAGAGTTTATTAAGCTGTGTACATTAAATGTAATTAAAATTTCTTAGATTGACATATTTTTTTTTCTTAATTTCGAGTTTTAATCAAATGCGATTCGGATGGGACCATTGTTTCTGCTTTATTTTTTGATTCAAACTCAGGGCTCTCCCATGGTGTTGGCATTTGATTACAATCTATAGGTTGTCGAAGGAGCGAAACAATGTTCACTAAGAAAAGATGCCGCCTCCTGTTAGAGTTTATTAAGCTGTGTACATTAAATGTAATTAAAATTTCTTAAATTATTTTTTTTTCTTAATTTCGAATTTTAATCAAATGCGAAGTACTTGAATGTAAGCACAATCTGTATTATTATGCTTCATTACTTGTGTTTTATATCGTTAGTATTATTGAAATTAAGGTTTGATTTAATTATTTATTATTTATCTATTCATTTATGGTATTTATTTATTATTTATTTATTTAAAGTTTTAATTGCGGTTAAATCAATATAAATTATTAGAAAACATTAGTATTGCTCCTTAAAATCTATTTGTTGCTCCAGTTTATGAAGAACGTTTTAAATGTTCCTTTTCGTTTCTATCTTACTAGCATTCTTCTTCGCAAAGTGTCAAAATATTAATCAAAAATGGAAGAATGTATTAATTTCCTTAGAAAGTATTCTATCACCTCCCGTAGCAGGTCATACACACTGTAAATAAACCTGCTAAAACTATCCAATAGTAAAAAATATTAGTATGGTAAAAATTGTGCAACATTAACTTTTGCGCCAATTGCTCCGTTTGCCGTAAATTTACTTCGTTAAATTTTCTTAGAAGAGTTGAACTTTGCAAAATCTAAATACTAATTTTACCCTGAAGCAAACACTGACGTTTAGAAAAAATTATGTGACTATCTTCCATTATAGGATATACATTGTCCATAAAGCAATATAGAAGAGAAAAAAAAACTATGCTCAACGTTAATTAAAAACAATAAAATCCGAATGAAAAATTTTATGCAATAAAAATAAATTAAAAAAAAAGAACCTTTATGATGAAATATTCAACCATAAACTACCAATATGTACCAATTACTACACATGAAAACCTTAATAAAATCTCGTAAAATACTTCATTCTAGAAACTTGAAAATTGTTATTAAAAAAATTAAAAGCACTTGAAGTGAAAGTATTGAAGCGGAATCGACATTTTGTTTTGTAATTATTTTAATCGGAAAAAATTGTTTAAAATTTCTCTATTTGTGTTGTTTCATTATATGCTGAAAGCTATGTATTTCTTGGGATTTCTTTTCAAGTTGCAAACTAAAAAAGTGTTGTTTTTTTATTTTATTTTATTTTATTTTATCGCTAGAATCTATTTACGTGTCCCACAGTAAACGCCTATATCCTATACGTATAAAAAAAATTCTACTTTCTCTTTCTCTGCATAACGGATTTTTTTTTTTTTTTTGCGAATTTTATATGATTCTGACAAGCTCTTGTTTTTGCTAAACAATGAGAATTTTTTATGGTCTGTCCCTTTGTTTGTTTATTTCTTTCTTCCGGGTGTCTTGTGCATTTGCATTGAGTTACAGTTTTTATGTTTATCATCATTTATACGTTATTCCATGTCATCAGCCTCGATTTAACGTCTGCATCAAATAACTTACTTATTCCAGTTATTCAGCTGATGCTCAAACTTTAAAAAGTGTCTAAGTGCCTTATTAGAGCAGCGTTTAAGCCCCATGAAGCTTAGCTAACTTATTCGCGTTAACTTCTTATTTTGATTTATTTTTATGATTTTGCCATATTCCGTCGAGTTACGGAAACTATTTGCCTAAGGTGTTCGCAAACTACTTTGATGAAACAAAAAGAGTTATCAGCGTTCATCAAGACAAATAATAAAAGAATGCCACCGCTTTTACGGAGTCAGGTTGCTAATTTTTTTACAGTGAAGAAACTGCGCATTATTGGAGAATTTTGATCTCAATTCACTCAAAACTATGGCTATGGATTGACCCATTTTTGAATAACACCGTCCAATTAAGGTGAATATTTCTGTGGGGAAAACCTTAATTAGAAATAAATGAGGCTATTTTCAAGGCTGCATATTTTTAAAATGCAGGTATCTTTCTTACATATATACAAAGATAAACCATTCGATTAATCAGTGACAATATAATCAATGATGCGAAAACAATTTTCCTTGATTGATTGGTTAAAATTAGAAAATCTAACCTTCCTACCAAGTCATGGAGATAAAACGAAGGAATTTGCGGTTTGATGGTACACGATGAAATACTGGTTCATTAATCTGTGAACATTGGCTTTGATTGATTACTCAAATTAAAACTTTAATAGTTTTACGATGTCACAGATTTATAATACAAGGAAGTCTTTGTAAGAGGATGCATGGACTTCTAACCAGTATGATAAATCTAAAGCGAATCAAGGCTTTGAGAAGTTAAATGAACTTCGTACTGTCATCAATAAAAACTCAGAAATTGGGGAGAGAGCTAAACCAAATATTCCGCTACATCAGTATGTATGCATTTAACAAAAATTTTGTTTAAATCCATGACAGTTATATTTAAAAGAATTTAGTAACGATGATGTCATTTTTCATGTTTATTTATTTTTTTAGAGTGTGTGTGTAAATGACAACACTTAAAAAACAATACTATCTAATAGTAATCTGTTTTTGGGAAGGACAGCAAAAAAAAACAGTGCTGATAAGAAAATGTTCATATATTTATACTTCTTTAAGTGAACTTAGAGACAAATCACATGTGTAATACATTTTGTATATCCTTAATTTAAGCAATAAGGAGTTTCTACGCTGTAAGAGGAACAAAAAAAATTTCCTTGTTTAATTGTTGGTCATAATTCTTTAGCTAAACTTCACCCAACAGTTGTGTATTTTATTATAAGTCATAATGCTCACATTAAGTTTCCCCATTGTGTAGTTATTTGTTGATAAAATCTGGCTACTTGCGGCAAGTTATTTATTTTCGTTATATATATCTGTATATTTATTCATGTATTATTATTATCATCACTTTCAACGTATTTGCTTATTTAACACGCTTTGAAGTAGACTTTAACTAAATATTCTAATACTTATGCTCGATCTTTAATTTTCTAAACGCTTAATCACACTCAAGATAATATCGTGAAATATTGCTAGCTAAGTATCGGGTACAGCGGTTGCAGCCCCCCCCCCTTTTTTTTAACCATAAAATTAAAAAATAATAATAAATAAATAATAATAATAATAATAATAAATTTATAAAAAAAATAGTTTTTTGTATTTTTTTTTTTGCTTCTCTTTTTTCTTCCGCCTTTATTTTTTATTGTTATTATCATTTTTAACAAAGTTTTAAAATAATTCAGAACATTCAATACTGTTACTACTAGTTCTTATGCAAGTAGCTCTTCCTCTTCGCAGTGATCCTTCAAGAGAGAAACAAAATTTTCAAGAAATCAAAAAAATAAAAAATACTGAAGCAGAAAACTTAACTAAGCAACAAAGTTGCGGCTTTTACAATTTATCTTGAAAACCTGTTTGAGTGTTTTATGCACCGTATCCAATGCTTCGGATTTATTTTTCAATCTGAGCAAACAAGTTTCCTTATACTTTTTATTTATTCATCGATGTCTTTATTTATTTTATTTTTTCTAACCAATTGTTACGGCGTTACACGAATTCTTACATTTCCTCGGTTAGTTTTATTATTTATTCAAACGTATTAGGAAAAAAAATTAGAAAAGTTTCGAGATTACTATCACGAATTCTAAACACAGCATTTTTCTGCGTACTTTACTCTCTATAGGTGTGCTAAAGTTAGGCAAAATTGTTAACGTTTTGTACCCCGATGATAAACTACGGTTGTTATTGCAATATTTCCCAAATTTGTTGGTGGACAATTCATCCTTTCCTCCTTCTTGGAACACATGCACCAAATTGGTTATTACGAAAAAAAATTCTAAAAATAATGGGCTACTTGTCGCCAAAAGGAAAAAAAAACTGTTTGCCTTTTTTTTTTTTCAAACTAGGTCCTGAAGGGCTGGTAGGTCACAAAAACATTTATGGTCCTAATGCCTGCGTAATTTTGGCGTAGTTTCCTGCGCACAAAACAAATTAACGCAATGCCACCTCAAAAAAATCATATCTTAAAAGATACATAAAACGTTTTGGTGTATATTTTAAAGGATAGTTAGATCACATAAGTGTTATTTTGACATTTATTTGATTTCTTTCTTTTTTGACTAAAAGCTTGCATATGTAACATTTTCACTTACTCTACCAGAAAGTTTCAAAACCTCTTTTTTTTATCAATTTTAATGAGCCAAGGAATTTTTTACACATTCAACTAGAATGTATGTTGCTTAAATCGCTGTACTCTTGACACTGTACTTTAAACTTCCAGAATTACAAGTGGTCTGGCCTCAGGTTTTGCAGAAGGAAATGTGATACAGTTTCATGCAATGATGATTATTTGATTACCGTACTTTTATAGCATCATTTTTTTTTCTTTTTGTTTAACCCTTTAAGCTACGAACCGTGAAGGATCTCAGTTGACAGTTTTTAGTTCAGTCATATTCTTTCCTCTTATATCTGTTATATCTATACATTTTCTCAAGTCGGGTACATCGTTTCGTATCACTGCGAAGATTGCAAAACAGGTGCTAAATTACCAACTTTATAACAAAAATCCAGATGTCTAGACTTAAAAAAGTTTTATCATCATATTAAAAAAAATATTTCCAGCATTTCCAGCTTATTTTGATATTACCTATAGTGATCCGTCAGCAGCTGGCACAGATCCAGAGGGGGGTCATGGGGGTCATGACCCCTTCCTAAGATGGCCAAATATAGCCTACAACTGCATTTTTGAGAAATATTTCCAAAAAATTGCCAAAAATCCCCTATTTTCGCACAAAAATAGACTTTGACCCCTCCCTTTCTAAAAATGACCCCCTCCTAAACTAGAAGCTGGATCCGCCCTTGGTCAGCATTAGACCTGCTGTCATACATATGTCCATTGTCCAAAAATAAAAGAAACTGAACCGTTGCATTGGCTGCAACTTGACGAACACCGTGTACTACATTCTGGTGGTTTACACCTGTTTTCATTTTATCTTGTCGTCACGTGGACGTACGACATTCTGTCCATTTTAATACCTTTATTTCAGTTCCGTCAGTTATCTTGATGTTTTTATTTATACGTTGACTTGCTTTATGTTTCTGTTCGCATCACGCATATAATATGCGAACAACTTTAATCGCTGTCCTCTTAATCACATTAGCATTTCATCGGCAAAGAAGCAGACCATAGAGTCGTAGGGATAAACATGTTCACGTCCCATAACGACATCTTTTAGTGTTCAGCTATTCACAGAGCGTCTCGCATTCTTCTTAAAAAGGAATTTATTACCGACTTGTCACAAGCGTGTCCTATCTGCTCTCAGATGAACAATAGTGTCTAGCTTTGAAGCTTTTAGCCCCGATGCTAATTTTTCTTCTTTTCTTTTTTGTCTCGCACTGTGGTTGTGTCGGAACTCATAGGTCAAACCATAGGTGTGAGTCTTGTTTTTAGTTCTTAAGTAAATTTGACGCATTTAACTTTCTAGAAGCTTTTCAGACCTAAGATTCTCAAGTAACCTTATGATAAAAAAAACCCTCCTGAGTTCATTCTAAGTAAAAAGAATACACCTGAAAAGTATCCTACATATACACTGTAAAAATTTGTGTAACCTTATTCAGTAAAAGTGGTGGCAGCATAGTTGCCGCCAATACAATGGAATAACTGATAAAACTGGTGTAACATTACGCATCGCTCATGAAGTTACGCCAATTAAGTTACTCCATTGCATTGGAGGCAGCTTTGGACGCAGAATCCTGCCACCGATAAAGGTTGCACAATTTTTTTTACTGAGTATTGTTTTAAAACCATATGACGTAACGTTTTTAAGTTGTGCATAATATTTTCGTGTACATTACTCCTGTTCGTAACTTGAAACCTGCACACGGCTTGAAGAACCCTGTATAATTAAGGATATGTTTTATGATGAAGCAATTACACCCACAGCTCGGTCATGACCATGGGCGGATCCAGAACTTTTTCAAGGGAGGGGCGGTTGATTTTTATTTCTTACTTTTTACTATGTATTCTGGTTTGTAAATGTTGATCACATAAGTTTCAGACTTCAATTCCGAAAAATTTTCGAGGGAAAACCCAAATTTCCTTCCTTCAACATCATTATAACTCATCTAAAACTGTTTTTAGAGCTTCAATATTGAAAATTTTCTGGTGGAGAGTCCCTCAAGGGAGGGGCGATCACCCTCATCGCCCCTCCCTTTTATCCGCCCCTAGTCATGACATCCTGAGACTGCAGTTTCGTCCTTATTCTGGACTCTTCAGTCATTAATAGCTAATAACCGAACTGGAGTTTGGACGAAACTGCAGTCTCAGAAAGTCATGACCGAGCTGTGGGTGTAATTGCTTTAGTTCTGCCTTAGCCCTGGCTTATGGGCGGTAACTCATTGCATATGTTCTATGATATTTGCAGTTAAGCTTTGAGTAGAAATTCTAGATCTCAATTGCGTGTGATCAATTTCATAAATTTATGGATAATGAATCTCACATATTATTTTTCAGTGCTTGTACATAGTATTTTCGACTCATAACTCCTATCCATATAAGTCCTAACATATATGCATTTATATTTAAGTAAAATTATTCAACGCAATGTATTGAGCAACGAAATGTATTGAGTAATAGTAGTTGATTTTGGGCTTATATAATGAAGAAATACATTTTTAGAACTATGAACTGAATAAGAAATGATTTTCATTTTAAAAAATGTTCAAAGGTATTTCCTGTTTCATATATATTGACAAACTAGGATTAGCAATACAACTTATCTTATAACCAAGTGTTCTAGGGGGGTATGTTTCAATGCGTTCTTGAAAAACTTTCGTTTAGCAATACTTACACTACATTTTCTCTGAAAGTCCTTCACAAGTTTTGTTGCAGGATGAAAACGTGACTTAAAAACTAACTAATCGAAATCATAATGAAAGTTCTTACTACTGTAAACAAGTTTAATTTTATTAGTTGACAAATTGACAGAAATTTGATGGATAAAATGATTTGATGGACATTTAAGATAAAATTTCAAAAGTCAATGAACTTCATTTGAACCTTCATGGCAGACAAATAAGTACTTGCAGACAAATAAGTACCTGTAGTTGTTTACAAAAAACAACTACACTTTAAAGAAAATTATTTTTGGAAAATTTGCATGTGTTCCAAAGATTTTGATTATCATTGTCTTAGTGCCGTTATAAACAACCATAAAAAGCTTCACAATAGAGAAAAAGGTTGCCGTATGAAAAGCGTTTGAGAAATTAATAACCATTTGAAAGATTTGAGTGAAGCTTTTAATCAATAGTTTCCAAATAAACATCAGACTAAATATCAATATGAATAGAGGATTCAAAACATATTTATTGTCATTGTCAACACCCGATCTTCTACTTTGTCAGTTAAAGAGTACGAAACTTTTATCAAAATGACAAAAATTTTAATGAATGCCTTTAGTTATTTGAGCAGAAAAGATGAACATTTTCCCCTCCAACTGTCACCAAAGTCGGCCCTTTTACACTTTGTGAGCTGCATATATGTACGAAATGAAATTTTCAAGTTACGTGTCGATAAAGACTAATTATTATGATGAACTGGAAAGACAATTGAATTTTTACTCAAAACGCTTAATACTAAGAACATATATGATAATAACAGTCAGTGTCATTGATTTCATTAATTTTAAAATATAATTTCAATATGTATTTTGAAGGTTTTTTACGTACTTATGTCTTAAATGTTATTTTTTGAAACTTCTTTTTAAAGTCAATAAGCATTATTTGGAGTAGTTTTCTTTGAAGGGTAAGTAATCCATTTTTAGAGTGTTGCATTAAAATTATACTAGTGAAGAAAAAAGCTGTCACATATTAAAAGTGGACATTAAAGTAGGTTTTAATCCTCAAAAAGATTTCAAAATGTTTTAGAATAATGGAAACATTTGATTAAACTCATTTTTTTTAAGATTCCACTACATATGGAAGTTAGAAGGACGAAAGAATGTTAAAAATGTTTTTTCTTTCGGTCACCTAATTAAAGCATTTATAAGCTTAAATTTTAGTTGCATTAGATTGAATTTTAAGAAAATAGAGGAAAACACAGGATATTTTTCCACTGTAGCATTTCTCAACTGTTTGACATAAATGTTGTTGGAGTAATTTAGTATATTCTTTGAACAGTATTGCAGAGAAGGTTCTAGAGAAATTTTCTAAACTTACACTGAATTAGTCTTCGAAAATTTAGATTTAAATTTATAAACATCGATACAGTTACACTTCATTTAACATGTTAACATTGTAACTGTATAAACAGCATTTATCTTAAGCAAATCTTTCAATTGTTAAATTTGAAACGCATCACTATATTCTTTTCCTTATTATTTCTAAGAAGTATATCGAAACTATTTGAATGTTGCTAAAAGTTTTCAAGATTTTTCAAGATGAGCATGATGACAATCATCAAAGATCTGCTTCTATGGATACATTACTATACCAGCTGTATTCTTTGGAGTAGGTCTTCATTGCTAGTAAATCTAGCACAATTTTTTAAGTGGTTGAACCTTGTATTACTGATTAGCATTAAACATTGTAACTGTTAACATAATTTATCTTAAGCAAGTCCCTCCATTGTTAAATCTAAAACACGTCGCTATATTACTCTTTCTTTACTATTTCTAAGTAGTATCACAGTGATATTTATTGAAACTATTTGAATATTACTAAAAGATTCCAAGATTTTTTTTTAAGATAAGCAAGATGACAATCACCAAAAACCTGCTCCATGGATACATTAATATACCAGCTGCATACTTGGACCTGGGTCTTCGTTGCTTGTAAATCTAGCATAAATTTTGAAGTGGTTGAACCTTGTCTTACTGGTTAGCAACAAATGAATAACGAGATAAAGCTTATCATTATGCGAAGTAAAGATTCATCTTTTTTTAAGTGGCCCATTTCCAGTTCTTTCTGTTTCTATCTGTCTGCAAAATATATAACTTTCCCTAACAGCTTAACTCTTACTTCGTAACACCATTTTCAATCAGTAGAAACGTGATGGCTGCTTGCAATACCTGTTACAAATGTCTTTCTCTACGATAAGTTCAACGCTGAGAAAGGTTTATCCTGATTGATAGTCCTGGTCTTATCATTATGACCTTTCCTGGTAACGAAGGAAAGAATTCCAGTCTTAATTTTTTTTCCAAATACCAAGATGAATTGCGCTTGCTTAAAATCTAAATATATCATCCATTCTAAAAATATAATGCTTCTTTTGCGTACAATCAAATCAAAAGAGATGGTTCCTTTGTAATTTGGTTCGTCTATTGCACACCGTGAGATCGGGATTCCTGTCTTAAGCAGACAACGGAAATGGCAAGAGGAGTCTGAGCTTTCTATCTTTGTCATCACCTGAAAGCCATCTGTCAAATGTATATGTTCTTCATTGAATGTAGGTACTCGTTGAGATCAAAATAGAAGCATCTCATTGTGATTTGGAAAACTTTTTTTTTTCGTTAAGTGTTTAATGCACGTTTCTCTCAAGAATCTGAAGAAATGCAATCTCTATTATTTCTGAAATATAAATAAATCTTTGTTTCTCTTTTTGCTTTACTTTACGCCAACTAGAACTCAATCTCTTATTCAATTCTTTACATGAATATTTTGCATATTACCTTTAAAAAATTACAAACTTGATCCCTTAGTTAATTGAAATATTTTTATATAGTCTTTTCTACCATTCAATTTTCTGAAACACTTTTGGCTTGTTTAAATTGACTTTTTACCGCATATTTTTACGCACTTTTTTTTAAATATGCATGTTGATAATTTTGCTGATGATATTTTTTTTTATAAGAATGGTTACCAAATACAATAACGCAGTTCAATGTACTTTGGCTGATTTGCGAAACTTTTTTTTTTTCGCGACTAACTTTCAATAGTGATACACAAAATGAAAATCATATCAATGAAATTAATTAGCAACAAAACATTGCAAGCATTTTGAAACATTTGACTCAGAAGATGCGTTATGCAGAACAACTTTTACCCTATATTATTGTATTTTTTAGCTGAATTTAATAATGTAATTTAGTTCCAAAAATAAATTTCGAAAGTTTTTTAAAAACGTTTTCAATGTTTTTGGGACTTCAGCGTGAAAATACAATACAGTATATATATATATATATATATATATATATATATATATATATATATATATATATATATATATATATATATATATATGTGTGTGTGTGTGTGTGTGTGTGTGTGTGTGTGTGTGTGTGTGTGTGTGTGTGTGTGTGTGTGTGTGTGTGTGTGTGTGTAATGCTTTAGTCTATTACATTTGGTTTCCTAACAACACCCATCAAATTCATTTACTTTCTATCCATTTTGAATGCGAATACTTTATTTGCTAAAAATGTAAGTTTGATTTTGATTAACAAAAATTGCATTGGCACATCAACCATAGCTATAAAATTGGCGAAGAAAATGATTAAATTTTCAAACCGAAATAACTTGCACATTGTGAGAATAATGCTAATTTCATCCCAATTTATGAACTGTGGAAGCAAGGGGAACACGCGAGGCAACGTAAATTTAAAAGTACTTTAACTCTAAATGACAAAAGTCCTAAGAAAATTTGCATTGCCATTGGGACACGAAAGCTAATTTACGATATTTGTCATTTTGACCCAGATTGGAGCCAAAGGAACCACACACCTCCCAACTTCCCATCGTTAAAAACCTACTGATCCTTGCTTTTGCAAGAGCAGTCATTTTCCTTTACTAAAACTTGCAAAGTCTGTGCAGACAGGCAATGGCACAGATTGCCGTTCAACCAGAGAAGATATAAGAGACGAAAAAGAAGTCAGTTTCAGTTGTGGAGGAATGTGTGCTCTTGGGCGTAGGGCGTTTCGCTATAATTTTAAAGGTGACTAAGCTCAACGCTGATACGCTTCACGCTTAAGTTCGCGCTTAGTGTTTAGAGAACGTATGTTCTATGCATTAATAGTTGCGATCCGATGTTACGATTGTAGGAGTGTATTTTTAAACATTCAACGCTCTTTTGGCTTTGAATGGAGTCCTAATCCTTTGTTGTAAAAAACGTCCATGTTCCTAAGTACGGTTTACAAAGCAGTCACTGCTGTTTGTTTAAGTACCGGTAACAGCACAAAATCTACTTTTCCAGTTGTGACGTAAAATTTGACGTACATTTAGATATTTGGTAAATACAGCAAACTCCCGAATATCCGCGGGTGTTTCGCTTTTTTTATTTTAACGGGGATTTTTAGTGTGTTATTGCTCATTTTTTGCACTTAAAGATATTTTTCACATTCAAAGCTATAGTTTTTAGCTATAATTTAAATGTATATGCGAGTGTTATTGTTTTTATTAGTTATTGTACTACACTATCGTTTTTCACCTATTCTTCGGACTATCCGAGGTATTCGCTTGTCCACGGCTTCCGTGCCACCTTTTTCCGTGGATAATCAGGAGTTTTAAATTTAATGAGAAGTTAGGAGGGCTGTAGATCGTTTTTTTTTTTTTTTTTCATCTTATTTGATTTTTTTTCTTAATAAAACTGGGAGGCTATCTCTTGTCCGATTTTCATTTAGCTAGCATGCAAAAACGCCATCTACAGCATGAAATCTCTACCTGTATTTTCTCATATAACATGACTTTTTTTTTCTCTTCATATTAAGGCAAGATTGTGAAAGTCTTTATCGTTTAATGTCTGTTCCAGAGTGTAATACAAACTTACTTTTTTTGCAACTTTAACTGTTAATCTAAATTTTAGTCTTAATGTTCGTGAATGGAAATTGTTCAAAAACTCTTTCGCCGGCATTATGTGTGATTTTATAGCACTCTTGTATGTCTTCGAAAATTATTTCTTTTAATCATTGCGTGCTCTTTTTATATGAAACATCTTTTATACTCCTCTAAATTAGACTTTCACTAGTAAGAACTCAATTGTATTAGATATACAAGGTTACAAAGGTTTTCGACTCATCCGGCGGAATTTCTTCAATGTAAGAGGCTGGACTTATGAAAAACCAATTATTTGAGCTTATTTGTAGAACAGATTTACTTCTGAAACTTTACTTTTCAATCCTTAAGCATATCCTTGCGTGAAATTTTCCTCTGTAGTTGCCGCCAAATTAAATCCTCAAACCTCTTGTGAGCACCAATAAATTAGATTCTTTCCTCTTACATCTTCTTTTATTGATAATGTCTACACCCTCATTTATTTTACTCATCCCAATACGGAATCCAATTAGTGTCAAAGATTTAGTATGAAGTTATCACTCAGTCAAAGATTAATAACAGTATCTTAACTTCCTCTAAAGCACGTGCTGTTACTATCAAAATGCCTCTGTTTTGAGAGAGAAATCGAAAAAAAAAAAACTAAACTTTTTTATTGCACCAACATCAGGCCATCTTGCCTTACGTCATGCAGGCCATCAGCCAGCTTACCCGGAATTTCGATGTTCCCATCGCATCAAAAACTACCGAAATACTTTCCTATCTGTGGCCCCCGAGTGAGGCTCCGCAGTGGACTAAAAGTTCAATGTCTTTCTGGAAGGTAGCCCTAGGCAAGAAGGTCTCACCACCTCTTCATCAAAAACCTTTCCCCATTTGACTTCTCATGTCATTGATAATGTGAGCCTAGGAGGCAAATACAAGGCCCAGGGGGCTTGAATTGATCGTGAAGCCTCATATCAAGTTCAAGGAATTAGTAACATGCCCTTTATTACCGATTGAAGGTCCTCCGTCCCCAGGCGTATTCTCCTATTGCTTAAGGTTTTGTCTTCTCCCTCCCAAAGTAGAGAATTGTGTTTCTATTTTGATTTTTTTTTTACGAATTTTCAAAGTAAAGAGTCCTTTGGTGTTGGTGTGAAAAGTAATTTGTCAAACTTTAGCAATCTGTTAGATAGTTTGACAAGCTTGGAGCAAATATGTTTCGTAGTTATGTGGTCAATGTGTTGCAATGTCTTAATTGGATTAGAAGGAAGAAATATAGTAGGTAATTGCTTAATTTGAACGTTCTAAGTTTCGGTATATAGTGAGAGTTCTTTCTTAGATGTTCCAGCAGAAAGCTCGTAATGATTAAGCGACTTGATTGTAATTTTAATTTTACTATATTTTAGTTTAGTTACTGTATACATAAGTGCTATTGATTTTTGCGGAAATCAAAATCGTTATCAATTCCTCCAGCGAGATATGGAAATTAACCGATTGTGTTTATTAATGGCATAAAGCAAAACTCCAATTTTTATCCTGGAGTTTTTAAAAAAGTACGGAATAGATTATGTGAACATTTTAATTCATTAATTTTATTCGCAATCCATAATCGAAACTATACCACGTACTAGGGATGCACCGATAAGCAATTTGGCCAACTACCGATTAATCGGCTGTTAATAATCGACCGAGCCGATTGATGATCAGGATGGTTATTATTTTTTATACTACACTTTTCACCATCACTGTTTTGTTTTTCTTTCTTTCAGAATTTCAAATTTAGGAATAGTTAACTAATTTATTTCTGAAGGAAGATTTGTTTTTCTCTATTTTTCAAGTTTTCCCAAAATAATTTCAAAATTTCCTCCAATCGCCTTGAACCAATTTTCATATTGCTGCTGATAAAATTAAATTAATATCCAACATAATTAACACTTTGTTAATTATGTCAACTAGACATAAAATTAAGAAAAACTTAGGACGAGGTTTGGTTGAGCACTCTAATTTAAGAGTTCTCATCTTTTCGCATTCCAATTTAAAAGGTCAGAAATCTAACTATTCCTAATATTGTCATAATAAAATCAGCTGTGAATGTTACCTTTTAATATTCCATTCAGTTTTACACACTATATGAACTACTATTCGTTTTGTTTTTACTCTCTACACTTTCATATTACATGTTATAGAAAGATTGCAAAAAAATTACATCTATTTACAGATAATAAAGTTACTCAACATAGTTCCTTGGAGAAGCTATACTTTCAAAAATAAAATTTGAAAAAAAAAAAAAAAAAAATTTTCCACCGATTAATCGGTGTATTCTTACCACGTATCTTAATCTTAGTTAAGAAAATATTATCTGAAGGAGAAAGATAAGGCGTGACTAGTAGAGTTGAGTACTACTCACTTTATGAATGTAACATATATATTTACTACAACCTTAACAGCAAATAATTCGCAGAATATTTTTTAAATTATACTTAGAGTCCGATAATTTGTCCTAAAATCATTAAAAGACGCATGCAAATAAGTACTGAAACTGCCTAAAGTATGCACGAAAAATTGAAAAGAGTAAAAAAAATATATTAGCATCACATAAGCAACAAAAAGTTCTTACACTTGAATATAAAGAAAAACTTGACCGGCGCTTGACCTTGAAACGGAAACGGATCGCTTTATTTTATATAAGATAGTGTCAGAGAGATAATGCAGGCAGTAAAAACTTTCATGAAACAAGTCAGCAAAAAAAAAAATTATCTTTGATACTGCCTATTTTAAAGTAAAGCGGTCCGTTTCCATCTCAAGGTCACGCGCCATCTGTCCGTGGTCAAGCTTTAATTGAACTCTCTATTTTTTTTCACTTTGTTAATAAGGCGGTAAATAAATATATTTTCAAAAATATAAACTCAGAAAATGGTATTCACAAAAATTACTTTCGTTCCAATAAATCAGAAAAATAAATCATCACTGTTGTTTCTAAAGTTGAAATTATCCATTTTACTTAGAGTACTGAACTACATAGAGAGCTAAAGGCAGAAAAAAGAGGTTTTTTCCTGCCTTTAATATTTTTTATTATTTTTTTTTAATTAAACATTTTAAAGAACTTCAAACTGAATCATAAAAGTCGTTGAAGATTATTTCACTTCCTGATTTTTTTCCATTCAATTTCTCACCAAGCTTTAAAGTTGCATTTTGATGACCAAGTAAAAGCGAAAGATTAAAGCATCTAAGTCATTAATAAAAGTTCCTTGCTCCTTGTTAACTCAAATAGTAACGTTATATTTTATGCCTCTAATTTGATTTCCCATTGTCTCTTATCGTTCCGACGCTTTCTTTCCACCGTCTAAATTTACTCTTCTGTCACCCATCAGAGGGCGATATTTTACTTCTTCCAGAAGCACTCCTCTAAATCTAACCCCATGTACCAATTGTGATTACTCTAACTTACTCCTCATTAAAGCAATGGTTTTGTCTTCAACAAGTTATTCAAGTTAGTGGTTGGAGAAAACACGCAAATGAAAGCCTCTTTCTTTTCTCCCTTTTTTTCTCTCTCTCTCGACGATAAAAAGCTCTTCGATTGTCGCTACTCCTTGTCCCCATCCTCTTTTTTTTTCGGTGAAGAGACTCTTTGCAGAGATTTATTTTTTTCTTTCCTCTCCTCGTACCTGCCCTTGACATTGAAAAGTCGCCCAACATTCGTGTGTCGGTAGTCCATTCAACTCGTTTCCATTTCTTCCTTCGCTTCCCACGACTCCGCACTTAGGCGGATCTCACCCTCAATATTCGCCATCCCTGCCTCTAGTTGGGATTTGACCCGTCCGACGAGTTGGCTTGGGTGGGCTTTTTAAAGGGTCGAACAGCCAACCTGCTCATCAACAAGGAAGCCGATTGATTCCGAACGCGAGGATAAACACTCTCATATTTAATAATTAGCGTACTTGGAACGGCATAAACGGATTGGGTGGCCATCCTCTATTGTAATCATCTTCTTGAGCAGTCCGCTCCTAAGCTTAGCCACAGGCAGGAGAATTTCGGGCTCTCAAAGTTCAATCTGGAATTACTCTGTGTAGTTTTTGCTCAACTTTTATCAATCTTTTTCGAGCTAGGGGGCCACGGTGGCCTAGAGCAGTGGTTGGAAAAACTACATATTTTTTATTAACTACTTTGTTATACATGTAGTTAACTACAGCTACAACTACCTTTTTTTTAAATGTAGCGAGCTACACTACTTTTGAAATGTAGTAACTACTTCGCTACTTTTTAAAAAATAAATGAATAACAAGAATACACCGATTGGAGATCGACCGAAAAGAATTCGAAAAGTGGTTTAGATTAAAAAATTACCTCATTCGAATATGGAATAAAAATAGGAATTGTCTTTGAATTTATTTGTTACTTTTAATTTTTGTTCCTTTTTTTTGCTAAAATTTATCCTTTTTAGATTTTTTTAACAATTTTTACGAATATTCGCTACAAGAAAAACCTTGTTTTTTTCCTTCGTTCTTTTTTTTTAAAATTTTCTTCATTTATTTATTTATTTTTTTTAATTTAAAAGTAGTTTTCAGAAATCGCTACAAACTACAATTTTTTTGTATCGCGCTACTCACTACTCTACTTTTTTTTTAAAGTAGTGCGCTACACTACAAACTACTAAAAAATGTAGCTACTACAGTAGTTTCGCTACTTGTAGCGCGCTACTTCCGACCACTGGCCTAGAGGTAGAGTCTTCTCCTCGTAAGCAAGTGGTAGCGGGTTCGAGTCCCGCCCTGCCCATGGCTGTTATTTCAACCTCCCTGTACCGCAAATCTGTCCTGTGTTTGTCAGGAGGAAAGTCGCATAGTACGCAGTCCTCATGTATGTCGAAGCTGATGGCTTCTGTATAAAAAAAAAAATCGAGCTACGAACTGAAGAGCCTAGAAGCAAAGGGATGTAAGTATCAAATTTAGAGCTACGTGCAAATAGTAGAAGAAATTTCCATTTGTTTTGAAGCAAGAGATGGGAAGAGAGAGAGCTGCTGCTATACAGCATGATTAAGAAGAAGAAAAAATGAAAGCAACCTATGGCTTGAACTTTGCAAGCCGCTTTCTCAAAACTTAAAAAAGGCCACTCACACCTCCTTGCTTCTCACTTCCTCGACTCGAATCATATCCCCAAACTAAAAAGATGTGTACTAAAAATAAATTTAGCAGCAAAGGTCATTCTGCACAATGATATTCAAGGGCTTCAAGGATTTCCCAGTATTGGTTTGGATACAGTGTTTGTGTCCCATCATTCCTAACTGCAAAAACGAGGTAGCTCCAAATTTCAAATTTCAAAAAGTCCGCACTAAAACTTAAACTACCAAATCACTATTTTTTTTCTTAATGTCCCCTTTTGTACTACTGTACGGAGAAGCATACAAGGGGGGGGGATTAAAATAAAGTTAAACGTGCATTAGTGTTTTAAACTCTAACAAAGACCCATTGAGAGAAATTATTGAAACTGGAACTTCCTTTTCGCAGCAAGCCCTTCAATCGGTGGATGACTTTTAGTAAAAGACAAAGCAGTGGCATAGCAAGGGGTGGGGGGGGGTACGTAGTCATTCCCCTCTTTCCTCATGAAGCAACAAATCTATATGTATCCTAAAATTGCGTTTTTCGACCTTTAATTTGAGATTTAATCCCCCCCCCCCCAACACACACACATATGAAAAATTTCTCGCTATACCACTGGGCCAAAGAACAATGTTTTCTCGAGAGTAAAAGCTAACGCAAATAGAAACATCATAAAGCTTACATACGCTGATCCAAAATATAGTGACCGCCTGCTAACGGTCTACCAGAAAGCTCATTGAAAAATCGAACTACAGTTTGAAATGCAGAATGAATTCGAAAATAAATTGGTTGAATTCTTTGCTGGTTAATGGTTTTAATGCAGAACTGTCATTTTAAATGTAAACGATCTTGACTTATAGTCTGACTCCAGTAAAAAAATGCTTGAGCTTGAACGCGCTTATTTATGGTTGTTGGGGGGGGGGGCTATGTGTGCAAAGAGGAGAAATTGTTAAAATTTTAAGTTTGGAACGAAGTCAAAAACCGCAATCGGTAACACAAACTGACTTTTTCACCCTCATTTTAACAAATGGAATTGTTTAAGCTTTAGCCCCCATCGAAAGTGAACTTATCAGAACCAGACTATAAGCAAAATGAATGGATAAACAATTGGTTCTGTTTAGGCTTAACAGCGCCTATTGCAACTTACTTCCAAACGTTGTCTACTAAATTAACCCACTGACGGTTCTGGACGTCTT
Source organism: Uloborus plumipes (assembly GCA_038373865.1). Classification (NCBI taxonomy): domain Eukaryota; kingdom Metazoa; phylum Arthropoda; class Arachnida; order Araneae; family Uloboridae; genus Uloborus; species Uloborus plumipes. Next base: position 47,255 of record JAXGGA010000151.1, read on the forward strand.
ATCACATCTATTTAACATGTAATTCTGGAACTGCCGGACCGCCGGGTGGTTAAATAAAATTAAGTGCATTGTGCAATGATTTGTACGGAAAATAAATGAAGAAACTTCATTCCTCAAACTTTTACGGGCATCCTAGATCAACCAATTGTACGGATTGCGTATTGCTAATTTATACTGATAGTAAAAATTATTAACCAAACAATGTACACAACGTGAAGTGCACGCCGACGCAGAATATGCTCATGTCAGGAAAAACAAAGTTTCGTGATGCTTAACAAAATTGTAATGATAATAATAATGATGATAATTTGCGAAATGAGTTTAATAAAAACAATTACGTTGAGTATTTCTAAAATAAGATTCCGAAAGAAAGTTTATTTTGGAAACAATATGTGCTGTTTTTCCAACAGAAAGGAGGTCAGATGTTACTCAATCACAATCAGCAAAGCAAACGTACTAATATCACTCATAAACACACACCGTTATAGACAAAAAGAGTTTAAAATAAATAAAATGGAACACATCAGTCGCTCAGAATATATGGAACAGACGGACGCATTATATCAAACCGTTGATGAAAATACATTATCAAATAAAGACATTATCAATTTAATGAATTCTAAGGCGAAATCACCATTTTATATACTTGTAAATTGCTCATTGAATGGAATTCTTATTGAGCATTTCAATTCAATGAGCAATGAAGGGCAATTTTTTGATACTAAGTTCGTATTAGGTACATGGAGACAGCTAAATTGCTGATGTTCCATTGTTCTTCCTCTTGAAGGAAAAGGTTAAACATGGCAATCTTTTGAAATCGCCAGAAAAAAGGCTTATTCGATTTATTGGTTTTGCGTAAGGACGAAAGAGAAGTCCGATGAGAGGCTTGGAAAATACGATATCAATGCTTTCACATCTGCTTTACCGTTAAAAATAGGTCACTTGTCTCGTTTTTTTTTTTTATTTTGACAATTTTAATCTGTTTAGCGATATTACAAACTAAAAATTTCGTAATTGGCGACATTCAACAACTTCAATTTTAAAATTCTACGGCTGTTAAATACCTGTAGATTTCGCCAATAGCTTCAAGCATTTTTCTATTGCCGCCAAAGTAGAAATTAAATAAGTCGCCAAACCAAGTGACGAACCTTCAGCAGAAAAGTACCCTTCCGCTTTTTATAAGCAATGTTTTGATTACTGTTAACAGAATTGCTTCACCTAATACGAGCTTAAGATTATCTTTCTCAAGCCAAAAAAAGTTGAAGCAAGAAGCAACCAAGTGCTTCAAAAGTTTAATGAAATAAAAGTTGATTCAAATTGTCAAAGGAAACATCAAGTCATTTATTATATCAGTGAATGACAGTTAACAAGACAACATTGAATGTGTTAGAAACTTTTTATTCATTCAATAAGCTGCCAAAACAACAATAAAACTTCAAAGCTACAAAAAGTGCGGCTCTGATAAGTTGAGCCATGACCTTGATAATGTTTACCTATTTTAGGAGCAATAATGATAAGTAATTGGCATTGAGTTGAGCTGGGTTGCTTTTGTAGAAGTTTTGCCACAGCTTCAACACAGATCAGCACCAATAAGACGTCTGGTTTTCACTGAATTCCGTAAAAAAAGTAAATACTGTTAAAGTCATAGTTCAACTTATCAGAGCCATAACATAAACACTATAGAGTATCTTTAGTGAAAGTAGTTGACTTAAGCGGAAATGAGTTACTTATAAACAATTTGTTTCACTGTAAGTCTCGTAACAGCATCGAGAATAAAATTCAAATTCTTGAGAAACAGCTACATGCTACAGCTTACATGGATTGATACTCAAAACTCGTGTTTATTTGTGTTTAATGGGGCTGGGTATTGTCTCTTTGCCATTTCTTATCCTCTTCCCGAAGACAGACAACCATTATTTTATGTGGCACCACCATCGGTGGAAAGCCATTACCACTTGAGAATTTTCACGCTTAGTTTCTCACCAGATGGAGACACTAGAGCCCTAATGATGCGGAATTACTCGAGGAATTTAATTTAGCCAAGAATATCTAAATCCAAACAAAGACTCAAGGGGGTCTTTAACATGTCGCAGTATCATACCATATAGGCAGGGCCCTAAGAATTTTATGCATCTTAATAATCCACCGCTTAGAAGTAGATTTGAACCAGTAACCTTGAGGATAAGAAGGTAACACCTGAGCACCATTCACCCCATTCAAGACAGAATGAACTGTTTCAAAAAGTTTACAGGTTTCTTAATGTACAGATAGTCAAGTTTTCGACTAATATTGTTTATTAGTTGTTTGTTTAATAATATTCGTTTTGTGCCAATAAAATGAACTTCAAACTTTTTTTTTTTTTTTGCTTAAATCAAAAATTTCTGCACGCGTGATCTTAACCATCTTGTTCATTTGAATATTACATAAAAGGAGCAAATAATATTGCGTGCGGGAGAAAGTACAAACCATGTTTCCCATCCCCAAAAACTTTTATTCAATTCGGATTGCTTAAAAAAGAAACTTATAACGCGATTGTCACGCTGATTGCAGGTTCGGAGAGCAGCCCATTTAAGACGACAACTTGAGTCTAAGACTCCACACACTTGTTATAACATTGGAGGCGAGTAATTCATTTATTGTGTGTTTCTTTAAGTGAATAACTTCGTACATTCAACTCTAGTACAAACTTACTAAATTATGGTCAGTAGCGCTAGAGAAAGGGACACATCTTGGACAACCGCCAATTAGGAGGCATAATAAAAACATTCTAAATCGCTATTTTATTGTTCTCTTTTGTGAAGTATGACTAAAGATTTTTATGTATCATTTTTATAACTTTTCTTCGGCACCAATATTCGTGTTCCTTTTCAAGTCTGTGCCGCAAGTAATTATATTATTACTATACCAACTAATAAATTGGTGAGCCTTTTTTTCATGATGTTTAAAACTGTATATAACCGATTGGCTAGTTATATGAGCAGGGGATTATAAGCGGTCTCCCAGATGTTTTTAAGGGGGAAAAATCACTAAAACATTGTAAACATTTTAATGCAATAATTTTAATAATTTATTTTAAACTTTGCCTTTTGAATATTTACTTCTTATTCTATGCTTTTTGTTCACTGAATTCTGGATTTCCCCCCCTCCCCTTTATTTAGGTTTCGTTTCAAATTAGAAACGATTGCTGCTTAAAAATTTGTTTATACTGAAAGAAAAAAGAACAAGAAAAAAGTTGAAGCTAATGCTTTTCTGCATTAATACAGCTTAAAATATCACACACACACACACACAGGACCGACATTTCGGGTTTCAGGGGGGTCAATCCCCCCTCTCCCACCCGACTTTGTAAAATCGATGCATTTACATGTAAGTAGGCGTGGTTTTTGTCATTTTTTGGCAAATTTTCATTGTATATACACCCTCCCCCCCCCCCCTTGGAAAAATTCGAAATGACGATCCTGCACACACTTATCTCGAAATCTGGAAATAGGTATGCTAATACAGGATGGCTCCTATTATGGGGTACACAGGGGAACCCGAATTAAAAGTTTAAGCAAATACACTCACACAAAGCCATCACCCGAATCTTATCCTTAAACACTTAAAAACCACTTGTTACGCTTCATCGTCACTATGAATGTTTTAGTTCCAGAAAGAGACTGCACTCTGTTGATATTTTAATAGAAATAAATAGCGTGACATATGACATGGGTGTGAACAACGTAATTATGAAAACTTTTATGTGACAGAAATAATATCTTCTCTTCTTTCAGTTATGAACCTGCTACATACTTACTAGAAAACTTAGTTTCTGCAATTCTTTTTGTCTCACTTCGTATGAAGCAATACAAACAGTAGACATAACAATGGATTTATCAAATTTTTTAAACTTTTCGGGATTCAAAATTTTACCATTAAAAGTATGGAGACATAAAAGATAATGCATACCTCTAATAATAGGACTGAAAATGATACTACTTTGCTAAATTTATGAAGAAATAAATGGAACTGCATGACCGCGAACATCGAGATTCAAAATTGGGGCTGCCCATAAATGTCACGCTTGAGGGAGGGGGGGGGTTGAACTTGTGACAGATTATGACAATGGGAGGGCTAACAAGAAGTGTGACATCACGCATTTTTAATAAGAATTTGTCAATTAAAAAAGTGACATGTGACAAATGTTGGTGGGGGGGGGGATGTAGTGTGGGTAGGAAAAAAGGGGTAGGGGGCCCGACATGTTGAAAAATAGTAAAATAGTGTGACATCTTTTACAGAGAGCCCCATTTATACTTTTACTGATCTTACGGAGGCAAGAATCCCACTGCGCATCTTCCAACGAAACGGCTTCGAAAATAATCTGGAAACGGTTTAATCCCCCCCCCCCCCCCCCATTTTCATTTTTTCCAAAATTTTTACGGTAAACAGCTACCGACATAGTAGTTATTGAAATTATGAGCATGGCAATCATCCCCGTGATTTCAATTTCCCGATTGGGTAAAGAACACAAATTCGGTCACTAGCAAGAAATACATATTCATAGGTGAGTGAATAAGATTATGCTTCTAAATTAGGAAGGAAATTGCTCTTTCTCACGCTTCCCACTAAATGATGGGTCTGATGATAGTTAACTCTTTAGTGATTTAGTTAGCATGCTTTTAGATTTAATTTGCTCTCTTTTCTTTTTTTTTTTGAAATTTAATATTTTATCTTAGAAAAAAATGTATGCGTACAATTATCTAGTATGAAAAAAGTATTTAAACATTTTCCCTGCCAAACATTGAAATGTATCATTCATAATGTCTGCACTTTATGCAAAAAATGCATTATTTGTTAGTAGCGTTAGTAGTTCCTGCACAATATTATTATTTAAATTTAAAATTCTACGTTATTCAACTTTTAGTATTCCCCTAAATAGGGTGATTTTGTGACATCAGGGGTTAGTTGTGTCACACAGATTATGGCCATAACGATAACAGGTCACATATACGGCTAATTTCATGACAGATGAAAGGTTTGAAATGTGCTGCACTCTGCCTTATCTTTTGCATAGCCTAATTTAACTTCTCTGTATTGGTATTGGTACACATGATGTGGCACAATTTCACCCTAAGCTGGTACAAAGTCACCCCATTCAACGGTGCATTTTCCAAGTGATATCTTAATCCTAAAAACTTTTCCTCTGGTCTTTCTACGTGGGAAAAAAAATATATATATATATATTAGCAAAAAAAGGAAAAAAAACACGAAATTACCCCCCCCCCCCAAAAAAAAAAAAAAAAAAAAAGAAAATTGTTGAAAAGACAAAAAATAACTCCTTTTTCACTCAAGGTTTTTTTTTTTTTTTTTTTTTTTTTCAGTGTTGCAAAATAACTCTGGCTACGAAAACGCTGTTTTTTTCCTCCTTAGTGTGTGTGTTTTGACTTTTCACCACTTTTTGTGTTTGTATAGTAACAATCTTATATCGAAAAATTAGACCATTTGTTTCATCTCCTCATTTCATGTCAAGTGGGCTCTGCCATAGAACCTATTTAAAATTACATTCTAAAATTCTAAACCCTTCTCTAAAAAAAAAAATCAGAATTCGTTAGACAAATGACTGACTATTCCTGTAAAAACTCGAAACAAATTCACGGAACTGACATTTAAAAGTTTTCAACCTTGAATCTTCCCTTACCCCTTTGAAACAACATGGAAAATCCATTCTCTCCAACCCTAGGGAACCCATTCTTGAACCCCCACCCATCCTTTCAAAACAGGCTCTTTTCACAAAACCAACAAGGAAGGGTGAAAGAGAAAAATGCATCAAGTAAAGGAGAGAAAAAAAAAAAAAACTCGTTTAACACTTTTCTGAAATTATGGCGTCCTCTTCTTTATAAATCAACTTAGTGGTGATCCAGAAAGTTGTCGCATTATCTTCTCAATCGCTGTACAGCAGAGTTGGTGGGAATAATACTGCTATTAGATTTAAAGCTGGACGAAAGAGAAAAAAAAAACGTCGGATTTCGAATATTTAGGCCAGTGAAGTCATTATTACGCTGAATCCTTTTGTGTTCGAAAATAACTACAGACTGCGAGCTTCTGGAGGTAGATGCCATTGTTCCGTAATCATTATGACTCGTCAAAGATTTAGTGTTCAGTGCTTTAGTGATGCTTTTTTCTAACTTGAAGTTTTTACTTTAAAATATTGTGTCCATGGCTCTTGTTAAGTTCTAATGTCTGAATTTTTGATGCTTTTTCCCCATCCGCATTTTTATCAGCATTAAATTTGAAAAAAAAAATGTTAACTGAATAAGCATTTTTGAAATGTGATCCTGGCTATGGTATTAAAATGAATCGGACTCAAGAACGTATATAGAAATTTATTTCAAGAGAGACCAAAGTCAAACATTATGAGATTTTGAGCAATTTAAATTAAAAAATATTAGAATTTTTTATTACAATAAGAGTTTTAACTTCATTTTGGGAGAGGTGCAGGAACCTTCGGTTTCCCTCGCGCCCTTGTATGATCTTGATGTTCTCTACCCTCCCTTCCTTTTACTTTTTTTTTTGAGTGGGATATTTTTACCATTAATTTCAAATAATGTCTCACCATAATCATTATTCATATTGTAATGTTAAAGGAACACCTTTGTAGTTTACAGATTTTTCATTTCTTCTCAAAGGGAGAGTCATATTATCTTCTAAAAACTTTTTATTGTATATAAATTTCTATAAAATAGCATTACTCCTTAGTTTTCTCAAATTTTCGAGTTTGTTTCAATAATTTGCACAAGGTTGTAAATCAATCCATTGCATTGGAAGCAGCTATACTACAACCACTTTTACGGAGTAAGGTTACACAAATTTTTAACAGTGCAGTGATTCAGGGTATCTTTCAGTCAGTTCGGATGGCTTAGCGGCCACTTCTGTTTAAGTGTTTATTATTATTGTTATTATTATTATTATTCCCCAGTCAAATAAACTAAAATATGTGAAGTTCCAATGGTGCTATAAAAATATGAAGTGGCGTAAAATTATCAGGACTGGCTCAAAAATATCCCGAATGACTGTAGTCGTATTACCGTTTCTATTCACATAAAATTGACGAAAAACTCCTATTCCCCTCTTACAAGTTCTCGCTTTCCATACTTCATTGACCATTGTTATTCACAAACTATAGTATTTGTGTACCCCCTACTGTTTGTAACTGTTTATTCAGAGGCCCAGAGCGGAAATATTACTATTGCTGAAAAACAATAAATCCTGAGTAGGGGAGAGCGGGGCTAAAAGTTCCATTTTTTGATCAAGCTCAAAATTCGTTTTGAAAACTTTGTTCTAGAATTAATATTCCGAGGTTAAAACTTAGTATTATATGTCCCTTTGATATACAGACTGTTTTTTGAGTTGTATTTTGTAAGGTTTTTTAATAATTAATTTTATAGCAAGTAAAGCCGAAAAGGAACAACTAACCCCGTCTTGGGGCAAGTTGTTCCGTGGTTGGGGCAAATTGTTCCGATATTAACAAGACGATGAATAACGATGCTGATTTCGAATTTAACCACGTTGCGAGATGAATAACTCCTTAAAAACATAATTTGTATTCAAAAAACAATGGTTGATATTAGTATGACTTTATGTACGGCTGTATGACCGTATGTACGTTTGTATGCATGTGCGTATGTAGGTATGTCGCGTAACTCAAAAACTGTATACCGTAGAAGATTCTAGTTTGATACTATGTTGGCTTTGAGGGAGGTCTAGTTGTGTACCTCCCCTTGTGGTTGCATTCGAATGTTCCCGGGGGGGGAGGGCTTACCCCTTCTTTGGGGTAAATCAGTGTTAATTTTAATGTAGACAAAAGTGATATGAATTGGCGCAATCACTTGACGATATATCGCCAAGCTTTTGGTCGCCAAGTGTTTGACGCCAACTTGGTGACAGCTCGCCAAGTTGGCGACAAATTTGCCGAAGAAAATGATTTCTTGAATTTCGGTTCAATTTTTGCGCTATTGGCGATATTTTGCGAAAAATCCACTGAATGCTGTTAAAATCGGCCATATTTAGAAAATTAGTTTACGCTCAAGAAAAAAAATGGCAACCCATTTTTATTCAACTTTTTTTTTTACCATTCATTTTTTTCACGCTAATTAGAACAGACGATTTCTGTAAATCCAATTTGAAATTGATTTTTACTAACTTAAAAACGCCTGTATCTTTTTGCCGGGTGAAGCGGTTAGTAATTTCCAAAGCTGCGCGAGAAAATTTCCTTTAGGACGTATTTTCTTCGATCTTTCTGATGAGACCTTTGCTTTGAGGCTTTTCCTGTTACGACGGGATTTAAAACTTTTTTTGTCGATTGATTTCTTTTTTGCACTAGATGCCGGCAAAATATCGACTTTAATAATGCAATCGGGACTTATAGACACGCGTTGCTTGACAAAAGTTTTATTCTCAAGGTAGACCGTGCAAAGCCGGGCAACGCATCCAGTAAATAGTAAATTATAACACATTAATATGGTAAAATACAGTTAATACAGTGCAACAAATGAAAATTACATATAATAACTAACAGCTCCAACAGCTAATAAGCTAAGATAATTGGTTCAGTCTTCAGTTATAACAGGGAGCTATCTAGAACTTCTAATACGATTCTCCGAAATTATGACTTTTATATCAAAGTATGAAACATATTTCGATAGCTTACATGGTTCGCTTTTCGAAAATTTTATATCTAATATATATCTATCGGATAGACTGAATATTTCTGGATTTATGTTTGATGAAATCTCACTTTCGGTCTTCACAGTAGCATATAATATTTATTTATATGTGTATTAAGTCACTGCATCACTGGTTCAGATGAATAGGGCAAGACGTTTCTTCGGGATAGTTGCTAATTTTTCTGGGGCAAGTTGTTCCGCGGAACAACTTGCCCCCAAAAAAGGGAACAACTAGCCCCAAAAGCACATGTCTTTAAAACATTAAATTATAGGTTAGATAACGAAACATAAATAGTTTCAGCGTAGGATATAAAGGTGCACAATCTATCTTCATGTAAAAAAACCAAAAAGCTAAAAATTAACTATTCAATTTAGGGCGAAAGACCAAAAACACCAAAAACAAAAATATTTACTTTCGTAAATCAGTAATGCACGTGCACGGCTTTTGATACACCGGACGCCACTGGGCTGGCTAAAATGGCCGCCATTTGTGCGCTATAACATTCTATTTCACGACGTATTTACAAAATACATGTATCTTTTTTCTTAGCTGAGCTATTTCAAAGGGAACAACTTACCCGCGGAACTTTTAGCCCCGCTCTCCCCTACATGAACAGTAACCATTTTTTTGTGTTAGCCCTATTTTAATTCCGTCTACTCATTTCAGTGTAACTTTGTTAATGCACTGTTTTGTAAAAATGCATAAAAGTTGTTACGTTTACTGACATGTTATAGAAAATCTCCGAAGAATATTATCACCATGCCATCAATGTTGTTGGAGTCGTTTGGATTTACGTAAAGCACATCGCAACACTTAGCTTGGAAAGGGATTGTTTTGAAAATGTTCATTAAGAAATAAAAATAAACTCGTACGTAGGAAAAATTACTCGCTCTCTGTGCCCTATTAGGTGCAGTAATAAAATTGTAAAAAGAGCAAAAATATTTTTATATTTCAACTATAAAGTTGCTTATTTGCTGAAAGTTACGTCACAATATCTTTTCTTCATCGGAATTATTCATTTTTTTTTTTTTTCATTTTTTACTTTATACTACCTGTTATTATTATTCCCATTATTATTATTTTTATAATTATTTTATTTTTATTCTTATTATTTTACCATGATTTCTCGCCGCTCAATTCAATTGAGTTTGAAATGATAACACAAACGATCAATGTAAAAATGCCTTGCAAGTGCAAAACGTTGAAGTAGGGGGAGGGGCATGTATGGGTGGTGTGGCTAGAGCGGACGTGGTCAGAGCGGACACATAAGATTTCGTGGTCAGAGCGGACACTGCGAAACTCATCGTGGTCAGAGCGGACACATTTTTTCCCCCATCATGGAACAGATAAAAGGTGCAGATAAATACGTAAATAAACACTTCTAAAAATCACAAATATAGTTTAAACCAGTATTTTAAGGCAATTTTACAAAATGATAAGCTGCGCATGCGCAACGCATCTCAAATTTTTCGCCAAACTAGTGAAGATTCATTTTCAGTACTTCGTACTGAAAATTTGTCTTCACATTTCCTTTACAATGATGAGTCTTTTCTTTTACACATACCCAACTCATTCCTAATTTATTTTTTCGGTGTAAACGGTGTTGGTAATCATCTACAACTAAACATTCTTTTCCTTTTTTTGTAGAGAGTAATTTTGTTGAAATGGCTATGGGTTCCATCACAGATTTTTTCGACGATATAAAACGACATACACACTTCAGAAACGAACATGTACTGTACTGAGAAAATGGCCAATTTCCAAAATGATAAGCTGCGCAACGCATTTGGGTTCAATACAGCTGCGGCGACTCAAAATTCGCCAAAGCTAAGTAGCCAAGCTGGGCGAACCATGTGACATAAACAATATGGCCGCACGCTGTTAACTAATATTTTAAATTGTCCTGAATAAACATTTGACTGATTAGAGAAATAACACAACAGGTGCTAGAATGTCCGCTCTGCCCACCAGCTCCCCTCACGTGTCCGCTGTAACCACTGTCCGCTCTGGCCACGTCCGCTTTGGCCACGTAACCCATGTATGGACGAGGGGTAAGAGAAGGGGTACATGAGAAAAATCGGTTGGTGTCACTTCACAAGTGACCTTTGTCCTACCAGTCCATCTTTTTCGACGTAGGGGGTGCATAAAACTTTTCGGGGAGTGGGGTAAACTGAAAAGTTAGTTAAGCTTTAACATATTATTTCCTGTAAGTGTTCTTCTTATTTGAATGATTGTATTTTATATAGAGATTTTAAAAAATCTTTTGAATTTAAAAAATCATTACAACGAGAGTAAAACTTTTTTGTAAGTGAGTTATTACGGTTATTTTAAATACGCATACATTATAAATACGGTTATTTTTATACGCACTTATGGCAGGTATGAGCAAATTTTTAGAAATGCGTTAGGAGAAAAATACCCATATTCGAAATTTTTTCTCTCTTTACTTTCCTTTTTTGTATTGCAATAGTATTTCTCTTTTCTCAGACACAATATTTGCAACTCTCGTCTAACAATTTCTCAACTTTCTACTTTCCGTTGCTGTAGAATTTGTTAGATAACCCCCCGCCAGTCTGGTTCCTGCCTCGTTCGCGGTTTACCGGGGGTGAGTTGCTTGGGGGGGGGGGGGAGAGAAGTGCAGGTAACCCACCGTCTCAGGAACCTGTATTTTAAAAGTCATGATTGAGCACGGAAGTAGGTGCCCACACACAAGAGGCAAAGAACGGCGCTCAACCGAGTCTTGAAACTCTATAACATGTTGCAAATCTTTTAGGGGGGGGGAGGGCATCCAAGCATTTTAGTCTATGTATGCTACTGTAAACAAGTAATAGGCTCGCTTCTAACATGTAAAAGATTCTTCTCAAATTTAGTAAATTTTCTTCTCAAATAGCGATGAACCTTCTACTGTAACACAAAGTGATGGATATTTTCTAACAGAAATTGACAGTATCAAATCACACACATTTTCAGTTAAAAGGGTCAAAAAAGTTTTATTCTTCTTCGCCTAGACTTTCAATCAATGCACGTATTATGTGTGAATTTTTAAATGTAATTAAATAGCAAACCGAATTAACAAACAAAACGCTCGTTTTGACTGTAATTTCGTATTAAACGTGATCGTATTAAGATTACTCAACTGTACTTAAATGAACTGCTGCGTTTACCGTATAATACTGGCAGCCAATTTAAAACTGAAATGCACAGTAATAAACTAAAACTAGCAATTTTACAGTTTCTTACAGTAAAGTTAGCAATTTCAGTTTATTGCTGTAAAATTTAGCTGTATTATACTGTAAAAACAACAGTATAATACTGGCAGCAGAAGTTCCAGTTTAAAACTGTAAAATGCGAATTAATAAACTGTAAAACTAGCAATTTTGTAGTTTATAGTTGTGAAATTAGTAATTTTACACTTTAGTACTGTAAAGTTAGCAATTTTACAGTTTATTACAGTAAAATTAACTATTTTTACAGTTTATTACTATAAAATTTGCTGTATTACACTATAAAAAAAACATTCATTTTTTAGTGTAGTTACACTAGAGATTTAGAATGAAATAAAGATTTGTGATTTCAATAATCACTTAGGCGCGATAATCAAAATAATACTAGGGGCGGGGGGAGTGACATCTGCCGTAGAATCGGCATGATGAGTACGCTGTCTGGTGGCAGAATTCACCTTTCTCCCGAAAACCGAAAATAAAACTACTTTTGCGCCAAAGAATCGCGTTTCGTCCAGTTAGATCAGCGATAAGCAACTCGTAGATCGGGATCGACCGGTAGATTTCAAACCCGTTTTCAGTCAATCGAGACAATATTCTGGACCATGTTTTTTTTTGTCAGCGTGCCATTAATGAACATTATATGGAGTGTCGTTAATGAACATTATATGTGGAGTGTCATAAATGAGCATATATGGAGTGTCGTTAATGAACATTATATGTGGAGTGTCATAAATGAAAAATGAGCATATATGGAGTGTCGTTAATGAACATTATATGTGGAGTGTCATAAATGAAAAATGAGCATATATGGAGTGTCGTTAATGAACATTATATGTGGAGTGTCATAAATGAGCATATATGGAGTGTCATAAATGAGCCTTATATGGAGTGCCATTAATGAACATTATATTCTAGGAAAACAAATTAGGCTGAACTTCTTAATCAAAAGTTATTTGAACATAAAATTCAAAACATTTTATATCTTTGGAGATGCGACAATCTTAATTTTCAAGAAGAAAAAAATCTTTTAACCTTTTGTTCTTGGAAAAGTCCACATAAAGTTACTATGGATTGACAAATAAAACTTGGTGCAGATATTTTTAAAATGTGTAGAGCCGGAGAACATTGCTTTGAACACAATGTTGACATTTTTAAAATGTTTAGAGCAGGAGAACATTGCTTTGAACGCAATGTTAACAGTGACACAGAGAGGGAAGGATCTTGCAAGTCTCTCAACTAACTCTTAAAAAATAATCTCTTTAGGATATAATTCCGTATTTTCTACACTCAAGAAATACACAATGAATTGTTTTATTTGTTTGTTTTGTTTCTATTTATTGATTTATTTGAAAAATCAATAACTACGTTCCTAAATCAAATATTATACAATTCACGCTTTTTGAAAGTTAAAATGACGCGATTTTTACTAGCGCAGATTTTGTTACGAAATCTAAATAGTAAACTAAAAACAATTTTCCTTGTTACAGCATTTCAAATGGCAGGTAACGATCTGAAGTTTTAATTGATTAATGGGGAGTTATTTCTCCGAAATTATTTGCAAACTTGGCATCTTTCTACGAGCGGACAAATAAATTCAGTTTTTGTTTACTTATGTATTTATTCTCATTGTAACGAGGAAAAAATGCGGCGAGCAGTTTCGCTGTTCTCGTCGACTTGTTACCGAAACCCTGAAAGAAGAAAAAAATGCACCTGATTGTATTATTAAGTACACCTGTTTCTAGACAGATTTCTGAAAGGACGTTCCCCAAATCCCAGCGAATCAGGTGCCTCGCGTGTAAGTACGTCATTGTGACGTCACGCGAGAAAAGCATGCTTCGGGCCGTCCCATCCTTAAAGTTGTCATTAAGGAAAAAGGCACAGAGTAACTGGACTGTTCGTTGTGTACGCGCTGTTTTCTGTTGTGGAATTTCTGTGTTGAGTTTTGTATCAGGTGTTGCCGGCTCGGAAGATATTATTAAAAAAAAATTTGCATATCCATCGACGGTGCACCTTTTTTTATTTGTGTGTGGAATTATCCCATGGTACGTTCGACAAGGGAGTACCAAAGTGTGCTGCTATGCGTCTACCCTGACGTTGATTTGATTAAGAGTTGTAATTCCGACGACGCTATGTTTTCGACAGAAGATACAATGGACCAAGACGAGGCGATGAACGAATGCCAGGTATGTCAGGTGTCATTTTTTTTTTTCGTTTGTCACAGGTGTTTTTTTAAACCTTACAAGTGCTCGCGTTCTATTTCCATTCTGATCTCTTATCTTGTTTGTCACGATTCTGCTGAATATGTTACTGATCGTAAAACTGTCATTTATTTTCGTGCTAATGTTTTAGCAATGCATGAAAAAGTTGGGAATTACCAATACAGATGTCTGCAAGCTCAAAAAGATAAAGAATCATTTCTGATGGAATATTCCATCACCTGTCAACATTACAATTTACTTTATACAGTAGACGCCGGTTAATTGAAACAGCAGTTAATTCAGTAAGCCGCTGTAATTAATCAAATCACCAAAAAAACAGGACAATATTCATCGTTATTAAATTAGCCGCTTTATTGAATTAGCCACTTTACTGAATCAAAACTGTTTAGAACAAACGTGATTCATATAAGCGGCGGCTACTGTATACTTAGCTTACCCAGGGGGTTGAGGTCACGAGAGGTCAATACGACCTCCCAAACATTCCCTTACTCGGTGAATTTCGGTGCGGCAAATTTGGGGGCATAATTGCAATTTTCAACTGCCCGAATGTCCCTTTCCATTAGATGAACTAATTGCATACCCGTATTTTATCATTCGACGAAATATGGAGTTGCATTTGGCAAATTGGGGATTTCCGCCCCCCCCCCCCTCAAAAAAAATTAAGCTTTAGTAGCCCCTGCGCTTTCGCTTACATAAATGTATTTTCTAAGACTAATTTTGGAATAATTTCCCTTTAAATATTCATCAATTTGCTGTTTAATCTCGAGTCATTGAGTTAAGACTTTTTCCTAATTACTACTCCGATTTTAAATAAGTTGAAACTGAGGGCTTCCAAAAACATGGCTTAAAAAATATCAAATTTCTACTGCTTTAAATTATTGGTTGATTCCGAAAAACTTGATTTGGGATAGCAATTTAGCGAAATTCGCATGCTTGCGTTTTCCTTTCAAAAAGCAATCGCATCAGCTGTTTTTCCATTTAGCAATTTCAATGAATGCGACCCGAACTTTTATTCAAACTCTAGTACTTGCAGCAAATAATTTTTTAACGCTTGTTGTTAAAGTATTAGTTGAATGCACATTTAATTTTGCGTCACTTTAGCTTAAGGAACGTTTGGAAGAGCATTTTATATTCAGTTTATTTGGTTAACATTCTATATCATCTTGAGGGGATGTAGGATTTTGCCTAATTACGAGATTAGTGATGTATTTAAATTAATGTGTTTGAGTCATGCGTCTTCTCATAATACATTTATTTTACATAATTGAATAAAGTATTAAGTTTTTTACTTGCGTTACATAAATAAGCTTGAAAAAATTGTGTTGTGAAAAAGTTTTTAAGTTGTTCTTTTCTTAAATTCACGCAAAACAAAATTAAAATTGACTTTTCATTTTGAAACTGTTTTAGAGTGCACTGTCCACAGTATACAAACAATTATAAAATCTATCGCATCTATTATCAGACAACATTATATCAGCCTGTGTTTATCAAAATAAGGTTGAAAGAAATCGTGTTATCAACATTTTAAAATTGTACTTTCCTCCGATATATAAAACGAAACCTACCCCCAAAAAAATAAAATATAATGTTTATATTTGAAACTTTTAGCACACTACCTATTATACAAACAATTTTTAAATTTATCGTATCCTTTATCAGATAATGTAAACTAATATCAGTCAGTGCGGATCAAAATAAGTTCAAAACCAATCTCGTCAGTGTTATCGAAGCATCTTTTAAGCTGCACATTCCTATGAAATACAAACAATGCTCAAATATGCTGGATACCAAATGGAACTATTCTGTTCGACAAATATGCTGGAAACCAAATGAAACTATTCTGTTTACGTTCGAAAACTGTTACAAAATATTTTGTCTTCATTGTACGAAATATTTCAAAATGCGTCGTATCTTTTAGCATATAATATGGATTTATATCAGCCGGCCTGTGCGGATCAAAATAAATTCGAAAAAATGATCAGTCTTATCAAAACATTTCTAAATTGTACATTCCTCTGGGATACAGACAGTGCTTAAATATACTGGAAATAAAATTTAAATATACTGTTTACATTTTGAAACTGTTATGCAATATTTTGTCTACATTGTGCCATTTCGAAAGAAATTGTATCTTATTGCAGATATTATAGAATTTTATGAGAGCCCGTGCGGATCAAAATTAATTCGAAACAAATGATCGATGTCGCCAAAACATTTCTAAATTTTACATTCCTCTGGGATACAAATTGCTTTGAGTATAGTCCAAACAAAATTCGATAGTACTCACACTGTTTACATTTTGAAACTGATTTGGATTGCATTTTCTGCATTTAAAATGCACAAAGTCGTCTTTATTCAGATACTGTAAAATTGTACTAGCTTCTATGGATAAAAATGTTTCACATTCTGAAAATGTGTTCTAAAATGTAGTTTCCATTACACATAAAACTTTATAAAGAATTTTTAAAAATACAAAAATCTTAGTTTCTCTTTATTTTAAAACTGAAATATATCGAGACGAAACTAATTAGATTTTTAAAGAAACTGTAAGAAAACCCAAAGTAATTACAATGAATGTTAAAAGTGTGACTTAGACCACGATCGAGTTGAGATGTAACTTTCAATTGTAGGTTTTAGGACACATAAACATAATCTTCATCCATTCATTTTAACAAGGTATTTCTGAGCAATATCTTCTAATTATAAGATATAGTAATGACAACTCACATTTTGAACATCCGTAGAAAAAAGCTAAAAAAATATGTTGCGCTATCGTTCATTTCGTTGCAAAGTAATGAGTATTTTTATTTTTAATTATTATCCTTCCAAATTCGCCATCATTTTCTTATTTTTCTCCAGAATTACGCACGCCTGAGGGTTCTCGGAAAGTAGCAGAGTCGACTACACTATAAATACAGTTGACAAAAGAAATAACCTAAAAGAAAAAAAATTGGACTACATTTTTTTGAGTCTAAATAATGACTAATCCGTTTTATATGGTCAATGATTTCGTCCTTCTGAACGGAACCTTTCGACTAAACAATGGGTTTTTAACGACGTCTGCATTCTTAAATAATGAAGTGGGAAAACGCCGTAATTCGGAGGGGGGGGGGGAATCCTGTTGTCTTTCGGAGCTTTTTTTGAAACAGCCTCTTTTCTAACAGCTACTGCTACATTTCCCGCAGTGTTAAAAGCTGAACTCTTCTTGATAACAATGTTTTATTTATTAATTCAACTCTGTTATAAAGTGTTCCTCTTTGAAGAAGATACGGATAGGGATGTCCTGCTTGAAATTTATAAGCCAAGATAACGCGATTTTTTCTGCAAAAGAAACATGTTTTTCAACTTAGTCTTTTCTCTGTCGTTTGACAAAAGGAACTGAAAGTTTTTATGCAATTTTGAATATTTCGACAATAAGAGTCAATAAAAAAAACAAACATATCAATACAAAAAGCGTAAATAAGGTTTGTTTTGAATTCGTTTTCAATGGATTTACTTTCACGAGAAAAAGTAATATTTTCCAGTATTCTAGCAACTTCAGTTCCTAAATAAACTTGAGTTGCTTGAGTAAAAAAGGGGGGGGGGGATGGCGAGAGAGAGAAACTTCGAGATTAACGGTATAGAGAATGAATATAAAAAACAATGAAAATTCTCGTGTTTGAATTTTGAAAGAAAATACTTCCTCTTCCGAAATATAACAAAGCGAAAAGTAGATCACTTCTTTAACAACGATTGAAAGAACTTGCCAAAAACAAAATGTTTCACGAATTAAAATATTCGTGAATCGTGAACTTGTTTTTAAAACTTTTGATTTCTTTTTTCTAATTAGCCGACTCGGTTTGAATTAAAATTAATTTTAGCAGTTATTTCTTTTTTTAATTTCCTTTTTATACAAGCAATAAATGTTACTTTTTTGCGAACTTTTGCTAGGTATTTTTAAAACCCCACTAATACTGCTAAATATATTTTCTAATATTTTTAAGTAATGTACACATTTAGAGCTTGTGTAAAGCAAAAGTAATTAAGATATGACTTAAGAAAGTAATTGCTATAGATGCGTAAATGACCAAGATAGCCATTTATTGAAAGTATTACTTGATGGTGTTCATAAATTTTCCTAAATTACAAGCTTTTGATGAGTTCAAAACTTTAGGGATTAAGACAAAATTACTCTTTCGTCCCATGATAAACGAAAAACATAGGTTGTAAACCGCTTAAATTTATCCAATAATACGCGCAAACGTGACATTGTTATCTAAAGTAGCTAATAGACTTTACAAAGAAGTTTGTTATGGTGTCTTAATTTAGCCGCTATTCACTTTTTTTTTTGGAAAATTTTTACTTATTTAAAATATGGCGGCAAGAAACTGAACACAGCATTAGAGAATATGGTTTCTGATTTTGCTCTTAAGCATTACAATATGTAATACATTTGAAGGGCTTGGGAGATTGAAGGGGTTAAGTGACAAAACAGAAATTGTGAGTAATTAAAGTTCAAAGTTTTATTGTTGAAGTTGTTGCACCTTTTTTGTTTTCTGGTTTTGTCATTAGTGTGCGTATGAAATTGATCTATTGACATCTACTGCTTGATGTACAAAGTTTTATTTGCTTACCTGTATCCATTGCTTACCATTGTACAGAGTGTTCATTTTTTAAAATGTAAATTAGCCCCTTCATCCTCGAAGTCCTTCAATTGTGATTGTGTTTCTAAAACTAAAATAGGTACTGGCGTCCTCATAAAATGGAAAAAAAAAATTACACTAATTTTGTTTGAAATTTCTTTTTGGTAAATATGGTGCACCCCGCACAATTGAATTCATTTTCTAAATATATGTATCGCTATATCAAACAATCGAAGGAATCTAGAAAAACTTGCTATCAGAATTCAACTTTCTTGGAAATAGCTAGACTTAAAACATCAGCACGTGCTTGGAATAATATTATTCAGTCTTGCGTTGGTGCTTCCATGCGTCCTTCAGAACAATCATTACAATGCTATTTTCTTTCTGAACTAATTCTTGTTCGATTCGGGAATGTGAATGTGCAAAATAATGAGATCTGATTATTTTCCTGAGGTATTGTAAAGTTTTTATTTTGCCATATTTTAGTTACTTTTTTTGCAAGAATAAAATTAATACCAAAAAATCTTTTAATTTTATAATGCGCTATATTTGCTTAATTTTTTGTAATTATTGAAGTGATCACAGATTTTGATTTATGCGTATATCCTTGAACTCTTTCAAATTACGTCTTTCTGCCCTGAGAGTTAAAGAAAAAAATAAAACTCAAAATTTTGGAAAAACGTATTAACTATTGTTTTAAAATCCTTTGAGAGTCTTCAAGATAATGCAACGGAAAAGCTTTACGGGCGACTCATGCACCTATGATTTCAAAATTCATTTGAAAAAAAAAGAGAATTTACAAGTAAGGAGCACAAGCAAAAGCCCCGATCTTAAAAAATCTTATAGTAACATTTCTTAGATCTAAGTAGTTGCTTTTAGCACCATTCTAGACTTGGTGAATACTTTTCTGAAATGTATTTATTAATAAATTTGTTGCTAAATAATCAGAAATGAAGTAAAATATTTCGCTTTGTTTAATATGTTTTGTTTTTTCTGCTATTTATTTCATTTATTTTTTAAGTGTCTTCTTTTTATTATACTAAATTTCTATTGAAGGGAAACATCTTGTTTTCTCTAGTTGGTTATTTTAATTTAAAAGATGATTGAGTGTCGCGTACTTAATTCGTAAACTTGAAATTTCCTCAAAATGAATAATTTTTCTAAGGCAACGATATTAATGCAGTTCCAAAAATTAAATTGTATATTAATAGCTCTTTAACCAAGATAAAGGCAATTAAAAGATTTAATAATTTAACAGTACATCATCATCAATTTCTACTCGCGATACTATTTTATTAATGTTACGCAGATTTTATTTTCAGTTAGTATTTTATTTGCTAATTAAAAAAAAAAGTCAAAAATAAACCTAATAAACATTTTACGTATAACTCGCTATTTTTTTACAATTGAAATACTACGCCATCAATGGAGTAGTTATAAAAGTCCCCCAACTTATTTTATCTAACAGTCTTAGCCTCAACGTAAATCATAAATGAGTTTCAAAGTTTCAGCATCATATATTACGAAAAGCTACGTAACAGTAGCATCTTACCTGTCCTCACAAACACAATTTTTACGTCATACTTTTTTTTTTCCTGCTTTATTTGCTCTAAGGTCATTTGTGTGACTCAGTAACAGCGAGGTAGATTTTTGTAACAACCATGACCCACGTGTATATCCTAAAACGTACAAATACGCCCACTTCGCTGCAAGAATCCACTCGTCTTGGCTAACGACTCTTCGGTCGTATTTCAAAAGGTTCACTCGCCTTGAAACTGTTTCTAGACGCTTGCATAGACGGTATGGCCTTTGAAAAGTCATGAACAAATTGCAGTGGCCGATCCGAGTTTTCTTTTGGAATTTAACAGGCAGCGATTTCTCATAATTAAAAAAAAAAATAGTGGAAAATGGTCTACTTTATAAGCCGGTTGAGAGGGATTAATTTGAAAATAAACGTTGTATTTAAATTATCAATTCATTTTTAACAAATCTGATTTTCTTTTTCAAGCAGTGAAAAAGTGCAATGTTTTTTTTTTAACCTCAAATGTAGTGAAGTTCTTATTTCAAATTAGCAGTCTGCCAACGTCTCCACCGGCCCCCTGCGGGGATACAGCATATGGTGGAGCAGCGAGACGAGGTCTGCAACTATCTCGCTGCACCGTCATGCAAGACACTGTGGCGAAGGGGCACACACATATACACACACCTCGTAATTTGTCATTGCGAAAAATGATTTAAATTTGAGATGTCAAAACTATTTTTATTATTTGCTTATTTATTGGGATAAATTAAAAAGTGGGGGAAAAAAAGCATGTTGTTTACTACGATTATTTGTCTGTTAAAGAAATTTCGCGTTACATCTACAAGGGTGCAATGAGAGGGTTTGGGGGGTTATGCTTCCCCTCTCCTGAACTCTCTGTTTTAAGTTATATTGCCAATCGTCGTATATTTAATGTATAAACCTAAAAGTACTGTATGACCAACTCCGCGGGGAGAAAATTCCGGCTTGTTACGACTCTGCTACTTTAATCAAGAGATGCGTACCGAAAAATTTCCTTTACTGTGAAGAGACTGGAATTGAATGACAATAACTAAATGAATTTTCACTTTCAATCTCCCTGCTTACGTTTTCGCTTCTAAAAGTTTTTCAGTTATATGGGCAATTCTCTGTAAACTGGTAATTTGCCGTCCGGACCGAGTATATTAAAAATAATGAAGTGTACTAAAATAATTATCGCTCTTAATACAAGTGAAGCATTAATGCTCGGTGGCCCAATTGTATTTGGAGCGATAACAATTTAATTTTTTTTTTCTAGAAATTATCTAAGTGCTAAAAACAGTCCCCTGGCTGTCCCAATCGTATTGTCTAACACTTCAAGGTAATATTCCAAAAAATCCTATCAACACTACATAAATTTGGCAATTATTATCTAAAAATAGAATAATGCAGCTATATTTTTTTCATGATATAAGGTCTAATTACGTATTTTTAAAACTTAAAATTGTCATGTAAATTCTGTCCGGAGATTTTTCAAACAGTCCCCTGCGTAAAATTCAAAGCTCCAATAAAAAAAATCTGTTACTCTTGCAAATGTTTTTTGACGTGAAGTTTAAGGCAATCAGTGTGAATTTGCTGAAATTGCTGAGAACGGTGCTGAAACGATACTTGGTTTAGTTTGAGAGCCACATTTATGATGAAAGTATGCATCAGGGTCGTTGCGAAAACAGTCTTCTGGGAAGTGATTTTATTAATGTCAATTAGTTTAATTATGAAACATATTAGTTATTATATCCACGATGTGTGCCTAAATTTATAGGTAGTCTCGTAACTAATTATGTTCCAATAGTTTTGCAGATATTACGCAACAAAGAGTAAAAACACAGTCACCTGACACAGTCCCCTGCCTAGTTATACCAGGCAGGGGACTTACCCCCTATCACGATTTATCAGAAAAACACAAGCTTCAATTGGCCCTCTTTCAAAGCAAAGTAATAGATTCATTTTCTGAGCAATAGTAAAATAATTATACGAACATTTCAAAAAACCATGCCCAGACAGATTTCGTGTGAAAAATGACGAGTTTACAGAGAATCGCCCATATACGTTTGGCAGCGGTCCCTGCACTCGCACATAAGTCAGAGATCAACTAAAGTGATTTTCAGTCAGCAGCTTTAAGTAACACATAAACATATTAGTAAAAGATACATCTTCATATTGAATAGTTTTCATTTGTTGTCACTGTGCGAGACTTAACTGAAGTTCAGTTGAAACTATCTTTTAAAATGCAATGATTTTTAACTATATTCACATTTTCAACTAAAAATATTCAACAATTCTAGCAATTTATTCAACTAAAAAAGATCTATTTTGTTTCAAATTATAATGTACCATTAAAAATTTAATAAGAACCTCCCCCGCCCCCCCACCTTTTTTTATTCACTTTTTAAGTCAAAAAATAACATACGTTCCCCAGCATATAGAAGTTGAGTGTTACTGCAGAGAGTTACGCGTAAAAGCAAAGTCTTTGCTTGTGTAACTAAAAAACGAAGTTCGAAAAAATCTTTTTTAGTCCATAATGCGCCACTCATATACTAAAATAAAAATATAGTCAATCAAATCTTGAGACGGTTCTCATTTAGGCCATCAACTAATTAGATTTCAGAAATTAACAATTCTATGGAGATGAACTGCTCTTAGTCATTTAATCGTTGCAGATCTGTAGATTATATGCAATTATGTACCCTGCAGCACAACGTTCGCATTTGATGCATCCTTGATCCTTACCAATTATGTCACTGCTTTTTAGGACACCATTCTAGATGACAGTGACAATATTTTTAAGTGTTCTTTTGTATCATTAACAGATACAATAGGACTCAACATAAAACTATTTAGCTGTACATTTCCTATTCAAGGCGTAATTAGGTCATAAATCTTTTCCATAAATCTTATACATCTTGATTTGTATCGTGTTGCACATCTGATATGTTCTTATTAGTACTTTACCGAGAATAGATGGTTGCAGAAGAATAAACTAAATGAACAATTTTCATGTAGTTTATGTCATTATTAGAACAATTAAGGGGGTTTGCTTCATATCATAAAATACCAGCGTCAGATTGTAATCTAAGATTCGTAACAATAAACCCTTTAGCGAAAGATTGCATTCGTGGTTAATAGATCGCTCACCGGTGACAATAATTGCACGTCTCAAATTGAAAAAAAAAAGTAATAATTTAAAATCTGAATTAAAACGTCTTTCTTGCTGCAACACTTTCTCAAAATTAGTTTAGATAACAAGTGCGCAGTGGCGTATAAACGATGTAGTCAGAAGTTGCACAGCTTTTTAAATTTCAAAAATTGGAGTGCGCTGCATTCAGGTATACAGTATCAACTAAAACTGTTAACAATAACAATAATTCTAATAATAATGCATCTTTGTAGTGTATTGCATTATTCGAGTAAAAATGATTTTAAATTTGTAAAACTTAAGACTTTGATTGCTCAAATAATGTTTTTTGATGTGTGCAACTGTTGCTGCATGTGAGCGTGTACATAATTCAAAGCTAGAATATTGTGAATTAACGAATTTAAATGTATGATATATTTATAACTTGTTTCTTGTTCACCGAAATGTTGTTTGTTAGCTTTAATATAACTGCGGCGTTCCTTAAAATAGAGTAAAAATAATATAAGTTTGTTCATAGTTTCCAGAAAATATCATAATATTTTCACTCTAGTGAATGGAGAGACGCCTGCTTAGAAATAATTCTTGAAATTTTCTTTAACTTTCTTACTCTTGTTAATTTTTTTTTAAGTCTCTGTGCTTTCAACTGTTATGTTAAAGCTTGGATAGAGGAATACGTATATACGTATTGACCAGCTTGAACAAAAAAAATAAATAAAAATAATGGTCTAGAGTCATTGAAAAAAAGTTTTTTCTTACTTTTACCTCATAAGAGCGCCTGGCCTGCGGTTACTATTAAATTAATTATTTCTGTTAGTAAATAAATATTCAGCTGTAAAATGAAATCGAATGAAATGACGTAAAAGTATTACCGAAAATGACTGATCGCTCGAAGGATTTTTATACTTAGTCTGCTGATATTTGTGTGAGTGATAGGAAAAAAAAAAACATAAAGCGCGTGCTTAAGACTTTACTGTCGGCCGCGACTTCTCAGTCCCACTAATTGTCTCGTAATAATGTTTAAAAAGTAGTGTGCATAAGTCCTGTTGAGACTTCGCAAATTCTCAAATTAGTTTCTGCTTTATCAATGACTTGACTAACGTGCATTCTGGGTGATTGCCTCTAACCTAGCTTAGGTATTTAGAAAAGTTAAGGCCAGTTTTACTTTTAAATTTTCAGTAAATAAAAGTTTACAGCGTATTTTTCATTAATACATAAGTCTTTCATAAAACAGAGGCTATACAAGAAACTGTCTTTTTGAAAGTTTTGCGAAAAAAGTGAATGGTAATAAGAATTTATTATTCGCTATTGTATTAGTTTTTCCCTCGGGGTATTTTTTATTCCTCGTGCTCTTGAAGCGGGTTACAATCATGCCTTGCGGTGTTTTTCTCATCCACTTAGATTCTTTCTCATATTAAGTGAAGAAAAATCATCGTAGCAAATATAGGACGACGTTATTCCAACAAGGATAAATTACCTGAAACACGTGAAAACCCTAAAGGGTTAAGCAAGGAACATAACTTAGAAAAGTCTATCTATAGGACATTATATGCACTTGACCTCACTAAGATCATTTCACTACAGCTGTTGAAGTTCATTCCACGCTTGAAATCTTTCCTTACGGATTTTCCCACGGATTTTTTTTTCGCGATTTTTTTCCTTGGGTGATCCGAAAGGGGTTTGACATAACCACCCCCTACTTTTCACCCGGTTTGATTTTAAACTCAAAAAAGCCGACTGGTGAAAAAAAAAAATTACCTTAAATCATTCATGGCAAAAGGCAAAAACTAAAAAAAAGGTGAAAGATTAAATACTCGATTGACCTGCTGCAAGTTTGGAATCGCATCGTACCTCCGGTTGAAAAGGCACGAACTTGAACGCGTTGGAATTCTCTTGCCTCCCTAAGGCTGTCTTGAAAGTTCAGTGCACAGTGGTTAAGGGTGCACCGGAGGCCACACTTTTTGCAGTTTACTTAAGAAAGTGACTTCGCCGGCTCGAGAAACGAAATCGGGCAAAAATTTCTCGGTGTTTTCCCGTACGAAAAGAATGACGCTTGCCAAGACCTACGTGAAAAATAACGCAATGTGAAGTCTTGGCACGGTTGCAGAACTTTGACAAGGTCTGCTTGATTTGTTTGGAAGGAAGGGTGTTTCGTAATGACACAATCTTTTCTCATTATCTGTAATCTTAATCGCTATTCTGTTAGAATGTCACAAACATTGTTTTATGTGAGTCTGTATGTTCATTTGGTGTAGGTCACTGACTTCACTCTTGAAGCATTTGCTTTTTGCTTTATGGAACGGTTTGAACATTTTAGCTTTTTGCTTTAATTTATTACTTATGTTTTTTAACTCCTACTGATTTTTCAACATTTTTTTTTTTCTTTTTTTTTTTTTTTGAATAACATAGATTACAGATTTGTAATCTATTTTTAGTGTACTAGTAATTTCCTCAGATGATTTCTTTATTGGAAAATGATTTACTTTTCATAATTTTTAAATTGCCTTGAAGAGAATAAGAGTACAGTCGAGTCTCGAAGTTTTCATAGGGTCCCAAGCTCTGGAGTAGGCTGTGAAACCTTCCTATAACTCGAATTACCAATAACTCGAAGCCTTTAGTCGGTCGGTCCCTTGGGACTTTGAGTTATCGAGACTCGACTGTATTTTAATTTCCTGTTTCAAACGAGTTCGATGTGCACATGCATTTAAACTTTCTAATGCTGTCGTTATTTATTGCTTTATTGCCGCTATCTGCTTGTAACTACATTAAGGTAAATGCTTTTTCTCTTTATAAACATAAAGTACAAAATGTAAATGATTAATTCTGCTTAGACTATACGCTCGAAAAATGTATAGTAAGATACAGTAAAGCATGCACGTGTATCAGAATTGCGTGCGAAAAAAATAAAATCGACTTGCGGAATCATATTGTCTAAATGATTAAAGTGTTACAGAAACTGTATTCTTACTCATACGAACATAGCTTTTCTTTTCGTATTTTTAAAACTTTAGTTTATACAAGATTTATGTCACCAGTATGTCTTTCCTTTTTTTTTTTTTTTTTTTATTTTTTTTTTTTTTTTTGCGTTGATTTTCGATATTTATATTTTTAATTCAAAAAAAAAAAAAAAAAAATTCCAACCGGCTTTTCAAGCAAATTACTTTGTTAGGTTTTAACATTGCAAAACATTTTTTCAAACATTCAAACTCGAAACATTTGTTTTTTACTTCCCAGTTTCTGCTTTAAAATGTGCATAAGGGGGAAATGCTGTACCAAATACTGTTTTATCTTCATACAAACATCTTAATAGAATACTGAATGGTTCAGTAGCTAATGTTTTATCCTCTAAAATATATTCTATGAATTATAAACAAAAGTAGCAACACTAATTTAAATTATACTAAATCAATAAAAATACAGCATTTTAAAGAACTTAGTTATTTATACTTAATTTTACAAGCAAAACCGCCTTTAATAACTCCATTTTTTATTTTTTTTTAAACTTAAATTTTACAAAAAATTTGTCTATAATCAAGCAAATAGGAATCCTACACACGTTGATGACCTGCAGCATATTAGAGACATCCATTTAAAACGTTGTTAATCGTTTGTGAAACGAAGCTATTCATGGGATTATGCAAAACTATAGTGGTTTCTAAACGACTTGCAAGAGAGGGATTTGAAAGAGACGATATACACAGACGTGCCTCCAGATATGCAAAGGACTACTGCTAAGAACGCTGTAATAGGATTTAACATGCTTTCAAAAAAATGGAAACCACACTTAACACACTTTTTAACTCGTTTTAGAAATGATTTATTAACATTAAAAAACCAATGTCGCGATTCTTATTTAGTTCAACAATATTGCATGCTGCGCGTTCTCCGCTGTTGGTGGGGACGTTTAATTATTTATTTTGGCTGTGAAGAAAAAAAATTCCTGTCCTCTTTAGGGAGACTGTGTACCGTTGAACCATTGACAGAATGGCTTTCTGTGACAGCATTTTGACCCCAAAATATTTGACATTATAACTTAAGTGATCCTCGGTTGTCTGGCTACAAATGCTAACATATAACACTATCTCCAGTACAAAAATATCTAGAGGTGATTCAAAACAATCAGAGAAATTGTTTCAACCGGCAATATGCGTGGGGCAGTAGAAACAGTGACTAAGATCACTCTACTATAAGAAAACTCTTGTTCCGATATAAAAAGCTGTTTCTATTCTTCTAGCACTTTCCTATTATATCAATGATACCCTTCACAGTATTATGACGAATTCAAACATACCTTTTTTTGAACAGACTCGAACCCAAATTTGATAAAATTTAGTAAAATGATTTCCGTTTTTGTCCATTTCAAAGTAGAACTTGAACACCTTGCTCTAATACTTGTAACAAGCTTAACAGCTTGATACTCTTTCTTTGTTTTCACTCATAAACATACAATTGTATCAATGAATGCAAATTTTGCAGTCATTGATACACTTATATACACTTAGAAAAAAGTGTAACCTTACTCCGTAAAAGCAGTTGCAAAGCTGCCTCAAACACAATGTAGTAAGGCTAACAAATATTTTCCAGTGTACCTCATAAAATGACTTTTATTTTTGTACATAATTTATATGTACTTGCTGAATAAAGCAATTTCACTTTTAGATATTTTATGGAAAAGCATTGCTACTTGAAATGCTCTAGCCTGTCAATTTATAGTATGACAAGCTTAGCGCATCAAACGCTTAAAAGAGCAATTTATTTGTTAAAACGATTCCGGTTATAAATGGACGAATGGTGTGCAGAAAATATTAATGGTTGAAGTAACCATTCAAGCGATAAAAAATAATGGCGCATTTACGATAGACATCGCTTCTTATTACTCTCGTGGTAAAAGGATATGGCACTCTTGTTTGTAAGTTCTCTCCTGACTACTCTACCAATTATTCGCCTCAAAATATTTTTTCCTGTCATTCAAGAAATCTCTGTATTACGATAATGAAAAGAAAATCGCTATATCGTGATTTAAAAACTATTTCATCAATCTGCGTACATGTCTGTCTATCTATTTTCATATATATATATATGGTGTTTGTGTGTATATATACAATATACGAGACACATTGATATGTATATGAGTCACTGGGAGCAAAAGTTATGAAAGTCATTTTTTTTTCATCATTTGCATTTACACCATCAGAAATTATGTGAAGTTTATTCCAACGTTAGAGATGCACAAATATGCAGGTATACCGCATATCTCTAACGTTGGAATAAACTTCACATCTATCGCACAAAGGTATTTATTTTCTTCATCAGAAATTAGTTTTTTTTACCTCGTTTTACTTCATGCAAAAGTAGTATAAGTCTTGAAACAGTAATCGTAAAACAGAAAAACAGTACTGTTTTATGCAAAGGTGAGTACAAAACCATTCAATTATTGAATCTTGTTTTATTCACCTACACCGCTTTTGCTGTTTCAACAACTTATATATTAATAACTCTTACGCTGTTTATTATCGTCGATCTCTTGTGATTTTATTTCTTCTTTCTGTACTGAATCAGTAGGTCATTTTGCGTGGTTTCCTTTCCTCAATTTAAAATTTTCAGTTTAGTAAACATATTACTACTATGTTTTGACAAAGAATATCAAAATACAACAATGCATTGATTTTCAACTACCCTACTGTTTCCAACGCACTTAAATTTCTAACAGAATGCCATGCGCTGCAGGGTAGTAAAAGGAATGCAAAGTTCTATTGAATCTTATTTATTTATTTTTTTGTCTAACTAGTTGGTAAAATTATTTGATGCAACGAGTCTTGGTAAATCAACACTTTACTTATTTAAATTTTATTCAATTGAGATTTGTAATTCAATATATCATTAAAATAAATGAAGTTTATGAATAAAACAGGTATGGAAAACGCTTCATGTTCTATTTAAAAGGTTTAACGAATCTAGCATAGTGGGGCTTCAATAAGTTAAGCTATGACCATGCCAATTTTTCTCTTTTTGGTATAATAGGAAAGTAATGTGGGCGCTGAATGAAGTTACTTTCGTTGTAGTTTTGGGAACTTATTTCAGCTCAAACCCACGCCAATTACACGTCCCCCTTTGACGCTGATCTGCACAAAAAGAAGTAAACGTTGTCAAGGTCATAGGTCAACTTATCAGAACCATACTTCCAAGTTTCTGAAGATTGAAGCACTTTTTTTAATTGAATTTTCCTAGTTTCTTGTTTAAAACTATTTTATAACAAATCTGCAGTATGTGTACCATTATATTTAACTTATTATTATTAGATTTACTTATTTCACTTAACCATTTATTTATAACTTATCTAATATTCATTTCCTGTGGATATTAATGTTGTTTAATTTTATTGTTTGATGCAAACTATAAACAAACATCGTTTTTAAATGAATTTTGATTAACTTAGGTAATTAACTTTTTCAACGGAATATGAAAGAAAAGTAATGGTTTTCCTACAAAATATTTACTTAATTGATTTAATATTGATTATTAAATTTTGATGAAAAAGTGCTAAATCAGCCATTTTGGAAATGTAGAGCATCCTTGGCCCGAAAGCCAATAATCATGCCCTTTTGTACGTCGTATAAAAGCACACTCGGTAGGAAACAAAATGGCTGACGAGTCAGCTCCTAGTTATAGTAGCCTTATCGAAGTCGAAAGTACGTGGTGGTCACATTAATGTGACTGGACTGTGTAATATCAGTTTTCTACTTTTTATTTGACAAAATAAGTTTGTAAACACGGTGCACAGATAATTTTATATCCAGTCATTCTGAACTTACTGTTTTTAGGCTTCTCTGAATCGAGATTTGAAGTTTCTGAAATTTCTTATCCTCTTATGCCCAATACTAGTTGCGTTGCTAAGTCTACCTAGAAAATAAAAGTTGTGTTAAGTGACTTACATTCAACAATCAGGCTTAAATAAAAGAAGGAAAAAAAGAAAAAAAATCTTGTCAAAATGTAGAAAAGAGCAATTTTATGCATCAAAGACCTCTGAGGTTATTTAAAAAAAAATTACATGATTGTCGTAATTATTTACTTTGGATATCTACACAATACTTCAAGAGTTTCTTCCTTTTAATGACAGCATATGTAATAGCATTATTAAAATATAAGGGGGCCAGATAAAAGTAGCCAAACTGTGTATCGAAAAACTACCTAAAATAACTATTACACTTTTTAAATTACATATTGGAAGTAGAGCAATTTATATTTTTCCGCTCTTCAATGTTTGCATGTAACTTATAGTTTACCCTTTAAGATTTTTTTCTTTGTTTTTTATCCATAACAAAAACGATCAAAGGGTAGAAATTACTGCAATTCATCTCAGTATACTAAAAGAAACCACAAAAGAATATTACTTCATTTTTTATGACCCACCAACACAAAAGTTTATCGACAACAATATAGGAAGATTTATCGAAATGCCTCCGTTTTCTTAAGCAAGGTTGCTCAACGCCTGCAATTATTTTTTCTCTTTCCGTTGTTTCCCAGCACAAAATGCACATTGATACGTAATATTTCGTAAATACGTGTAAAGTTTAATTAGAGAAGTAGTTACGCTTTTAACCACAGCCTCCTCGAGTCTTAGAAGCGAATCTTTTGCCTCATCCGTGCGGCTTCCGGTTGCTTTTAGCACTTAACGGCCTCTGAGTAAAGTTGAATGACTTTGCATTCTTTGCCTTGGAACGCATTAATGAATCCAGCCTTAGGGTACTAAGCTCAGCTCGGTTTGTCTGATACGCGAAGCGTAGCCGATACAACCTTTGAACTTTTGGTGCGTAAAACGGAGTGAATGATGGCTTTTTAAGATTAAAAGTAGTCCCAATGAAATACCGTTAGTGTTGACCATTGAACAGTCATGGGCGCAAGCAGAATCGTACGTAGGGGTGCACCCAAATTTAAAAAAAAAAATTAGCAACACAAATTTCTTTCTGAAAAAAAAAATCATTACCAAAAAAATTAGCAAAAAAAAAATGTGTTTGCTAAATAGAAATAGCAAAAAAAAAAAAAAAATTCTTCAGCAAAAAAATAATTTTTTCTAAAAAAAAATCACTGATTTTTTTTACTGAAAAAAAAAATAATTACTTTTACGAAAAGCCAAATAGGTGTGCAAATGCACTCCTTGCATCCTTCTGCCTGCGCCCATATGAACAGTAAATACGACTGAACTGTTGTAGGTGTATTCTGCCGTCTTAACTTAAAAAGCATTATCTGCATTATTTTAACTGATTTGTAGTTAACTTACTTTTAGGTTTAGTGTAATTATGTATGTTATACTACACTATTACTCTAGAAAGCGGTAGGAGCAACTAAAATATGAAGGAACTACGTAGGTGTCTAGCGTTTCATCTTGGTCACTTAGTTGCTAAAACAAGGTAAATGCTTTATTTGAAGTTAAAAATCAACGTAAATAAAGCACAAATAAGGTAGAAAGTACAGCAGATAGCTATTTCAAGGCTACAATGGAGCCCCTTCCTCAGTGCAAGAAGCTCAGCAAACAACATGAAAGCTGTAAGAGAACTGTTAAACTCAGTCAGTTCTCTTACAGCTTTCATGTTGTTTGCTGAGCTTCTTGCACTGAGGAAGGGGCTCCATTGTAGCCTTGAAATAGCTATCTGCTGTACTTTCTACCTTATTTGTGCTTTATTTACGTTGATTTTTAACTTCAAATATAGTTCAGCACAAAGCTTATTTGATCATTTTTCATTTAAGGTAAATGCTTGTTATCTCGAAATTAACAATTTGGAAGATAGTTTTTTTAGTTTGGATGGCAGTGTTTATCTATATTACAGCATTTGTCCATCACTAAACATTAAACGTGCACTTTTAATTTGTTGTTAAAAAAATGCATTTTAATAGTGCGAGATCCGACTTAGGTTTACTTACCCTCATCGAGTTTTCTAATAAGTTATATATAAAAATATAGATAAAAATATTATAAACGAGATGGTATAATTCCGCCTAAGCAAAAGTGGTCCAATCATGAGACGTTGTCGCAATTTAAAGTTTTGGAGAATACGGGTATGCACGTGATAGCATATGTAATTGTTTACATTAGTTTTGGGGATAAATTCGCTCATTTTTATTTGTTAACTAAAAAGATTATTTTTGAAATATTATGAAATGACATTATAGTCATTGTTTAAAAATTATAATTTTTCCTTTTGATCTTCCATAAAACTTGTAATAAGTTTTTATGCATATTATGTTTAGTTTGACACGCTAATCACACTAATATTATACGGAGAAATATTTCTACTTTTCTGGTATAATTTTTTTACGCTGATAGGTTTCCCTTTCTCATTTAGCGTGCGGAATATTAAGTGTGTTTCCATAAACAAACAAGCGGATCGTCTTTTAACAAAAGATGTGATTTTTTTTTTTTTTTTTAATGAATGCTTGATAAAATTGTTTTCAGAGCACCATTCATAGGGTATATTTGGTTTAACAGTACTAGATTTATGCAACTAGAACAATATCTCCTTTGTCGAATAGAAGTATAAAAAGTAGTTTTACTTTGAAAGGTTATTCTGTGTGTATTTACTTTGTTATATAAAATAAATGCTTTGTGGGAGTGGTGTTGTTCAGCATGGCGATAAAATCAGGTACATACCCAAACGTGATGGAAGCAACATTTTAACGATAGTTGCATTCCTCTATTTAAAAGACCACCTAAACAATGATTAAATGTGTCCAATGAATCTATGTAATCCATCGATCTATGTAATCCATTATTCTTTTTCTTGAATCATTCTTGATTTTGAATCAATTTTCTTTTTCCAGCATCTTGGTGACGACATGAATTTGGACACAGACGCCGATTGGACTCAGATCTTGGACAACCAGCCCATTGTTTTGAATGACCGAATGATGACCGATGCCGTCCAGTCCCCTCACATTCAGTCAGAACACAGTTACTCGCTCACACTTAACGACGAAATGCCACAGTCACCTTTCGGACACAACATCAAACTAGAAGATTATGGTAAAGGTAGGCACCATTTCTTGGTAGTTTGGATAAGTGACCAACATGAGCGATTTGGAGTCATGTCTGAACTCTTTTATGATGAGTTTTGCTAATCTTTTAAAAGTCAAAATTATGCAACATAGTTTTGTTGGACATGAGGGAAAACTTAGCAAACACATTCCCATTTATAATTTCAGTGTCAGCCACATTAGTTGCTTATTGGAAAACATGTAATCAAAATGCACTGAAGAGCAGAAAATACATATTAAATATGCGCCGAATTACTTTTTTACATGCATAAGAAAATACATTTTGAGAAACTATAATATAGCTCAAACAGCTTTGTTTTTTGTCTCTGTGATAACAACGCAAATAATAGATTTTCATGTCATTAAAAATGTATCTTAAATTTCTTATTGTCTTACTAAATCATCTCAAAGCACGATATTTATAATACTAAATAACATTTATTTTCTCTAAAGTTCATTGCACATCTTTCTTAAGATGATCCCTGAGTGAGAATTTATTATTTATGAAATGACCAATATTTCGAGTTATATATATTTCGAAACCAGCAGTAAATGAGAATGATATGCACATTGTGTACTCTACAATCCCTTATACATTGCATAAAACTCCAATTGAAATTAAAAAAAAAATTAAAAAAAAATAGAAATGGGTTCAAATAACACTTGATGCATGTCTTCTCCAAAAAGTCTGGACTTTTTCTATTCCCGTCTTATTAGGTCAAGGTTCTTCAAGAAAATAGTAAGGGGGTAATCCTGACCCACAATTTATAACGTTTTGCGCTTAGTTGGTTTAAAATAAAATAAGTTTTTTACATTGTCCAAAAATATTTTTCGGACACTATACACATAGAACCCCTTTCAAACATCCTTAGTACAGTTATTACATTGAGCATCCGTGACGGACTTACTGCGAGTTTATTTTTTTTTAATTAGTAAATAAGTTTTGAAACTGAAAACATCTATTTTGGAAACATATCCGAAAATGTGACTTCAGAAAGACTATATTTTTTCATCCTAAAATTTTCATTGTTCTTTTAAATACCCCTTAAAAATATGATAGAAAGTTCTAGAACCCTATTTTAAAATCATTCTGAAAGACTGCCAAGATGTGATTAGCATTTTGAAACTGCTATGAAAGTAACAGATAAAATTTGAGATAAGGTCCTCTGCAAATCCAA
Source organism: Uloborus plumipes (assembly GCA_038373865.1). Lineage (NCBI taxonomy): Eukaryota > Metazoa > Arthropoda > Arachnida > Araneae > Uloboridae > Uloborus > Uloborus plumipes. The sequence goes on from JAXGGA010000151.1 coordinate 81,918, forward strand.
AGCAGGCAAGATAAGTTATTATTACAGCGGATTTAGCACGTATATTTAGAACAGTAAACGTATTTGTAGACAGCATTGTGTCACATAAAGACGACAGTTTGGAGATATTTTTTCCCCAAAAATAACTATTGAAGTTTAGTTCTTTTATAGCTACACTCGCGCATAATTTTACACCCATCAAGGCAAAATAATAATAATAATAAATGAGTAAATAAAATACATTTTTATTCAAAAATCATTAGAGTCAAATCTTAGTTTTACAAAGCCCAAATCATTCTGAACAGTTGAAGATGATGTGATTATACAATAAATGGCTCCGTCTTTAACACGTCTTCATGCTATTTGCTCATTACCAATGATCTAAAGATAATTGAAGATCTTGTAACGGGGACTCTGTTTGCACTCTATTTTGTTGGGGGGAACCTCTTTCAAACCTTGGTTATCTTTGTATTTCATCTTGTAGAAATAATTCTTAAATTTTATTAGAGAAATAATCATGAACATGCGAACGATTTTTGCATTTTAATCTTTCAGAGAAAAATCTTTTAGCATCCGAATTTTTCAGCGAAATCAAAGAACTGTCGTCAACATTTTTTATTCGACTTTTTAGATAAGCATGTCGAACAAACAAAATGTCAGTCGAATGAAAAAATGGTGTTGCATAATTAAACATTGTTCGAGTAATATTGCTGAATGTGTATAATGTATTTTTAGATGGAACACTCAAGAACTACGTATATTAAGTATACACACATTCAGGGCAGCTGATAGCCGAGACAGGACCCTTGTTAGTTTCGTTTAGGGACCCTATTCCCCCTAAAACTCATTTTTATAATTGGAATCCTCGTTGTTGAAATCAAAGGGCCGGGCCCCTAGTTTTCGACTTGGCCGACGTGGACCCTTGTCGGCCCTGCACACAGAGTGCAAAAACAGATTAAACATTTCATTCGATTGAAAAAAAAATCATTCGTTAATAGAGAAAGCATTTTGTAAATTTAAAATTTATTTGCTCCGTAGCTAATTTACAAAAATACTAAACAAATTCTATTGAAAAAAAAATCTAGCCTATGAAATTTCGCTATTAAAAAGTGACACAAAGTAAAAAAAAAAAAAATCGTGAAAAAGATACTTCGCCAAAAATAAATTCCGCCCGTTTACAGCCTCCGATAAGGAGTAAAAAAGTAATTTCTTTAAAACGGTTTAGCTTCTTCAACGCAAATAAATAAATAAATAAAAACTTGCCGCGGAAATAAAGCATCCAATTTCCTTACTCCGTTCAACGAGGCTGGACATATGATTTCACTCTTTCTTTTTAAACAAGTAAAATATTTTTAAAAAACCACTTACTGACCCAAATCCTTTTCAACTACTTCTCGTTAAATTTTCTTTTTTTAACTAGCTCAAATTTAACGTTTACCCGCTTATTTACTCCATGGTTAAAAAAGATAAACAGACTAGACCATTAGACCAAATCTTCCACTTTTTTTTGTTTTATTCAAAGCGGAAAGAATTAAAATATAGTAGAAAAAAGGAAGCAATGAGAATTTTTGTCTTTTTGCGTTAGTTCCAACACAAATGCTGCCGGTAAATGCGGCGGCTTTCGTAAATAGTATTGAGGAACTAGTTTTTAGATGACATTCCAAATTAAGGATGATTGATCTTTTTCTGAATTTGTTACAAGGGGTCTTTGAACTTCATTTTTTTTATACTTACGAACTCTTAAGAGTGGAATTTACCGTTTTTGTTGAAACAACAAGTAACAGAAGTATTTTAACAATGCTGATTGTTGCTTTTAGGCTATTTTTATGTATTTATTTATTTTTAAGGTTTTTTTGTTCCAATGAGAATTTCCGGCAATAGTTTTAAAGGTATTGAACTGATTCAAATAATTATTTTGACTCGAAACTTTTTGTAGGTGTTATCAAATCAACAATTTTTGACATCAATTTTCAGAACTGAACTTTGTAATAAGGAACGCTGTAAAAATTTAATGCTCAAATTAAAAAATCATCCTTTTTTTTTCTTGAATGCAGTTTTCTTGTAAAATATACAAGAAAGTAAGCAAAATAAGTTTGTAACAGTACTTTATATTAGTACGATAATGGTACTCATAATGGTTAACTAAACAAATGACCAATGACGCAGTGCAAGAAAAAACTTTTGGTAGCTTTTACTATCTTACATTTTCATCAAATTTCAAACATGGAAACATGTATTTTTATCTCTTTTCCTCCTTTTCTTCGTTTCATCAAGTTTAGTTTTTTTTCCATGCTGAATATAAACAAAAAATATATGTATAAAATGTTCGTGAAATATGTTGAGAAAACCACTAAAACAAATTACTGATGAAAGTTTAAGTTCACATTTTACTTTTTAAATTTATTAACGAAATTTCGTAGAATAGAAAAAATAAAACTTTTCATTAGTTTGTAAAGAACAATTTTGTTTTTACAATGTAAACATAATTTATAGGCTCTTGACAGGAATGAATAGGTATTAGAAGCAAATACAAATGCATTTATACTGAGCTGTGCTGAATTTCCGCACGAATAACTAGATTATCATTTATGACTTATGATTATGAATTAAAATACAACGATGGCAAACAGATATAGCGGGTAATATTTTGAGAGGATAATATATTGCCAGTTTATTGCTCTTCAAAGGAATCCATTGGAATTCAGAAGTTCAGGTTTCTTTCGAACAAGTCCGGATTACTTGGGCCACTTTATTTTTTATTTAATTTTACTTTTATTTATTTATTATTTTGTTTGCTTGATTTAGAAAAAAAAGCGAGAACCCCCCAGTGATGCATTCTGCTGGTGAGTTCATAAAAAAAATGTGCTTTTAATGATTTTAAAATGCACTATACAATAAAAAATATGAAGCGGCTTCTAGACTTTCTCAAAGATACCCTGAATGACTTATATAATCAAGGTTTTTAATGATTTATAATACTAGTAGACGCTCCTTTTTTTTTTATAAAGATTTCATCAATTAACATTGTATGACGAATTATTAAATTTATTTATTTCACTTAAACCATTTGTTTGTAACTCCTATGTATGTATTCGTTTCATGTGAATATTATACTTTTTTTAATTACTAAACAAAGCAAATGTAACAATATGATATAATTTTCTAATGTTAAATCAATATTTAATAATCAATATCAAATCATTCATTTTGATCGGTTTTAAGCTAAAAAGATATGTTTCGTTGCCAAAGCTAATTATCTAATTAAACCAAAATTCATTTGGAAGCGATTTTTGTTTGTATTAAAAAATAAAATAAAGGTAATATTCACGTGAAATTAATACATACATATTAGAGAAAATATAAATAAAGGATTTAAGTGTAAGAAATAAATTAAAAAAATCAATGCTGAATGATGAAATCTTTAAAAAATTAAAAAATGTCCAGAATCAAGACTACTATTGTATATAATAAAATGAATGTGTGCTTGTATATGTTACTGAACGTTATAAATACAGTTGTAAATATCAACAATCTCTAAGGACGAAAAATATTTTTCTAATTTTAAATTTACCCCTTCGGCAAGCTGCGTAATTGAGCGGTCGTTTAATTGTCCAGCATTTGTCATTTAGATTAGGTGAAAACGTTGCTCTGTTTTTCTGTACCTTCTTGTACCAAGTTGTTACTGTACGGTCTGACCCGAGGGTCAATCAGCCACCTGCGTTTCAAGGATCTAGACAGGTCCTCTAGCAGACGGTCCCGCCTATCGCCGAAGAAACCACAATATAGGACATTAGACTCTCTACGAAAACAAAAAGCAAATCTACAGAATGAGATCGCGAATAATCACGAAGGCCTGTCTAGCATATCTATTGCTCGGAGGAAAAAAAATCCATTCTGAATCTAGATCACACGAGCTCTTGAACGTTGATCCATTTTTTATCCATTCTTCACCTGAGTTTGTTGCCGGGCCATCAACCACTTAACGGTCATTCAGAATCTGCCAATCTTGCATGGAATGTTTCTAAGTCGTTGTTTTCCCGTGCGTTCCAGAATTCTATCAATAAGGATTCCCTGACCTTGATAACTAGCCTTCATTTCGTGTTTCCTGGTTCTTCAGAACCGGATTCTTTCCATCAACTTTCCAGCCGGGGAAGCGATCGAGGTTAAATTGTACTGTCTGCCACGATGATATATGCAATTATACTAAACAGCAATTCATTCTGATGCGAGAACTTGTTTATTTATCGGCGAATTAAAAGTGGAATATTTTTCTGCCGAGTCATTTATCATGCTGCAACTAAGATAGCTTTGCTCCTGGGTACTAAAGGGTTAGTTCCACTTCAAGCTTATCCTGTATCCCATAACTTTAAGTTCGGTTGAGTCTCAAAAGTCCGAGGTTCCGGTTGATTGGAGGTGCTTTGTTGACATTTTAACGTATATCGTTAATAGCTAAAAAGATGATTTGCATTAAAATCTGAAAATAGGAATCTTTCGCTATTGCAAAATTTCTTTTTGTACATTCGATAAAGTAATAAAAAGAGTATCGAGACATCGGTGTCAATAACACTTGCCGAGTGTCATGAAATATTCTTTTACTACTAAGGGATTAAGATATGCTTTGGACTTAATAACTTCAAACAAAAACGACTTGAAAGTGAAATTGTTTTAAGGCCTTGCATTGCCCGAGAAGTGTTTACCACTAAAAAAATTTTCCGGATAATCCGAGGTAGCGTGAGTCCCAAATACCTTAGAGTTTCGAAACTCTACTGTACTGTGGTGGTAAAATCATTTTAGTGCTAAAACCGTATGAAGAATAAACTTGTATATCGCTTCATAATAAATTGATATGTTTGTAATTAATCTGAAATAAAGTGCTGATAGGCAGATTTTCAGCTTTTATTCTGGAACTTATTTTTTACCAGCAGGGCCTAATTAAGATATCAAGGGGCCCTAGGCCAAGTACTTTTTTTGGGCCCCCCATAATTAATCTTTTCAATTTTAAGCATGGGATAAAACAAATTTAGACATTGACTACAATTTTAGCCATTTGAGGGCCCCTAAATTATGGGGGCCCTAGGCCGCGGCCTAGTTGGCCTATTCAGTAATCAGGCCCTGCCAAGGGGGGCTTACTTTTTATCCAAGAAAATTTTTAAGATATATCTGATTTTTTGGCATATTGTGTAATAGTGTACGGAAGAGTATCAATGAGCAGATTCAGTTCCTTCTTTATGATAAAATCAATTTTTACCGAAATTGGAAACATGCACTAATGTATATATATATTTGAGGTATAGTCTATATTAGTCCATGCCAAATGATGTTCTAAAAGGTAAGAGTTTTCACACAGCAGTTCTTTATATCTTCAAAACCCACGACCTTTTATTTTACTTTACCAAATTTTGACACACAGTTTTGACACTTGGAAATATTTATTAAAATCTGTATTTTAGTTTTACAATTTTAGATGAAGTTGCGTTAATGTACCCGTGTCACTTTTTAGTTTGCATTTTCCGTTTGCTTGTATATAAATGAAATAATTGCAATTAATTCTTACTGGGGTACACAGAATTATCTGCACAACGTTTAAACCAAAATTTTAAACTTTTAATTTTCTTATCTATCCACAGTATAAGTTTTATGGTAATAACCAATATCAACTTGTAGTCCCTGATTTATTTTACTATGGAACAAATTCGTTACGGGCAGCAAACATTAAAATTACTTTTCAAACAGGTGTATAGGACAAAAATTGTTTTTTTCAGGACACAAAAATCTGATCTTTAAATCGATAATATTTATTTTGGAAGAAATAGCATGAGGTGGAAAAACAAACTCTTGCAGTTTTTTTTATTTGTAATCTTAACCTACTAATGCCTAGCGTCCCTTTTTAGGGACGGTCCAAAAAAAGGGTCTTCATTTCCCCAAAATGAACATTTCAACCAAATAATAGTGTTCAATTAGTACCTTGGTATTGTTTCAATTCGTTATTAACAGATTGCAGTACATAATCATTGTAAAGTGTGTTCTGTAGCAGTTCTAATATGATCTTAATCAAAAATTACATCGTTCACAATCTCAAGAAAAAAAGCTAAGTTTTCAGTTATTCCCAGTTTCCCAGTTTATGTTAATTGCTGATTTTATTTCTTCTTATAAAATGTCTTTTTAAATATTATATCGTAGGCAGAAAAAATTTTTAGTAAAAAAAGTATGTACCCTCTGGGGTCTATCGTAACTTTTATAGGATGATTTTTCTTTCCTTAATAAAAAAAATTATTTTTTACGTAATATTTTTTTATTATTTTTCCTGTACATTAAACACTGTTTGTAACCAGTTTTTCAAAATATGTCTGGAAAAAAAATATCAGGCATTAATGGGTTAAATATGCATTTGGATGCATTTTTAGGCGATAGTCTAATTTCAATATTTCTTTGAATAATGATAGATTTTCGAAATGAGGAAGGAAACATAATGATCCCTTGATTATATATAATAGATGACTAATATTTTTTTTTAATCTAGAAAATCCTGAGTTTGATATTGGAAGGCAGTTCTGCGTTTTTTCCTTTTTTTTTTTTCCTTGAAACATTCATGTTTAGACTTACATTAGGCAGTATTTTGTGCACAGTGGTATCAAAGTTACAGACTAAAAGGTAAGACGTTATGGATCGTACATGTTCTTATTCATAGAATTAATGAAATGATTTAACAACAAGCAGGGACCGTTTTCAAAGGTAAGTAACTTATTAACTGAAAACTTAAATCATGTCATCAGAGTTAGTCCAGAACTAAACGAATTTCTTCCTATATTTTTTGTGTGCAATAAGTACTATCAGCGATATTATAATTTTTCAACACCAAAAAACTATTGCGAAATTGCAGCTATGCTATGACTTCAATTTTGAAACATTTTTTCGAGGTAGTTTCTTCCATTCCGCAGTTGTTCAATCAGATTTAAAAAGTGAGGTGTCTAATTCGCCGACGATGCGGGGGGGGGGGGGGGACATTCAGTTTATTGCGAAGAAAAAGAAAACCTGCTCTTTACGCGTTTTATATTTCTCTCCAAAACTGACATTTTAAATCTCAATTAAACGTCTAATTTACAATCGTGATGAAATTTGCTACTAATTTGTAAATGTTTCAAACACACTTTACAAAGTTTCTTATGAAGTTTTACAAAACAGTACAACATATCAAAAATAATTACTGTAACGTGAGCCCCCAAGGTTTCTCGCATATAGTGAAAAATATCATTAAAACGCGAAAAAATTATTAAATAACTAATTTTATGAAATGAAATAAAGTGAGGGATGCATTATCATTTTATTAATTCATAACAGGTACTTATTTTCCGATAATAAGTATTTCCTTGTCTTATTTAGTAAATGGGAGTTTTAAATTATCTAACATTCATTAAATTGTGGTCTGATCAATTATGAGCTTTATTTACACTGTATAGATCACAAAACATGCGAAGTAGGAATGTTAGTTTAGTTTAAATATGGTTGAACTCGGTGTGCTTTGAAAACATAAATGCTTCCTTTAATTTTGAAACATGTTTGAGTGTGAGCTTTTGTATATTTTTATTCCTGACATTTTGCTTTAAATTTTTGTTGTTCATAGTCAAAAATATCACCACCTCTGGATTAGATGGCACCAAGTCTGAAAGAAGTATATTTAATATTTAATTAATTTTACCTAATCACCTAAATGAATTTCTTAATATTTATCGGGAAATTTTTACAATTTTCATCCACCATTCTTACCATAAAAAGCTTTATAATGCGCCATTACGCTACAGCAATAGTCTCCTAAACAGTATACGGTTTTGAACTGGAATTTTGGTTGGTTGTGCAAAACCGTTCAAGTTAGGAATTAAATTCGTAGCCACAGCGGTTAACCCTAAAAACTTGTTCTCGCATTGGAAAAAAAAAAAAAATGCTGTGACTACGAATTTACTTCGCAACTTTTACGATTTTTTTTTTACGAAGTTACTTGGTAATCACAACGGATTTTGACAATACGAGATTGTTTTCTCCGTAAACAGGTTTGACTACGAATTTACTTCGTATTTTTTACGATTTTCTACAATCAACTCAACTGCCGTACATTTTAGGATATTGTTTTAGTATACTGGCGAAAGAAAAAGGCTCTTTAAAGGGTTAAGAGATTTATTTTTTTCTTTACTCATTATTACTCCTCCATCACTATACATACATGTATCCCTATTCCAGAACCAATACAAAGAGCAATGCAATGCCATGTTATATACGAGGCAACTATTCAAATTCAAAACAAATTTAGGAAGCCACGAAATTTTAGTTTTCGCTTTCTTTTAAGCATGGATTTTATTTAGTATTTTTTTTTTTTTTTTTAAATTCTGGATTCAATAACAGAAGCTGCCGGAAATGGACGACCATGATTTTATCTGCAGAGAAATCTATAGTAGACTGGATGGTCTGTAACCGACGCAGCTTCGCAAGTTCCAGGGTCAAATTTAGTGAACCGCAACAGGTTAGCTTAGCCCATCCTATGTGTCGTTGGCCCGAAAAGGACAATAGCAGGCACAAAACTTCCCTTATAGCTCTACAAAATGCTGTTTTTGTTGTGCTCAAACACTGGAAAAGTTTTAGTGGAGCTGTCTCTTAATTTAATCACCTAACATTAGCTCCATGTCTGAGACAACTTTTCTTCCTCTAATACATATTTTTTTCTCATCCCATTGCGTTTTCACAAAAAAGGGGGGGGGGTTAGTAATGAAACTACCTTTAATTTGTGTTGATTTCAGTTCGAAATGTATCATCCGATTCAAGTTTTACGAATTACAATTTCAAATGATAACTCACATAAACGTAAACACATTATCAAAAGCATGAAAATTGCCTTAATATATAAAGAAACTCATAATCGCGCTTATAACTAACTTCGCATAAATAATCGCCCCCATTTAAGTAGAAAAAAATGCCTCAATTTTTGTAAACGATTCCTAACAATAGATAATCAAAATCAATACATAAAAAACTCGACTTAAATATATTTTATCATATTTTCATAAACTATTGCTAGTTTATCCGAATTCGAAAAATAACTTTTGACTTGGTGACTATCATTTCTAAATGTTAATCATTAACTATGTATCATTATTCATATTCTGCAGGTGGTCTATTATTTTTTTTTTAAATTCTCAATCACATTGTTGTCAAAGGTATTAATACGATAAAAAAATCCCATTGCGAGTAGTTACATAATATAATGAATTATAGTCTTTTTGAAAAGTCTATCTTCAATTCAGAAGAAAAATCTAAAACTAGAAAGAATCGCTTATATTTTTGCTTTTTTTAAACTCATTTTTTTAAATATATATATGATCGTGATTGAAGAGATATCAGGAAAATTATTCTTTTATACCCATTAAAGCAAGAAATTTCCAATCATTATGAGTGAATGGTATCTTTCGAATTTTTTAAACTAATGTTTTAATTGACTGCTCGAATTAAACGTTTCTATAGTATAGACATTACTGAACTCAAACTGTAATTTTTATACCCAGACTCTGAAATTTCAAAAGTTCCAACTGTTCTCGAACTATGATTGGTTTTATATTGAGTTTTCTTTTGGCTGTGTAAAAAGAAAGGGGGTTGAGGGTGTTTTGAAACGAGATTTTGTAGGTTTCTTTTCAGCATGAAAGAAACGTTTTATAAGTTAAATAAGTAAAGCAAATTTATGTTCCCAAGTTTAATTTTTTTTTCTCAATCAGTTAATTTGAACTTCTACATTTTGTGATAAAGTATTTTTAAGGTGTCGGTCATCAATTTCTTAGCATACCACAGCTCATCTTCAAGCTCAATATGATCACCATGGAAGACTTTTTAAGAGCTCATCACATCATCTGAAAAAGGTAATTTTCATTTATATTTTGTAATAGTGGACATTCGCTAGAATTTGTTTTTTATCATTTTACATAATCTGTGACATATACTTCTAACAGTTTTAGAAATTTATATACTTCTAATATTTTTCTGTGTGAATGAAACTTTTTTGAACTGTGTATACCCGAACTCATTAGGAATTAAGTATGTTTTTTTGTGATATCGAGTACTGATTGCTATATGATGGTATCAGTTTAAATGTTATACGATAATCACTGAAGTCAACTTATAATTGCATTTCCGTTTAGAGTTAATAATGGTAGAATAGAAAACTTCAATAGTAAGAAATGTGCTGAAAAACCCACTACGTTGATTTCTATAAAATAATTAGCTTTTTTACCGTCAAAATACCCAAAACATAAACTAATCAACAGTCATAGCGGATGTTAAGTTACTCGGCCATTGTTGGCTAGGCTGGAGCAATTTTCTAGCGAACGTCCACATTTATGAACCTATTTCAACCTTTTAAACTTCCACATGCAATGGACTAACGGCAACTCTAATCGGTTGCGTTGTTGCGTAATATTCCTTCAGCTGATTTGAGAACACGTTTCCTTGTGATTGCAACTTGAAGAGTAAGTGGAAATCTGAAATTGAATGTATTTTTATTTTTACTCTACTGACACAAAAATGAAAGAGCTATTGTTGGTCTAGCCTTAAACTTTCACTAAGCGTTTTGAATATAAATGTCAAGAAATTGACTTGTATTTTTAAAAATTGTGGATGGAAATTGAAAATTTTAACTGCATATTCTTAATCAGGCACATTTAAGTGTTTCAACGCACTGCATATTTAAAGCGCCAAGAAAAGACAATAATAAAACATGAAAAATCACACACGCAAGTAAATCAAAAACTTGCCTTAACTTATCGAAGTTTTTTTTATCAACATTCCATTCATTAATTTACTGTATAGCTTTGATTCTTGAAAAGCACATGGCTAGTTCATTCAGAGTACTCTCAATGAAAACTTGATTAGTCGTCCCTAATATTAATTAACCTTTGCCTAAGAATAATAAGACCGAGCTTTTATTAGTATGCATCCTCAGAAGAAATGTTCCTCTAATTATGATTCAACTATTTATAAACTCTTCTTTTTAGATTATAACGGCGAGAAAAAAAAGACTACACTTTGAAACAAGTAACTTTTGCAACAGCGTAGCATATGCTAAAAAGCTCTTAGGCATGGTCAGTTTCTCTCGATAGATTTCAGATCGATACCATAATGAATCGGTTTCTTCTTCACGCTCAAAATTAGTTTACAAATTCAAGTTTTTTCGTGCAAAAAATCCAAGCCTTAAGTATCTTTTTCCAATTAGAAATGAGCTGCATATTGAAGTACTGCTGCGATAAATAGGTTCTTCTGTATTATTACTCAGCTGTGTTGCGCCGTGTACTTCGAAAATAAAAGTCGTATCAAGGGACGCATGCTCTATAATGATGCTTGGATGAAAAAATAAAGAAGTAGCTTAAATTTTCTCGTCAAAGTTTAGAAAATGGGAATTTTCTGACACAAAATTTAAATTTTAGACCACTATGAAATTGTTTATTGTTTTAAATCCCAAAATTTCAGTCATTGTTTTTAATATACGAAAAAATTCCCTTTCACGGATTATGCGTGAATTCTTGAACATCGAAGGACTGTGCCAAATTTGGTAAAGATCCGAAGCAAACTGGATTTGTACATAGAATACACACACAACTATACACAGTTATTTTAAATCTATAGATGATTATTAAATTAAATACAATGCACATACGATTGCACTAATTGTTTGTAATATTCAAACACAGTAAAATAGTTTGTGACGCATCATTTTTAGTGCAGAACAAACTAACATCGTGATGTTAATGTGTCATTTTGATGCTAGAACTGAAATCATAGCTGAGCAATTGAAACAAAATTGTGCTTTTTTTTAACAGCTCAGAAAAGTATATCAACATATAATTGCGTTTATGATAAATCCTAATGAAAAAATTTCATGTTTTTTAACGGGATTTTAACTTTTGAGCAAATTGCATGTTTATACATATTACTATTAAACAATGCATGTGAAGCGTATAATTTCCTTGAATTTCAAATTAACTGAAAAGTGTTTATACAAGATATTTCCTTTATTTTAACTCAAGCTTTCTCTTTGTGGAGTTAAAAAATATATATTGTGACATTCCGTAGTTGAATTATTTTTACACAATTGCTTCACTTGGAGGAACTTAGTTGATTCTTTCCGCTTAAAGAAACTCATTTCTTCAAATAAAAATGTTTCTTAGATTGTGTCTAAGGTTCTTTTATTCAATTTTATAAAACTCTTATGCAAAATATTTTAGTTTTTGTATTATTTTTTGCTATTTAAAATGACTCTCAAAAATATTCCTTGTAGCTAATTTAGTTTTTCTTTTCAGGATGAAAAAAAAAAAAAAAAACTCGTGCTTGAAACTTGTGAGGAAAATCATGCTGTTGATCAAGAGACTGCTACGACGAGCGAAAATGAGTTGGTGAAAAATGTTATATGCAAAATGTCGGTGTACATTGCTTATAAATAATTCTAAGAAACGTAATTTGAATTACCTATATGGAAAGGTGTTTGATTATTAGAAGCTTTTTCCTAAAGACACACCGAAGACACAAGCTTTAGTCTGAAAGTGCCAGTCAAGAAGTTGAAAAGATTGATCCAAACAGGCTGTAAAGTCTTTAAAACTATTGATCCAAAATCATTTTGAAGACATTCTTAAGTATAGACAAGCCAATTTCTAATCCCAGAAAAATAAGACAAAATGAAAGATCGATACTTTTAAAACTGCTTCGTTTGTTTTAAATTAATTCTGGAATTTAATTCCTGAGAATTATTTTTTGCCATATTATGTGCTGCAGAAATAATGAATGGTGATTTGAAAGAATCTGAAATCAGTTACGGATATTTCTAGTAAGTTATACCAGGCTATTGTCTTTTAACCTCTATGATGTCTTGATACTTTTGATGATAATTAGTGGCAATGCTTTCGTAAATCTAGTAAAATCAAGAAATCGTGTCGAATTACTGTATTTACGTTTCTGAGGAACAAAAAGATTTATTTTAATCCAGTGATTCTATCCACACTTTGGATCAAATTCATTCAACAAGGGTCTTTTCGGAAATTATTCCCATTAAGAAACATATTTTTCAACATTACACTTAGGTATCTACAAACATGTGCATTGTGCTTCACTAAGATACTTCCAGTTTAATAGGATTTCATCTGTAACTTTCACCCAAAGAATTTATATTTAAACTTCACTTTTAAATGATAGTGAAATTCAAATGTGCAGCGGCAAATGCTTTATTCTAACTACTTGGAAAATGAAGTCTTAGTGGATTTTTCTGTTATATATGTTACAAGTGTACTACAATTGTTGTACAGATTGTATGTCAAATAAAGATAAGATCTTCTGTTTCCGATGAGTATTTTTTGTTGTGAGTTTTTTAGTGGTTAGAGCTACAGTTATCATTAGTTCTAAATCATTAGAAACTTTTATTTAGCTTGTTACGTTCAAAATTATTATTTTTAAAGTAAATATATACTAAAAACAAGCAAAATACAAATATAAGAGCATGAAATCGAGAACCAATCCAACGGTAGCGGTCAGCCTTAAAAAAAAAGTTTTTTTGCCGAAGAAATTTCATCTTGTTTTTTATCATTTTCCAAAATACGCTCATTATTATACATAACATATGTGTGAACCGTGTCTTGTTTCGACTTGGCATTTGTTTTTTTAAACTGCAATTAATGGAAGAAATGAAGGGATTCATTTTTTTTTTTTTTTTTTTTTTTGTATATAAAAAAGAAAAAGTCAGTTTCTCATTTTTTCCGCTACGACATCATTTTCACTGTCAGTCTCACTTTGTTCTTAGAATTGAAGGGCTTGGAAGATGAAGGAATTAGATGACAAAATCGAAATTGCGCGTAATTAAAGTTTGAAGTTTTATCGTTGCAGTTGTTGCAGCTTTTTTGCTTTCTGGTTTTGTCGATAGTGAGTATAGGAATTTGATCTAATGACATCTACCTTTTGATGTAGCAGATTTTATTTGCTTACCTGCATCCATTGCTTACCATTGTCCAGAGTGCATTTTCAAAAATGTAACATAGCCCCATCATCCTCTCAAACCCTTCAATTTTGAAAATTCGTGATGTGTCTCGCTTAACAGCAGAAGGTTAACGGGGGAACAAATTGTTACAAGCCTAAAAATACTTGATAGACATTTTTTTTTTTTCAATTTCGGATTGAGTGCTATCCATTCCAAAACTGTTCGTCATTGATGCGTCGATACAGCACAGCGATTTTAACCCTCTTGGTGACAAGCTCGACTTTGCCACCAAGCGGACTTCAACTTTAAAGTAAGCGTGGTCCTTCCGCTAAGAGTGTTAGCAACAAAAGTATGATCCCATAAGTCTCTACCCCTCCTCCCCTCCCCCAATCCAGAAAATAATCTTGATGCCATATAAGTCCCATTGTCAAAGATACGGTTGCTGAACCGTAATCTTACATGATGCTTACTTTATACTTTAATGTATACCGAATCTCTCACTTCCACTAATAATATTAACACTTCATCCTCCCCACATCACTAAGAAATTAAGCTCTAGAGAACTTGTAACTCGAAAAACGCATCATTGCCTATAGAAAGAAAAGCTAGCGAAACTGAACATAAGAAAAAAAAAAAAACTAAAACCGAATGAGTTGTTCCAAGCGTAACGTTTTAAAAAGGTCTCTTTCACGACTTAAGACAGCTGCTATATCTAAAAATTTGTTTCCTCTTCAAAAAGGAAAAAAAAAATAGTCGCATTTTCTACTGAAGAGTTAACAAACTGAAGTTATTACAGCACAAATTGCAGAAAGATTATTGCATATTCGTGTTTCGGGCTCCGAAGCTCGTTTCTGCAATACCTTTTTCAATTTGGGCATTTGCATAATTCGATATTTTAGTTTTACTTTTCTAACCATCCGTGTTCATAAGTAACAGAATATTGTCTGTAACAGAACTGTCTTTCATTTCATTGAACTCGTATTTGTTTTGTATTGAAATACAGTTCATTAAAAAAATTAAAAAAGTAAAATATTCCGGTTCGGTCAGACACTGAGGGTGCCCCCCCCCCCCCCCCAATGCCGCCCAGAGCGAAATTCCCTCCTTAAATAAGATCAAAAATGTCAAATTACGCTCCCCCTCCTAAATATTTCAAATGCAGGAGGGTTTGGAATTTTTTCAGAGGAAAACATTCTTTTAAATCTCGGTAATTTTTTTAACTGATCAAGAAATTCAATTTTAGAAAGTTTTTCAAGGGTAACACAACACCCCATGATCGCGACAAAACACCCCCGCCTCCTCAAATTCTGCTGATCACACCCAAGAACGAACCTCCCCCCCCCACCCCAAATGAGATAAAGCCCTGTAAAATTAACCCATTAAAATTTCAATGGCACAGTTTGCGCCATGAGCCACGCCATGAGCGTTCTTCGTATATTGTACCTGTGATGAAATCTAACAAGATCGACATTTCGAGCATATTCACTTTTTAATAGCTTTTAGAATTTCTTCATAAGAGATGAAAAATAACCAACAGACATATTAAAATTTAAGTTAGCTAACCAGGTTTTAATTGTTATCTAAAATTCGCAAACTGAATGTCAGTTCAAGAAACAGAACATAAAGTATTGTGTTGCTATTAATATATTCAACAAAACTATATGCATAATGATTTATGATTTTAGTCTTGAAATTTGCTCTGAAAATAAAAATTCAAAATACATGGTTTTCAGTTTTCTCATCGCTAATGACAACATCCTTCGAGTTGCTCATGTGAATTTCAATCACACAAACAAGCTCATTATGTGGAAAATCCACCACTTTTTTTTGCTTTTAAAGAATGTGGTCAGTGATTTAGGTTTTGCTGATGCATCCCAAATAGCCTTTTTTTTTTTCTTTTTTTAAGTCTCAATTTAGTATGCTCCAACTAAAGTTATGCTTTTGACGTCTTCCAAAGCCTGTAAAACAGGTTGCTATAGAAAAAGAACATCAGAGGTAGACCCTGATTTCTTGAAAAGGGAAACTGGCGATGGCACTCCCTCAGTGCATTAGAAGATAAAGATAATAAGTTGGAAGAGGGAAGATAAGAGCGTGTTAACTTCGAATTCTTGAGCGTTTTGGAAAAAAAAGGGAAAGACTTTCACCGCAATCGCTTTTCGGCAGCAACGGTAATAAGAAACCAATCTTTCTTTTAGCGTTGACTAGCTGCGTTTCACGGTCTGTCTCGAAAATAAAAATTATGTCAAGTCAACAATCAGGCTTGAATAAAAGAAAAAAAAAAAGTGTACAATTTCGTCTTGAAGTGCAAAACACAGCAATTATGACTCAAAATTTAAATTCAGACCTCTTTTTTTTTTTAAATTGCCAAAACTCAGTCATGAATAAGGTGTAAATATACCGTTTCAAGGATTTTCTGCGTAAAAATCCTTCCATGATTTCCTAAGCACTAATTAACGACTGTGTAAAATTTGGCAAAGATCCGACATAAACTGTGGGTGTGTATTTAACAAAAATGTGTCACACAAATTTGTTCAAATCGATCAATAAAATGTGGGAATGAAGTGAAATATATTGAACAAAAATTTTTATGTCTAAATAGACTATTAATGACTATTCAATAGACTACTAATAAACCTGCAAATTTATTGTGGTTATTAAACCGACCGACAAAAACACATTTCTCATTCTGAAAGTCCTGTTTTCAAATGTTTAATATTTATTTATTATCGACCTGTTTAAGCGATATTTTCATGACATATTAAGTCTATCATGCTTTTTGTTTTTCACAATTTTACAGAAATTAGGCCAAAAGAGAGTGCATATTTATAAGGTACTGAAAGCAAATAACATCAAATTCATTTTCTGGCTAATACCTCAAACAACCACGATTGGTAGAGGGATAGTAACTAATTGTTTTCTAGTCAAAAGTGATATATCTCACCACCGACAACATTAGCATATATCTATATATAAAGAAAAAAAACAGAAAATCAAGGATTTATGTAATACAATACTTTTTCACTTATGGATTATCAAATACTAAAACAGGCCAAAAAATCGTCAAATGATGTTTACTCTCCGATTTTTCTTTTCGGAATTGCTTAAGTATAGTTATATTTACGTCGGAAAATGTCTACGAAATTGTGAAATTTTAATGATGTGAAACTATTGATTATACCATTTATACCCCATCACGCACTAGTTACGTAAACTAGTTCTACGTCAATACTGTGCAAAGAAGAGCATTAAATTCAGACTGTAAATGAATAATTCTGACCTTTTTTTCTTAAATTTTTGAGGTATGCCCCTATTATCGCCGGTGAGAGATAGATTGCTCAGAAATAGCAATTGAACATCAAAAATGTTTTTTTGATTAAAGAAAATCTGAAATAAATAAAAGGATCTCATTCAAAATTAGATTCAGTGAAAACGGTGCAATGTTATCTTACGTATATTCAAAAAACAATGACTGAAATAAAAATTTATACATACTTTTAAACTCATGAAATTTCATTTGATGTATTTGGAAAAATCGTAAAACCTTATCAAAATTCCTTTGGGTTACTTTTATGAATAATATTTTCCCACAATGTTACTAAAAAGCAAAAATATTTAATTTTACACAAAGTCTAAATATCAAGAAAGAGCTGGAATAAGTGTTTAAACAAATTTTAAAAAATACAATATTCTCACACTTTAGCAAGAGAGTGCTTACTCATTCTGTCAAAAATCGGTAGCGTAATTGTCGCAAACAATTATGACTGAAGCTTCGTTATACTAATGCCTGCTGGTAGAAATATTTACAATAGCTTTTCTGAAAGGTAGTATAATATGGAGTTGTTCTCTAATGTCTACCTAAAGCACTCCTCATAACATCATAATATTATAGAAGTACTAAAACAACATACATCGCAAATTCTCTGTATAAAATGGAAAAATCGCGAAAAAAAAACTCTTTAACATTTTGCAAATATGACTCCATAGTTATCGGTCTTGATCTTCGCAACGTTACTAGAACGTTCGGTTGAAACAAACCTGTTCTCCTGGAAGTAAATTTGGACAGAAGACGGACATAAAATTTTTATGTTGCAATTTGATCCGTAAAAAGTGATGCTTTTGGTGCAGAGGTATCTCTTCCTCTCCATGTAGAACCAAGTTTTTTTTTTTTTTTTTTTTTTTTTTTTGTCAACTATGAAGGGACAAACAAACTAGTGTTCTTTTTGGTGCGATGATGTCCTTTCTCTCCATGTAGAATCAAGTTTTTTTTTTCGTCAAATAACAAGTGACTTAGTTGAATGGTTGAATCTTGACTACAGCTTACGGCTAAGAACAGGTCTGCCAGGGATGATAAGTTCTATTGCATATTTCACGTCGCCTCCGATTTGAAACTTGTCTATATGAACGAAACCTTTCTGAAGGTTGCCCAGAACTGGTTACACCATCTTAATAGATGCAAAGAATTTGTTATCTTTGCTTTATTTTAGTAAAACGGCTATTTTTACTTGTTTGCAATTACGAGTTCAAAGGAACAATCCGGATTTTATCGTTTCAATGTTATTATAAATTCTACACCTTTCTGGCGACCTTCTTAAAGCAGAATCTTAAATTACTTAATCTGCCGATTGCATTTGAGCTATTTTCTTCAAAAAAAAGAACTGCGAAATGTGTCAACTGGTGGTGCATAAAGACTGGTTTCTTCTTAGTTAAATAACTCTTGACTTCTTTATCTCGGTAAAATCCACTGTCTTCGTACTAATGGAACAGCTTCCACTTTAATGACATTTTTTCTTTGTAATCAGGCATGTGTATGGATGTCCCAGAGTAATAATTATGCAGGACGAGCTACAACTTCGTGAATTTCAAATTTCTGAGCTTTATCAGTTGTTTCTAATCCTTAAATACAGCAGCCCGTCGCTTTATGGCGCCTAATTATATCGCTCATTTAGATATATCGTGCTTTTCCTCTCTGTCTCACAAAATGAAAGATAATAAAAGATCACTTTAAATTTGAAACCCCTGAAGCAGTAAAAGCGTCACATTTCCAAAGATTTTTTTCTCCTTTCCTTTTTAACAGTAATGGACCCGGGTGTTTTTAATTCTTAAAAAATCGCAGCAGTTAAAGTTATCGTTTTAAAGTTCTTATTTAACCAAAAAACAGTAGAAATATTTTAAAGTTATTTTTTTAGTTAAAGGAATCGGTAAAATATTTTTTGTTTCTGTTTTCATTGTTAAAAAGTCGTGTGAATATTTATAAAAAAAAGGTTAAATTTATTTTAGATGTACATATGAATTGTGTTATATCGTGGTTTCAGACATATAGAGCCTTTTTGATGTGCCCTGCCAAGCGTGATATAAGGAGGGGGTACTGTATTTTACTCTAAATATGATAATAGAGCAGTGCAGTTTCTTTTGCAGACTTATAATTTAATATAACATACAGTATTATAAATATATATTAATAATTCTGGACTTGGATCATGATTATTCAAACTCTGTAATCATCTGTTCCTTAATTGTCTAAGCTTCAAACGATCAGTGTGGTCAATGCCTGCCACCAATTTTTGCGACGCCAGACGAAAATCACAAAGTATAAAAAGGGATTGTTATTTGCAAAGAGCCTGAAGGCGAAACTAGTGAAAAATAGTTGTAGCAAATGCAGTCGACGAGTCCAATTTTTACAATGCAAATACATTAGGATTGCTACTGCACAAGCAGTCATGCTTTTGAAAGCATTTTACGCATTATTTTTGCACGAAAATGCAGGCTTGTAAGAAATTGGCAAAACTTTTAATTGATAAGTAGCAATTCATTTTTAGAAAGATTTTGCAGATGGTATGTCAGGACATACATGTATCCAGCGTAAGTTTATGTCCTGACGTACAATCTGCAAAACCTTTCTAAAAATGAATTGTTGGTTATTATTTAAAAATCTTGCCAATTTCTTACAAGCTTGTATTTTCGTGCTATAATGAGTAAAATATTTCAAAATTATGACTTGTGCAGTAGCAAGCCCAACTTATTTGTAATGTGTATATATTAGAATTTCCGTGAATAATTTTCACTAATTTTTTCTTGCTGCTCTAACTTGTTAATTTGATTTCTAATTAGCTGTAAGTTAATCCACTGTATATGTGGATAATCTACTCATTCTTAAAACATAAAAGTAATGGTTTGTAGATACTACACTGGTTATAGAAAACGTAAACTAATCAAGTTAATATACATGATAAAAAATTGAATGTTCACATCAATGATTCAAACGAAATTTAATGGGGAGCAATTTTTCTCATTTTTTCAAGAAAACTGGAAAAAATTAAATTTAAATTGTGATTTAAAATTTTTAATCTCATAAATGTTTGGTGTTTAATAATGAAAACATACGTAATAAGTAACAAGTTTGAAATATTAACCAAACTTTGCTATTTATTTTATAAAACAAAAGTGTAAATAAACTGTTCCTCTTAAATTTAAGTGCAACGTTTGCGCAGATGAAATCTAAAATAGTTACTGATTTTTAAAATTGGCATTGATGTATTTCTTATCATATCATAAAACTTTAAAAAAAACCGTATTTCAGTTGATTGAAACATTGACCGATAATTTCAACTTTAAAAACTGCAGAAGTTTAATCTATAATCACCACTTATAGAGTAAAAAGTACACTCAGCTTTTTGTTTTGAATAAAAATAATGAAACTCATTAGGTGAACAAAATCTTTTGAAAAAAAAACCCATTAAAACATCAGTTAGCGGTTTAAAGGATTAGCCCCATTTTTTTGCTGCTGCCGAGTATCTTTCTACTGTTAATTACTTGAATTTGTTTCAAAAAGATCTTTGAACTCACCGTTGCTGAATTGCAAGGTAACCGCGCGGCCATTTATTACCACGCGACTAGATAATTATAAATTTGCGATACTTGGATAATGATGTGCAATTCAAACTTCCGAAAGCTGAAACTATCTGAAAACATTTTGCCAGCATAAAATTATTTATTTTTTTGTAAGAATGGGTCAAGAACGTCTACCTATTAAGTTGTACCCAGTGGTATGAAATCCTTTCACACTAAATTGTTGTCTACGTTTGTATAAATTGAAGAGAAGAAGAAAAATGTGCTGCGGTATTTGTTCCCAAAATTACGAAGCTAATAATTTCATAACTTTATTAAAACTGGAATGTTTATGTTCATTAGATTTTGACTCGTGAACTCGTAGAAACTGCCCCAATTGTCTTACTATAAACGTGTCTGTTAATTAAATTTTCAACATAAAACTACTGTAAAAGCTCTGAGCTGAAAATTATTTGCCGAAATACGTTTTATTAAATTTCTCGAAGTGAATTATCAAAAGTCGACTAAATATTTTTGTAATTTTCACGCAGTCAGTGTATTAGTTCTTTTTAAGTATTCAAACTGAATCGAACCATAAATACCGTGCTAACAATGCTCGGCGTTCATTGTAAAAGGTTAATAGTATTTTAACTATTTTTGAAAGTGAATTCAAAAGATAAAATTTTGAGTGAGTCAATGATAATTTTGATCAAATGAATTTTATTTTTTTTACTTTTTTTCCGGCGTCTTTTAAGCGTGATAAATTATAGCGAGATGTGTAAAATGTTTAGTATCTCTTCCGTAAAACAGAAATTGGAAATCATTGGTTGTGCAAAATGTTCTTTTTAAATTTGCAGCTTTTTTTCATTCATAGTAAAAGATGTACAGTCCTTTAGAATAACCTTAAACCATGTAGGTTAGCTTAGCACCACTTTAGTATGATAGACTTCAAGTATATTTGTATAATTGACTTTTAATCATATTTGACTGAAGATGGTCCAAGTTGCACTCTGCTGGCATGGTTACAGGAACAGTTCTCTATTTTAAATTTTACAAAATAAGTTCATGACACTGTACACAGTTCCTTGCATAGCCCAATTGTTCTAAAATTTCTCTTTGAAAGCTACTCTTAACCCTACACTGCATAGCGTTGCCAATTGGATACATGGACTATTTTTTCTTATGACCATGCATAAGGCAACTCAAACATAGAAAGCAAGTATTAGGTATCTTTAAAGCAAATAAAACCATCTTTCCTCAAAATCAAGTTTTTAAAAATGTGTTCCAATGTTTTTTTATTACACTAAAATACATATATATGTCTTTCAAGGAACAAAAAATCATGCAGTGTAGGGTTAAATGCTGGCTAAGAATTGATGCAATCTCTCGTCCTAAATTGTACTATTCTATGTAATATAATGAACTGTAGAAAACCTGTAATATTGCAGACATTTTTGGGAAGTTACAGTGTCCTTCCGTGACTTCACATAAGGGTGCCCTGCACTAATATTTAGGGAGGGGATTCTTAATTTTTCCTCAATAAACTCCGAATGGTAAAATACGAGCATGTATACATATCTACAACCTACACCTAATGACATCGACTTTTGGTATACTATCATTGCCAAAAGTTTTTTAAAAATTAAAATATAGTATTCAAATTTGCCGAATAGTCAGACGAAATTGTCGAATAAGGAATTTTTTGGGCTGTCAATGCGACTTTCCGTGACCTCTCATCGGGGGCATCCTCTAGTAGAATTTGAAAAAGAAACAAGTTTCGAGATGTCTCAGTTCTGAATACTTTCATGGAAATGTTATGAATAAAAACCTGGAGTCTTGTAGAAACTCTTGACCTAAACCGTGAGAAAGCCAGTTCTATATTTTCTGGAACGACCTAATATTTTGAAGCTCGCTGTTCAGGAAAGTCACGTTGAAAAATTCATTGTTCTAGAAAGCTTTTAGAAGAATTGAGACTTAGACAGCACAAATCTGCATGCATGTTAGCTCGGCCGAGCATTTTAGCTAGGAAATACGAGCTTTTTGGCGTGGATGCCGTGACGCAATTATTATTGCGTCATTTGTCCGTGAAAAAAATAACAGCGCAGTCATATTTGGCCTTATATCGCCGTTACGAACCACTTGGCGCTTTATAAATAGCAGGAGCTTGTGAATATTTGAAGAAGCGCGATTAAGAATTGATGTGTTGTAATGATTTTGTGGCCATTGTAACTACAACATTTAGGTTATTGGAGTGCGGTTATTTTTTATTGATATATCGACGTGTGGTCGAAGCTGTAATGCATTGAAACATTAACCCATAACAGATAGTTTTTTTTTTTTTTTTTGAACGTAAGCGGTGAGGGCTATCCCAAGTAGCATACTTCGTTTTTTAAAGGTTGTAAAATGGTTATTAACGTTGTAACAACCGCTTAAAAACGTTTATAAAACGTTTAAAGGTTATTTGTGCTACCTGGGATAATATATAAGCCCAGCATTATATTCCCTCTGCACTAGACCAAATTTAGCAAATTAGAGTAGAAAAAAATTCTAATGATTTTGTTTTATTTATTTTTATAAATATGATGAAAAGGTACCATAAATGACACACATATGCAGATAGTCATTTATGTAAATAGCATTGGCGTCCCCTCCCCCAAGAGCAATGGCACACCCCTCAAATATCACGGTGTGAAATCAACCAAATACCAGGTTCTTGGTATAAATCCGTCACAAATGAGCTATATTGATATGTGCTTGAAGTTCTGCCTCAACTCTGACTTACGAGCGGTAACTTACTGCTTATCACTCAATGTTTTTACCTACATTTCTCGAGTTGATACCGCACAATTGCTTGCGTACTATCGCTGGTGTGCTAAATTAATTTAAGCGACAAGCTTGAAGGTAATCTCAGTTTTAATAAGACGACATCTGCCCCCAGCTCGGCTATTGGCTAGTCCAGACTGATGAGTCCATAACAAGGGAAAGCTGTAGTAATTTCCATAAACAAAATTTAAGTAATTTCGTTTGCTCAGTACCAGATATACCTCATAAGATGCGTCTAGTACTGAGCCAAAAAATATTATTGAAATAGTGTTTCTGGAAGCATTTAAAATTTCATTGCATGACATACAAGTTGAGTCTATGATCATCTCATCATTGATCATATGATTAAGTTAATGCAATGAAACAAGAATCTAACGTATTCGGAGTTTTTGTAGGATGCTTTTTCCAACAAATAATAAATCTACTAAAATGGAATTGCAGTTTCATAAATACAATGCCGTGTTTCCCTGTGTTTATGTTTTTTAAAGAATTCACGTAGATTCTCAAATTCTTTACATGGATTTACGTGCAATGCTTCGTAATGAGAACTTTCCGTGTGCGTCATCAGTTCTTCCACATACCTTGCATTTTCTTTCTCAAATATATTCCCACGTAACTGGAGCTTTGTCTGCCGCTATCAAGTCTTCCGTATTTTGATAGCCTTTTGTCAGATTTGTTAATTTTATTTTGCAAAGTCCACATGATGCAGCCAACTTTTAACCCAGTTTTATTATTCACTAACTGCTTACGATGAATTTTATCAAATGAAGATGAATAACAAAGATTATTTTTTATTATTTAAACTATGGTGATATAGAAACGGTACAGTAATTCAGGGTAACTTTGAGCCATGGGCATTTGCAGTATCCTACGTGCATCCTAAGAGTGCACCCGGAAAAAAAAAGGAAAAAAAAAACACTAAAAAAATGACATTTTTTTTTGACTAAAAAGAATCATTAAAACACTTTTTGTGCAAAAAAAAAAATCTTAATTTTTTTTACAAAACCAGGGGGTGCAAGCGCACCCCCCCCCCCTTCATGTGGTGCCCGTGCTTTGAGCCAGTTCAGATAACTTTCTAACTTCATTTTTTTATAGTTTATTATATTTTTAAATCAGAGAGAGCAGAAATCTTATTTTATGACCTTATCAAGAAGAATGCATCAATAGGTCTTCATATTTTTTACTTTGACTTAAAAATAAAAAATGAGTAATGGCGCAAAGTTATCCGAACTGGCTCTAAGATACCTTGAATGACTATAAATGATTTAAAATTTTGGTTAAAGGGCACATTAAAAATGTAATAAAACAGCAACACGGAGAGGAATTTAAAGAAAAAATATGTTTTGTTCAGAGCAAACAGCTACAATTGCTGGAAATACCAGTTTCGTTTTAAAGAGAGACTAACTTTGTGGTCCAAATGTATTTTGAACACAAGTAATGACTAATAATGACCACTTCTAAAATGAAAAGCGAAGTGCTTTTGCTTTGCATGGCAATAATAGCGCTCATAATAAAACAGAAACAAAAACATTCAAAAGCATTTAAGACTGTTAGGATCAGCCACCTTTCTATAGAAAATCTTTTTACTGTTACTGTGATAGTTATTGCATCGAAGTAATAAGAAGGCAATAAGAAGCAAAAAAGTACAAAACTGTAGTTTTTATCCATCTGATGGCAGGTCACTGTTAGATATCATTCTCTGTGATGACTTTCAATTTACTTGGACACAATAGCCTACATAGACTTTCTCCCCTGCAAGATTTGTAACTGTGCAACCAGAAGAAGCCTTGGAGTGACATTGGCTCAGGAGAAAACATATTTAACTATAAAAAATATTTTTACAGTGCAACTTGTTGCTATTTTTTCTGGGTTGTGCACCCCCCCCCCCCCCCCCACAGTGGAGCGTAATATTGCAGCCATGCATCTGACTCCACCTTTTGCAAAGTCTCATTCAAACGACTTTAAACGGGACATGACGATTATGAATGTAACATTGTATTTTTCAATAACTCAATAACCTTTTCGTGTTTTCACGTTTACTGTTTATGCATATGACTTTGTAGTCTTCAAGACCTTGAGCGTGATATTACGGATTTGCATGTGTCTTCATATTTTTCGATATATAATTCAATTCAACTTAATCAACTCGAAGAGGTAATAATAGTTGATAAACAGCGTGACATCAGAGTCTTAGTATTGCTCCAATTTCTGTAAAATAAATTAATATATTTTTTTAAGCAGCAGTGTCTAGCAACTTCTGAAGATTGAGTTAGAACAATTAATTTTTTTAATATTTCAAAAAGGTCGTCAAATTCAATTCGTTTCATAGTCATCTCGCATTTTTCTAGGGTATATCTCATGATAACATATTAAAACCTAGCATTTAGAACATTTATGTAGAATGAGGGATAAGAACTAATGTAGCTACTTGACTCTCTTAAAAGTATGTTGAGAAATGCAAAACACATAGCTGAAAATATGAAAAATAAAAATTAACAAATAAATCAGTAAAACAAGGAAAGTTTCAGTAAAAGTAATAACTTCTTATCGAAGAACGTGCATCATCGGTAATAAAGACAATGAAGCTCCGACATTTTTTCATAATTTTTATGAGATGTGCATTGACAGAAAATTACTTGAATAAAAAGTGTATGAATAACTATAGTATTATATATAAATGTCAAATGCCTCTTGAATTTATCTAGGTTGAAATGGCAAATGAGTGGGCTGATATTAAATATGAAAGCAAACACTTGAATTTATTTAGTTGGAATGATAATAAAAGAGTCAACGAAGCAAGAGGCATAAAACCAGGTTTAAGAAATAAAAGACGGGTAATAAAAACGCTTTTTCTGAATTCGATGTTTTCCACGTGATTTCGCATTAGTAGCGCAAGTAAGCTAAATCATATTAAATTCTATCATACCAATTTTACATTTAACACTTTTTATGACCTAAAGTATTATTATTTTTATTAAAGCAATCAAAGAGACTAATCTAGCAAGTATCAAAAACGCAATAAAATATTTTTGTGTGAGATTTTTTTTTTTTTCCCCTTTTTGAATGAAGATTGGTTAAAGAGAAGAATTCATTCACGCTTTTGACAATTAAAAATATTCATTATTTACTCCCACAATTTTGTATTAATGTTTACCGTATGTAAACACCGATGTATTATATAGTGCTATTCTGGTAAGTTGACCGGGGTATTTTCAATTTTTCGCCAAGACTTGGAAATTTGGCGTTTTTCTTAAAATTTTGGCAAACATAAAGACCTTACATGTATACAACGGGGGCGGAATGGCATATGATTTTGGTGCCAAAAATAGTGTCAGTATTATCTTTTGATTTCTACCAATTTATTTATTTATTATTTTATTTCTTTATTGATATCAACATTACGCTATTCGTGTGGTCCCTGACTCAGATCTTACAGAATGTTCTACGTGTAAAGAAAATTGTCTGATTTTCTTTTTGATTATGCTATTTCTTTTGAAATCCAAATAAAGTAGTTCTTTGTCAAGTGAAAAAGGATGAAGTTCCGCTTAAAATACAACTAAAACAATGATACTCTTAATTCAGTGGCCCAAATGTTACATAAACCATAAGTTACATCCATGTTGTCTGGGGAAAAGTATTAAAAGACAAAAAGGGATATCGTCTATTTTTCCGCTTTTTGCGTTTCTTAGCAACGCGATATAAAATACCGAGCCGTTGCATCACAAAATATTCTTAGAATTTTGGTCAGTGACGATACTAGGTTTCTAAATTGTTAGAAGACGTAGGAGACATTTGACGCTGTGGAAAGTTTCATCGATTGAACATTTTCCGTTTTCGTATTCCCTGAAAGGATTTAAATGTCCATTTTATTTGTGACGCTAACAAAGATGTGGCAAGTTAATGTTTACTTTTTATTTGCACTTTCAATCAAAAAGTAAATTGCAACCGATCCACACGGATTAATAAAATAGAATAACATAAATAAATAACAAGCAACAGAAATAAAGCCTAAGTCTGTTGATATACTTTATATTTTGAAGGCAACATAATACACATCATAAGTATTTTAATTTTGATGACATTGCAGTTTTAGAGTATCTTCCTCTTTTATTGCGCATTTTTAAATTAAGGATTTTTTTTTTTCATTTTACGTCACATTTTTACATTTTAAAACTTTTTTGTTTTATTAAATGAAATGAAATGAATTTATTTTAGTGAATTTATTTGTTTCGCAGTTTACGATTTATTTGCCGTTGAGTCATTTTACAGGAAAATATTCTGAAATTTTTGCCTTTTATAATGTATCTCGAATATTTTTTATTTATCTTAGTTTCTTTTAATATACATATTTTAATGAATTCTGTGTAAATTAAGGAAGGAAATAATGCTTAGCTTAAAATATTTGTTTAACTAAAATTATGCATTATTTAAAAAGTTTTCTTTTCTGAGGCGTTTTTCGCAATGGGCACTTGTACAGATTTTATAGGTCATCAAAATCCGGGTTTTAACACAATGCGCCCAAAATATGAATACTTTTATATTAAAGTTTCAAATTGCCTTGTAATTATGCTTTTCTCCCCTAAGGTATTCGACTAAGAATCGGATAATTTTGGCTGGTTAAAAATCTTAGTGTGTGGTGTAAGCCATGCACCAAGGTTCCATACTTGGCATCTCTTAAAATTTATTTAATTTTCATAAAAACTTTCTTGTATTTGTGCGTAGGTCATTTAAAGTTTGGATACTTTTAAACACGTTTTTCGTTGCATTTATCCTCCTGTAGTGAGTAAAATTCTGTTCTTAAAACATTTTTTCACACACCCTCCCTCACAGGGGTGCCCACAGGGGGGGATTATGGCGCAAGTTGCGCCATCAAAAGTTTTGGGGGGGATTTTTTAAAACTAATTTATTTATTTAAATTATTTATTTTAATCAAATTAACTGATTTTTTAATGTAAATTATTCATTAATTTTTTTTTAATTTAAATTATTGCTTTGTTATTATTTATTTATTTATTTTTTGTTTGTGTGTGTGCTTGGAATGTTTGGAAGGGGGGAAAAAGCGATTATATTCTGCGCATAATTAGTACTTTAAAAAAAAAATGTATAAAAAAAAGTTATAATTTATAAAATAAATCAAAATATTTTTAGTAGTGAATAAATATTTAAAAAAAACTATTTAAGAAAAAAAATATTAAAAAAATAAATAAATGATATTTAAAAAAATAAATAAAATAAAAAAGAGGGATAAAATAAAAAGCACAATAGGGTTGTGAAAAATTTTTGGGGGGGAATTTGCGCCATTGAGCTTGGGGGGGATGGGCACCTCTGCTCCCTCACCAAGACTTTCAGTGAGTTACTTTTGCAAAAAAAAAAAAAAACGACTCTTGCATTAGAAAACACATTCAAGTGTTAACAGTATTAGAACCAAGTGCGACTGATTATAAAGGAGTCATTAATATCTTACACTAATTAATCAATTTAATTTGAATTTTTACTTTACAAATTTTTTTTTCTCTCTGGATGTAACGGATGTATTTCAATACAATGTCGTTAAATTAAGTTAAGTGAACTCAGTTTTGCTTAACAAGCTACATGATGAGCAAATACATTGGCGACAATTCTCTTGGCCTGATGGGCTAAAAGAGATTACCGAGAATAATTTTTGGCAACCCTTACCGCGAGATGGGAACGACCTTTGTCGTGCGCTTTTGAGAAAAAATGTCCAAAAAGTAAGCAAAACAAGTTAGCAGACCACCACCGGGCAAAAATACTCCACGATGTAAATTGTTTTGACGTTTTGCTAGCACGCTTTTTAGCCATAGGTTATGCTTTTATTCTGGAGCCATCTCCTTCAAAAGCGTTTCTGGTGACTGGGGAAATGACAGGGTCGGCTCGTTTTCCGTAATCAGGACTGCCTTCCCGTCTGTTTTTGTTTATATCAACAAAAAGGAACTGAGATTGTTGGGTTTTAATTTATTCATATTTCCTCTGATTAAAAAGAAGAGAAAAATTCTCCGACCGAGAAATTTATTTTCATGAATGCGGATCATCTGTTAGGCGTCAGTTGTTTTGCGTGTTGATTTGACTGAAAGAGATATGCGAGGAGATTTTGAAAGTATGCTTTGATTAGAAGAGTGATGCCCAACCCATGGGCAACACAAGAGTTGCATCCCAGCTTTTAAAAAAATGTTTTACTGATTTTTTAGTGAAAAAAATTTTTTTTTCTGTTTTTTTTAGTAATTTTTCAGTAGAAAAAAAATTGCAGTAATTGAAAAAAAAATGCTAACTTTTTTTCAGTAAAATTATTTTTTTTTTTTGCTAATTTTTTTGAAGTAAAACTTTTTTTGCTCATTTTTTTTTTTTTTTTTTTTTTTTAGTTTAGTTTAGGTGCAACCCCCTGCGTATCATGCTGCCGGAGCCTATGTCCCAGCCTGCGGCTCACGGGCCATATCTTGGATCGCAAAGCTGATCCATGTGGCCCTGTTCATCAAAAAACATATTCTGAGACCTTCCAAAGCAAACCTATCATCCTCATTCGGCATTAAGAACAATTCTTACAAATTTAGAACCAAATAGTCTGAAATTGATTTCTTAAAGCAAGATGTATTAATAAAATAACCATACCATTATGATAGTCAGATTCTTGGTTAGTAAATTTCTTTCAGTTTCCGATTTCCAATGTTATCTAAAAATATTTAATAGTTCAATTTCATGCGTGCTCTCAGGAGCGCCCCGAAGGGAGGTCCAGGGAGGTCACCGGGACCTCCCAAACATCTTCCTCATTCGGCAAATTCGGACAACGATTCGGCACATTCAGGGGATAGTATTGAAATATTTTTTTGCTTATAGTGTGCGTACAACTGCAATCTTTCTTTTCTTTTTTCTACATTTGTTATCTTTGAAAATGAGAAGATCCGATTAATAAAAATATATTTCATTCTTTTATTGAGGTTATTTACCATAAACCAAACCGTTTCTTTCCTTGGCGCCTTTAGGTGAATTCCATAGTGTGTGTAACATGACCCCAGAAAAGACGGATAATGTATAGTGAAAATGCTGCAATGCATAAATGTTGCACTTTGAACGTAAAGAACTCGAATATTATGAGTGGCGACTTCAGTTTCTTTTCTTTTTTTTTGCTTTACTAGCAGATTTTCTCATTTCTCGTACTGAAAAATATTATCTGCTTAGCTTCATTTATTTAGTTCCATATCTTGACTTTCTTCACTACAGAAGGAATCGACCGTCGAACTAGTTCAATATTGTTTTTCGTTTTAATTATAGTACTGAAATACATCATAAGTGCTTAACTCTTTTTTGTATTTTTTGCCAAAATTTTCAGATTGTAAAGTCACAATTGATGAACAGCTATGAAAATGTGTGTATATATGTGTAGATGCATTTTGTACACATAAAATTAATTCTGTTGTTGCACAAACCTGTCAAATGACCATGCTTTAATTTGTAAACACGCATCATATATGCAATATTTTATAATCTGTCTTGCAGTCAATATGTTGTAATCTGTATATATGCATATAAGAAATCCAATCAATCGCTTTGACGATTCAGCATACAACCCTGTTTTTATTTATCGAAGTTCTTGTTTTTTTTTCTTTTTTCTTTTTTTAAGTGATACCCATCGTCTTGTCCCACAAAGTAACTAAAGTTTGTGTACACACTCTTATTTTTTCATTCGGCACATTTTGAAATTCCATTCGGCAAATTGAGAATTTTCCCCCTCCCGAAAATTTAAGCTCGGGGCGCCCCTGCGTGCTCTGGTCAGTGCGATTAAACTTAGTATGAGACATCGGGTTAAAAAAAGCGGGTGTTGGGCAATCCTGGAGTAGAACATTTATGACTGAGCCCCCTCCCCCCCTCTTCCGATACATTATTTTCATGAAAAATAAAAAATTATCTGAGTAGAACTTCGTAAGTCACTTTTGTCTCTGTATTATGAATGGAGAGGACGAACATATCATCAGCGGCGATGCTTTTCAATGTTTTGTCAGTCATTTACGTGTTGATAAATGCCAACAAATGAGCGGTTTAGGAAACTGAAAACATCTACCATGATATATTTCTTAATTCATGAACGTAGTGAACTTCTACTAAGTTGTACCTCTCAAATTAAAAGAAAAATGATTTTAATATCATCTAGTTGATTAAGAAGACATAAATTAACCCCAAGTTTGGAGCTTAGAGGAAAAAAAAGGTGTCCTAAAGCGAAAAGGAAACACGATAGACATTGAATGGTAAATATTTACTGCTATGCATCTCATTAATTCCATCGTAAATGAGGCACGTATATAGTAGCAAATTTCTGCTTTATTTACGTTGAAATTAATGAAGTCTAAAGATAAATATTTTTCAAGAAGATACATATCCTGCTTTGTTTAGGGTTAGTATTTATTTTTCTTACGAAGCTCTTGTCTCTTATTCAAGTAAATCGATTAACCACTTTTCTGACATCTACAATAGTTAACCATACGATGCAATTGGCATTCCGTCGGTCCCTTACGATGATAGTTCGTTATTTCAATTGTATTTTGTCAAAGCTTTAATTAGATTGACAGCGTCAATATTTGACAAGGATATTAATAGAGGCATATGGGTGTAGTGGAATAGTTAAGATAACTAACCTTTTTCAAAACGAACGAATATTTATATATTTTATTTTATATTATTTATTTATTCATTTGTTTGTTTAGAATGTTTTGTGGATAAAGAATGAACAATGTATTTTGTAATAAAACTTGCATTGAAGCATTATTTTTAATTTTTAATTTGCAGCTTGAAAAAAAAGGGGGAAAATTTTTCATTTTGCCCCATGTATAAAGCAAAATAAAATGTGTCCACTTTTTCTTGAATGTAAAATTCATGCATTGAAATTCTCTTTTACCACATACATGGAGCAAAGTGAAAAATGAATATTTTTCCAATGTGATATTTTCTATTCAATTATTTAAAACATTTTTCATCAAATTAATGAATAAATACACGAATGAATGAATGAATGAATAATGAAACATTAAACAAAAATAAACAAATTACTATATGAGTAAGACTAAATGAGTAGTTGAAATAGTAAGTTCATTAATTAGAAAATAAGAGAATAAGTAAGTGAATAACTAAATGAAGGAATGTAAGTAAAATAATTAATAAATGAGTATATAAGTGATTTAATAAATGAATAAGTAAAAAAATGAACTATTTCACTTTGTCCTGTGTGCACATGAAAAATAGTATAAAAGATTTAAAATCAAAACGCGTGCCTACCATTGACTATATAAGTACTTCAGTGGGTATCAGCAGATCTAAAATAAAACTTAAAATTTTAGTTGCCAAACTTTATTATGCAATAAAAATATATATTGTTGATTAAACACAAAATATCACTATGTGTATCAAATTTTTAGAATCACTTGCTTTATTATATACTTTGAACTTTAGAGCTATTTATTTTTTGACTGGAATACACTAGATGTTTCAAAACCTATTTAAAATATTGCTAGATAAGTATAGAGCTGAAAACATTTTAACATTCCACTTTGCCCCGCTATTCAAGTTATGCCATATCCCCCTACTATTGACACCCTCAAAAATAAACTCCTGAAACTCTTCAAAAACGTGGTAGATTATACAGGGTGTCCACTCCTATCGTGGACCAATAGCTAATTTCTTAACCGTTAGAGATAAGCATATAGTTCATTTAGGAAAAAATCTCTAAATTACGAAAGGAATTTTGTGTCTATTCAATGTTTTTCAAAAAATCAAATTTTGAAAGAGTTACGAAATTTAGATTTTTATACAGCCCCCCAGTCCTATCAATCATGTTTAGTAAAACATTCATGACACTGTAACGTTTAAAACTAAAAAAAAATCACTGTTCTACGACAAAAATTGACCGAGTTATGACGTTTTGAAAAATCAAGATTTTGAAGGATTTCGCATATGGTCCCTCTCGATGACGTCATGAAATAATGCAAAATCTTGATTTTTCAAAACGTCATAACTCGGTCAATTTTTGTGGTAGAAGAGTGATTTTTTTTTAGTTTTAAACGTTACAGTGTCAAGAATGTTTTACTAAATATGATTGATAGGACTGGGGGGCTCTATAAAAATCTAAATTTCGTAACTCTTTCAAAATTTGATTTTTTGAAAAACATTGAATAGACCCAAAATTCCTTTCGTAATTTAGAGATTTTTTCCTAAATGAACTATATGCTTATCTCTAACGGTTAAGAAATTAGCTATTGGTCCACGATAGGAGTGGACACCCTGTATAAGTAATGAAAGCAAAACCAAGCAGAAACGTCTGCAATTACTGTCATAATTTGGATTATCTGAAAAGCTTTGGAAGCTTTTTGGACAAATTAAGTGTCAAATGCTGCTGACTCTTTTCTAGTGCTGTTATCTCCTACCACACATAAATCTTTTTCAATCTGTTACATATTTTCGAAAGTTCTATTCCAACTGAAGAAAATGGTTTAGCTTTTCCTCTCAGCTGTTGCTGTCTTATCCATTTTTTTTAAATTAATGTTTTCTTATTTGCTTTTTGATCTATGTTTTCTTGCTTATTTCTTTTTGCTGGTGTTTACTTATTTCTTTCTGATGTAGCTGGTCTTTTTTTTTTTTTTTTTTTTTCAATTTACTCAATCTCGTATTTAATTATTTTGATTTATTAGTTAAAATTGCAACTTCATTATTTAACTTTCCCTATGCATTACTTTTTAATTTATTTTAAATTGTGCATTTAAATGTAGCATTTTTCTCATAAAATGAAACCTATTTTAAGTCATTTCCGTAGTCTTTTTGTTGATATAAATCAGCGCTGCATAGTTAAAATCCTTTCTTACTATTTAATTGTAATTGTATGAAGTCTGCGACTATTATCTTCGGTTAAATGTCATAAAAATTTCCAAAAAAGGCATACAGTAGAACCCGATTAATGGAATAGCCATTTTGTCTCGAAAAAATGTTCTAATAAGCGGGCTATTCCATTATCCAGGATGAAAATGGTGCTTTTCAATGGTTTGGTATAATGAAAATGTATTACATTAAACGGGATATTCCTTAAGGCGATATTCTAATAAGCGGGCTCGACTGTACCATGTTTCGCTTCTGTTTTCTTAAAATAAAGATAATTACCTATTTGTTGCATATTAAGATATCAAATCATAAGGCTAAACAGATCGCAAGCTAAATTACACAAATTACCTACCACATTATGAAAACAAAAAAGCTTATTTTTCCTTTACCCAGGTTAACGCCTAAGTAGTCTTGTGTTTCTAAAACTCTTTAGCATCATAAGACGCTAAAACACGCATAATATTCATAAACATTCTTTCACTACGATTATTTGTTCTTGAGTTCTAATTGAAATCTTTTCAAGTTCACAACGTATATTTTCAAAATTAAAATTACGAGGCAAATTTATTTTAAGATAAAAGTGCTAAATATTTTCATATCATTTGAGCAATTATTTTCGGGTACACTTATTTCCATTTATTTAATTAAAATGATAAGCTTTTGATAGACATCGAAACTGTTTCGTAATTTAGTTTAGGAATAAATTTTAATTTAATCACTTTTTCAAATTATCTTCAATATTATAGGGAAATACAGTTGAAAATATTTTAAAAATTATTTTACTCCAGTATTGTTACAGCAGATTTTTGCGTCGATTGTTAATTATTAATATTTTTGATTATTTCTTTGGTTATCTGTATTCGACTTTCTGCTTAAAAGGAGCTAATGGTTCTCTCAAAATTCTTTTGCAGTGTATTCTGCTATTGTGCTTGGGGACCACACCTGTTATTTCAGTATTATGGAAAGAAAGATCATCAAATACATATTGTAAATAATTTATTACTACGTTTATTCAAACTTTTGATGTAGAAGAATGCGAATAAAATGAAATAAGATAACTTACCTTTTTTCAAAATGAAGAAATTGAAAATTACAGCATGTAAAACAATATATTTTACAATAAAACTCAAATCGGAACATTATCTTTTATTTCTGCCCGTAAATTCGTGCCTTCATATAAAAAAAAACTAGCATTGTTTCATTTTTTTTACTTTTATGGGGCAAGTGAAAAATAGAATGTTTTTATGATGAAATAATTTTTAGTCGACTATGAAAAGTATTTTTGATCAAATGAATGAGTAAGTAGAAGAATAAATGCATAACTGATAAGATAATAAAACAATAACTGAATAAATTAATGAGAAAGAATAAAGGAGTGAGTGCAATAGTGAGTGGATTAAAAAATAAGTGAATGAATAAATAAATAAGTGAATTATTAAATGCAGGTGCGAAAATGAATTAATAAATGAATACGTGAGTAATTTAATAAATAAAACAGAATAAATAAACGAAATAAACTATTTTCCTTTGTGCCATCTTTTTGGCTCCTTGTTTAAAACATTTAAAATACAAACAAAAGTATACATTGCACAGAATATTCGTGGGTCTCAATTAATATTTAATGTTCATTACAAAAATTTCATAATTTTATGTTAACAAAAATAAGTTTTGACTCAGAACAAAATATTACGCTTAAACGCTACATTTTACATATTTTTCAGTCCTAAGGTTTGTCCATTAATAGAATAATAATCCGAAAAAAAGAAGAAAAAAAAAGTTAAACCCTTCGGACTTTTTTTTTTAACAACATCCGTCTTAGCTTAGACGGGCAACTTGCTCTTTAACCTTTTTCACAAACTGGTTCACTGATTTTCAAGTAGTTTGGTTGAGGTTAATTCAAAATAAATAGCATATAGTAAAGAAAATATTTTTATTTGTATTTTGCAATAATGTATGAAGTGTTCAGGTTGACTAAACTTTTATACTATGTAGCTTTTCGTTGCCACAAACGGAAAAACAAAATAAAAAGCAGGTTTGGAAAGGAAGTTTAGTATTTTGTTAGTTGTGGTATAGAAAGTTTATTATTTTTTATTAGAATGTAATCGTTTTTAATATTTCCTTGTTTAAAATCACTTAGAATTTTTTACTTACATTAGTATTTTTAAAAAAAAGTGTATCGAAGATTATGTTTTAGCATAAATTTGAGATTTTATTTATTTATTTTTTAGCTCACTTGCGTCAATAACTGTAAGTTAAACGTGGTGCAAAAAAGTTTTTTTTTTTTTTTTTTTTCAAATCATTAAAATTTTAAGGAATAACAGGATCTTTTTATTTGCTAAATGCTTTTCCAATCAAGTGAGCGTTTTTTATTACTCTTAGAGATATTTTCGAGATAAAAACTCTCTTAATTTTAAAGTATTTATTGGACTAGTGCAAATAATTCACATTTAATAATTTTTTTTTTGAAAGCTACAGAAGACCTGTAAGATCAATAATAATACTGTACTTGAACAGTTTGGAATGGTACTACTATTGTAATATTTACTTGATATCGCTTGACTGAAAATGAAAAAATGGAATGAACTGATTTCTTTATATTCATGATGGTTAATATTAAGTATCGCTGGATTGAAAACGGAATACTATAATCAAGTTTTCATCAGATTCCTGCAAGATATTGCTTCTTATTACTTAATTGAAAATAAGTAATTGAAATCGGCTGCTCTTTATATCCTTGTTAGTTAGTGCTTATTATCGCTTAATTGGAAATGAACCACTCTAATCGAGTATTTCCGTCATGCTCTCCTTAATTGGCGCTTCTTACGCTTAATTGAAACGAATTACTGGATTTAGCTATTTTTCTTTTGTTACTTTTAATTACTCCCTTTTATCGCTCAATTGAAAATAAATCACTGGAATCGACTATTGTTGTGATTCTTGTTAATTAGTGCTTATTATCGTTTTATTGAGAGTGCACTGTTAGAATCAACTATTTTCACCATATTCTTGTTAATTAGTGCATCTTATTATTTTTTTTAACCTGAATCAAAGATAGAGGTATATTCTTGAAAATTTAAGATGCAATAGGAGTAAAACATTAATTTACTAATATGTTAAAATGAGTGCATTTATTTAGCTGTTTTAGTTAGATAATTTTTAAAGAGTAAAGAATTATTTTAATTATTTGCTACTGATGAAATACCTTCTTGATGATTTGTGAGAATGATGGAAATCTAGACCGCGTTGTCATCTGATTAATAAATAGACAATTGTAGTAATTCTTGTTAATTAGTGCTCATTGCCGTTTTATTGAGAGTGGATTTCTGAAATCGACTATTTTCAACATATTCTTGTTAATTAAATAACTCTTATTTTCAGAGAAATAAAAAAAAAGTCACGTTTTTGAAACTTTAAGAAGCAATAGGAGCAGAGCATTAATTTACTGCATGATAAATTGAGTACCATTTTTAATTTGTTTCAACTAGATAATTTTTAAGGAGTAAAAGAATTATTCTAATTAATTGCGATTGATGAAATGCTTTCTTGATGATTTGTGAGGATGATGGGAAAATCTAGATCGCGTTGTCGGTTGAGTAACAAATCGCGTGATAGCTGTTAATTCAAACAGTTGACCGACCCCCCCCCCCCCCTGTCTAACAACAGGGAATTAATCTTCAAGAAAAGCTGGGAGCTGTCCGTTAAAATGGTCCGTCAATTGTTTACAGACGATGTGATGGCAGCTAGCAATTGAGGCCTTGCCTCCAATGAAATCGACAGGCCATTTTTAGGTACATCATTATCTCGTGCTGTCGGCGCAATGGGAGAAAAGACACTACGGTGTGTGTGTGTGTGTCTGTGATATAAAAGCAATGCCTTTTTGAAGGCCGATCTTGTGAAGCCAAGAGTTGAATGGCTCAGTCAAGAATGTAGTGTGACGACTTTTTTGAGCGTTACAAGACCGCCAATTGAGCTAGTACCATCAAAGCATGCGTTACAATAGTACGCGCGGTGCGTGTGTGTGTGTGTGAATGGGGAACGCGTTGGGAGAGTTCAATGAATGGCCCAATGAGGGGGGGAGGATGCGGAAGGGATAACAGCATGCCGCGCGTTTATTTATTCTTTTTTAATTGGTCGGACTCTACAAGTTCGCTATATGCAAGACTGACGCTAGTTGCGCCCTGTTGCTTGAGGCTTCACCACGAGCGGCAAATGTTGGCCGGCGAAAGAAAAAATTCTTCACATTTTCTTGGCTCTTGCGTGATATGGCGCACACCTTTGGTATGTTTTCGTGCAGAAAAGATCAACTCTGAATGTAATTCGGTCTTTCAATAACATGTGAGAAAATGCGCGTAGATATATTTAAAAAATCAGGTTTTACGACCGAATTGTTTCCGAATATTTCCGTGTCCCCATTCTTTCGCATGTTCCATTTAAATATTTCTATCGGACTTGGATTTGATTATTTTTCGGCAACATTTTGTGCGTGAAATCGTTACATTAATTTGATGCGTCAACAATTTTGCTGACCGCTGCCCTTTTTTTTTTTTTT
Source organism: Uloborus plumipes (assembly GCA_038373865.1). Taxonomy (NCBI): domain Eukaryota; kingdom Metazoa; phylum Arthropoda; class Arachnida; order Araneae; family Uloboridae; genus Uloborus; species Uloborus plumipes. The sequence goes on from JAXGGA010000151.1 coordinate 120,953, forward strand.
TCACAAGCGTAAAAATTGTTGCATATTGAAGGTCAAATAGTTTTGCAAAAAAATGATAACATTTTGGAATCATTTTTGATTAGAAACCGATATCTTTTTCTTTTACCTTTTTAAATGATATTTTGAGGGTTATTTGACTGCTTTTTACGTACAGTTTCTCCCGTTTAAATCAAAATTGTGTACTGCAAATTTATAACTGTGGCGTAATAGCTCCAAATCCCGTTTAGAAAAAACAAAAAAAAGAATTTTTTTTAGAGCGCGTTAGATTTGGTAATTTCGCTCTCTTGATTTTTTAAATCAAAATCCTAAGATGTAGTATTAATTAAATGTTAAACATTCCTTTGAGGAAGCTAATTTCCTTGACATACTCTTATGTTAGAAAAAAAAATCTAAGAATGCGAATCTCAACAATTAATAAAATAAGAGAAAAAAAAAAGAAATCATTTCAGAATTTATTATTTACCATTTTTCAGAAAACTAAATACAAAGAAGGGGAAAAATTATTCAAAATCGTAAACTGTAGCATTGATTAAATGTTTAATATTCCTTTGAGGAAGCCAAGTATTGTTTTGTGAGAAGAAAATCAACATGTATGAAAGTAAGAGAAACAACTAGTCAAGGATTTATTATTAGAGAGCTGTAGATTTGGTAATTTTTTAGAGAGCAGTAAATTTGTTAATTTATCTTTTTACCATTGTCCGGGAAACTCAATAAAACAAGGACAAAGTTTTGTGTTTTAAAAATCAAAATCGTATGCTGTAGCTTTAACTAAACGTCTAATATTCCTTCGAGGTAGCAAATTTACTCCAAGTATTGTTGCGAAAATAAAAAAAAAGAGTGAGTAATCAAAAATTGGAAAATGAAAAAATATTGTAAATAAAAGAAAAAAGTTAATTACTTGTTACTAGAGAGCGGTAGATTTGGTAACTTTTCGCTCTCTTTAACATTATTCGAGAAACTAACTATAACGAGGAAAAGTTTTTCTTTAAATCAAAATCGCATGCGGTAGCATTAATTAAACGTTTAATACTCCTTTGAGAGGAAGCAAAGTCACTCTACGTGTTGTCATGTAAGATGAAAATCAAAAAATAAAGTAAAATAAAAAAAGTTAATTACTTGTTATTAGAGAGCGGCAGAGTTGGTAGGTTTGCTCTTGTACCATTACTCGGGAAACTAAATATAAAGTTTAAACATTATTCTTGTATCCGGTCGAATTATTTTGACGTTTAATACCGTAAATCAGGGTTACTTGGACCCTAGGGGGTTACTTGAGCCCACTACAATAAAATGATAAAATCTAGGTTTGGTACCTACTAGTTGAAGACTTGCACGTAGTTCCTCGTTTCTCCACTAGGTAGAAGCCCTCTGCAGTCTCTAACGCTAGTACCAAACCCAGATTTTATCATTTTACTGTGGGCTCAAGTAGCCCTCTTGTGGGTCCAAGTAACCCTGATTTACGGTACTCCTTTGAGGAAGCAAAGTCACCCCAAATATTATTACAACAGACGAAAATACAAAAAATAGAGTAAGTAATCAATTGACGGAAGAAAAAAAATAAAGTAAAAGAAAAAAAAGTTCATTACTTGTTACAAAACAACGGTAGATTTGGTAATTTCGCTCTTTTTACAATTGAAGGGGCAAGTGGATAAAGGTGATATGTGACATTTGAATTTCGCCGATTTACACAAATTCAAATTAGTGTGTGTTCAATTGTGTTCACAAGCACAATTGAAGGGGCAAGTGGATTAAGGTGATATGTGATAATTTTTTTAATTTCTAGAAAAGCTTTCAAAAAAAATTATTACCTTATCACCTTCATCCATGGTTTTTCAAAAATTGTCAAATATCACCTCTGTCCACTTGCCCCTTCAATTATTCGGGAAGTTTTTCTTGTATGCGGAAGCATTAATTAGACGTTTAATATTCCTTTGAGGAAGCAAAGTTACTCCACATATTCTTCAAGAAGCAAATCTAAGAAAGCGAATCTCAACAAATATTAAGTAAGAGAAAAAAATCGAGTTAAATAATCTTCAGGAGGCTTCCGCGCTATGCACACCAGCATTTATCTGAATGGAAAAAGAATCCCAGGTACAAATGCTGCATAACAATCGCAACAATAACTCGCAGCGTACATACACAAAGCGAAAAAGTAGGGCGGACTGACAATAAGTGCGGTTTAAAAATAAAGCATGTAGGCCAATACCGACGTCATAAAGGGTAGCATTTCAGAAACTTTCCAATTGCCTTTATTTTGTTTGCATTCCTGGAAAAAAAGGATCGGAGAGGCGACTTTGCGAAGTGTAGGTGTTGAAATGGAGCCGGGTATTTCTTTGGAGAAATTCTTAATGTTGTCGCGTTCGCAGTGTGTGTTTGTTTACGCAGAATTGGGGGCGATTCTTTTTTATTGGGCGAAAGCTTTAAAATTAAAAGTGAAATGCATAAAATAAACCCACGATACAGAAACCCACGCTGCAAGAAATGAACTGTTGCTTTTACAGTATAATACTGGCAACCGAGGTTCCAATTTAAAAGTGTTAAATTCACAGTAATAAACTGTAAAACTAGCGATTTTAGTTTTTTACTGTAAAGTTAGAAATGTTACAGTTTATTGCCGTAAATTTAGCTGTATTATACTGTAAAAACAACAGTATAGCACTGGCAGCAGAAGTTCCAGTTTAAAACTGTAAAATGCACATTAATAAACTGTAAAATTAGCACTTTTACAATTTAATACCATAAAATAAGCAATTTTACGGTTCAGTGCTGTAAAGTAAGCGATTTTGCAGTTTATTACTGTAAAATTAGCAATTTTTGCAGTATTATAGCATAAAAAACTGCAATAGTGCGAAAACTTGAAACCGAGGCCCTTACATACCTTCCTTCCTGTTTTCATAAAGAGTGTTAACGGAAAATAATACTAAACAGAAATAGGTTGAATATGTCCTCTCCTCAGAAAGTCCGGCTTGCTCCCGCCCCCCATCTCCCAGATCTAGCAGTGCTATTAAAATGAGTGTTTTTCCAATACAGTCTCTTGACAGAGCAAGATTAAGGCCAAGTACTTTTTTGGGGGCCCCTTGTATTCAAACTTTAATTTTAACCTTTGGCTAAAACAATTTTAGCCATAGACTGAAGTAATTTTAGCCATCTGGGCGCATTAAAAAGCGGGGGGCGCGGGGCCACGGCCTGGTAGGCCTATTCAATTATCGGGCCCTGCTTCTTGATCCTGTACTTTTTCTAAAATTTCTGGGTGGTTTTATTTGGGCTAAACTTGCTGTGCATACGTGGGTTTTCCCCAGTGGTTGGGTAAACTACATATTTTTCGTAGCGAACTACAACTACTTTGTTATAAATGTAGTTAACTACAGCTACAACTACCTTTTTTTTAATGTAGCGAGATACACTACTTTTGAAATGTAGTAACTACTTCGCTACTTTTTAAAAAATAAATAAATAACAAGAATACACCGATTGAAGATCGACCGAAAAAATTCGAAAAGTGGTTTAGATTAAAAAATTACCTCATTCGAATATGGAATAAAAATAGAAATTGTCTTTGAATTTATTTGTTACTTTTCCTTTTTGTTCCTTTTTTTTTTGCTAAAATTTATCCTTTTTAGATTTTTTTAGCAATTTTTACGAATATTCGCTCCAAGAAAAACCTTGTTTTTTTTCCTTCGTTCTTTTTTTTTTAAATTTTCTTCATTTATTTATTTATTTTTAATTTAAAAGTAGTTTTCAGAAATCGCTACAAACTACAATTTTTTTGTATCGCGCTACTCACTACTCTACTTTTTTTTTTAAAGTAGTGCGCTACACTACAAACTACTAAAAAATGTAGCTACTACAGTAGTTTCGCTACTTGTAGCGCGCTACTTCCGACCACTGGTTTTCCCCGTCTTTTTCCAAATTTAATTTATTTTGAGTGTTCAAACCAAGTTGAATTTTTTGCTGATTTGATACCTTCAGTTTATAAATATTTTCAGACATATTTGTCATTTCATATATTTTTAATATTTATAATACTTTCACATGAATAATATTCCCATTCATTCAGGGTGACACTGAGATATTCCGGTGACTTTACGCCTCTTCAAATGTTTTAGAATCGCTGACTTAAAGAAGTCCAGTGATGAATTCACTTGGCAAGTTTAATTAGTATCCTACTTTTCACTTTGAGGAGGTAAAAAAGTCGGCAATATTGAACAGAACGAAATTGGATAATTAAATTCATAGTTCTGAAGTTACTGTTTGTGAATCAAGTTATATAACTGGTATGGAGTAACCCGTATTTTATTTTAAAAAACCCGTACTTTATTTTTATTTTTCTCCCAAAGTCAGGAGGTGCAAGTGGACCCCTTTTCGCCCCCTGTTGGCACCCATGGTATGGTGCCCATCCCATGGGCAATTGTGCACCTACCCCCCAAATACCACGAAAACCCACCAATGAACGAGAACTCCCCTTCCTCCCCCAAAAAAAGAAAAAGAACTTTGAAACACACCCTTCCCCTAACAAATTCAAGGGCTCAGCCTACACCATGACCCCCCCCCCCCCCATGTTTTCAAGTCAATAACTCTTCAATAGGCTCTCTTCAGTTCTAAGGTGTGTTTATTAGGGTGTCCCAAAAAATACGAAAGTCGTAATTTTGTAACGCATACCCTCTATTTTTTTTTACATCAAAAGAATTGTAAAAAAAGTTTCATGCAATTTGAACAACTGTAACCAGTGCCGACTTGCGTCCGAAAGTGCGAACTAGCACTTTTTCACTAAGCCAAATCGAAAAAAACTTTTTTCAGAAATTCAAAATTTCTTGTTGATAAAACCTATAAAACCTCCCCTATATCCCCACATGTCCCACAAAATCATTTATCCAAATTAAAAATATTTAGGTACCCCAAACGAGGCATAAAATTCATAATTTTCTTTAAAAAATAGCTTTTTTTCTAAGTATTTTGTAAACAATGAAAGATAAATTTTAAGAAATTATCAAGATGAAAAATATGAAGCATAAAGTATATAATTATAGCTAAATATAAGTTTTTTGTCTCATTTTATATTTATTTCTAGCGGAAATTACTCAAAATTAAAGTTTTTTCAAGTTTTAAATTGAGCTTTTCCATTTTAAATACCACATTTTCTTACAATTGAAGTTAAAAACATGCTGTACTTTCTGCCTAATTTGTGCTTTATTTAAGTTGGTTTTTAATTTCAATTATATTTCAGCATAAAGCTTATTTGATCATTTTTCATGTAGGGGAATGTGGGGCAAAGTGAAATAGTTAAGTTTACTTACCTACTTCAAAAGGAACAAATGGGAATTTTGTTCTAAAAATTTTGGTACATAAAGAAGGAGTAATGTATTTTGCAATAATACTTTCTTAAAATATTATTTTTCATCTTTGGCGGTTATTTTGAACTTTAAGAAAATGTGGAAAAATTTCACCTCAAAAAATCATGGGGCAAAGTGAAAAATAAAATATTTTTGTTATGAAAATTTTTCATCAAATGAATGCGTAAATAAACGAAAAAAATAATTATTAACGAAAAATAAACGAATGAGCAAGTAAATGAATAAATAAATTAATATGTGAGAAAAAATAAATGCGTGAATAGAATAGATTAAATAAGAAAATGAGTTAATGAATGAGTAAATAAGTAAATAATTAAGTAAAAGAATGTAAATGAATTAATAAATGAAGAAATACGTGAGTGATTTAATAAATGAATGAATAAGTATACGAAATGAACTATTTCACTTTGCCCCATCTACTTGCCCCGCGTGCACTTGAGAAATTACATTGAACATTAAAAATCAAAAATTGCCAAATTTTAGCTAAATAAGGACTGCACTGGATATCAATAGTTCTCAATCAATAGTTTGGATGATAATTACAAAAATCTTATCATTTTATAATAACAAGAAATATTTTTGAAAAACCACGAATATTACAATAAAGGTATCAAATTTTTAAAATGGCTTGTGTAATTTTTTTCGTTGATCTTTAGAGTTACTTATTTTTTGACAGGAATTAAGTATCTGTCTAGGAACTTTGTTAAAATTCTGCTAGATAGTTTGCACTGCAAGCTGCAATTATTTCACCATTGCACTTTGGCCCGCTATTTCACTTTGCCCCACATTCCGATACTACATTTTTTTATTATTCATCTGCAAATGCTGTTTTGAAAGTATGTTATTTAGTGTTTTTGGGACTTGATATTTTCTTTAAATGTATCTGCAATTTAAAATTCATAAATAATGCAATAAAAAAATAGAAAAAATCAAATATTTAAAGAAATATGTAAATTTTATGCCTCATGCTGGGGACCTAATTTCATTAAAAAATTTGAATAAATGTTTGTTTAATATCAATATGATTGTCGAAAATGTTTATTATAATTTCAAAAATTACAAATGATGCTGACTTGTGCTTGAAAGTGTAAACTAGTTTCTTTGTACTGAACCGAATCAAAAAAATGGAGGAGGAAGTAACTAATTAAGCAATTAGTTACTTCCTCAGATCGCGCATTTGTTACCTGTTATTTTATTATTTTACAGAGAAAACAATAATTTCATATCATTTAAAAGCCAGCCTTTGCTTACTAGGCTCAAAATTGATGATAGGTTTCTCAACGAGAGTCCTTCTTTATGGGACAGGATGGTCTTAGTTGCTTAGACCAGTAAACAGCTGAAAGAGCGGTAAAAATGATGCAGGACTTTCATGGTTTGCTAACAGCTGATGAGGAGCAATAACAATTTTTGTTATATTGCGTCCAAGAGCACCGAAATATATACTCTGACTGCAGTAAATAAACATTAAAACGATAGTATGTTTAGTAATGTTTATTGTACTGTAATATTGTAATAACTTTATGTTGTTAATAAATTGTCATAGTTTTTATTTATTTATTTATTTTTTTCAATTTATTTGTTTTAACTATTTACTTATTTTAAATTACAGATACGTTTAAAGAAAATATCAAGTTCTAAAATCACTAAAGAACATACTTTCAGATGAATAATAAAAAAATGTAGTTATTAAAATGGAAAAATTTAATTTAAAACTTGAAAAAACTTTAACTTTGAGTAGTTTCCGGGAGAAATAAATATACAATAAGAGAAAAAACTTATATTTAACTAAAATTATATACTTTATGCTTCATATTTTTCATCTTGATAATTTTTTAAAATTTATCTTTCATTGTTTACAAAATACATAGAAAAAAAGCTATTTTTTGAAGAAAATTATGAATTTTACCCACGTTTGGGGTGCCTAAATATTTTTTAATTTGGATAAATGATTTTGTCTGACATGTGGGGATATAGGGGAAGCGTTTTATCAACGAGAAATTTTGAATTTCGGAAAAAAGTTTTTTTCGATTTGACCTAGTGAAAAGGGGCTAGTTCGCACTTTCGGACGCAAGTCGGCACGGGTTACCGTTGTTCAAATTACATGAAAATTTTTTTACAATTGTTTTGATGTAAAAGGAAAAAAACAAGAGGGTATGCGTTACAAAATTCCGACTTTCGGTTTTTTTGGGACACCCTAGTGTTTATATTAGCAATTGTGCCGACAGATGGCACTACTACAGCATTAAAAGAAGCAGAGATAAATTGAATTAATTGAATCTAAATTTGTTTTCTTTTTGCCCATATGCATATCCAAAGCATGTTCACCGGCAGAATCACACGCAGGGGATGTACTCGAACTAAAAGAAAAAAATCACTGAACAAAAAATTGCCAATTTTTTTTTTCCCCGAAACAAAAATACAAATTTTTTTTTTTGCCAACAAAAAGCACAAAAAAAAAATTTATACAGAAAAAAAAGACAAAAAAATTTGCTAAAAAAATCAGTTTTTTTTGCTAGTTATTATTATTATTTTTTTTAAATTAATTTTAAAGCTAATTTGTAGATGTATTTTGATCTTTGTTAAAGTTATTTAATGTATGGCTCTCTCAAGTTGCTCTAGTTGCAATATTTTTGTAACTTGTCCTTCGCTTAAAATGCGTTTAATTTTACTTATTTAATGTTACTAACACGTGATATTAATATTTTGAGTGATGATGTATTTGGTAGATTTTTTAAAGTATCTTGTAGTGTACTCTCGCTTAAATAATTACATTTTTTTAAAACTTGAACCTGAAAGTGCATCTCTCCCCTTGCTCCCTCCACCGGCACTAATAATGGACATAAACATGAGATAAATATTTTCGTGATGTACTTGTAGTTCATTCTTTGTTTCAAATAAATTGAATTGAAATTTGTTTATTAAATACACATAATTATTTTTAAGATATATTATTAAAAAATATTTTTTTAATGAAAAAAAAAATCAAAACCCAGGAGCGTGCATCCCTTTACCAACATCCATGATTCCCATGGAACAGAATTTGTCTCTAAACTTAAATGAAAATCTTTTAAAAATCTAAAGAAATGAGTTTATTAAATAGTGGCACTATATTGACCACCTACCATTTATCATAAATACGTAACATCAATTTCTGCTCTTGTGACAATATTTACATTGTATAAGTAACTGCACATTCAATATTTAAGTTCTGATGTGTTTTTTTTTTTTTTTTTTTGAAATATTTTTTTTTTTAATAATCGCTCAATCGGACGTAAATGTGCAATCAGAGCAGCCCTAAGAGACTTTAGAGTCCTTATAAAATTTAATCTTTTATCTAACGAATCTAGATTTTGGCGGGATCTCATTTCATAGAATAATTTAAGGACGTATTTAACTACTAACGGATTACTTGGAGACGGTAACTTGGAATACAAAAGGGTATGCTGGTTTGCAATTACGAAAGGCTCAGAATACAAGAAAGTTTTTTGTTTTACTTTTTAGTAAGAGCTTTATTTAAACCTCCCGAATCTCTGAATCTGTAGATAAATATCCGCTTAGCATGTTAGTAACTGAAAACAATAGGATACTTTGTATTTTTTCCCGTAAAAGTAGGAGAGATTTCTGCGGAGATACCTACTTTGCGATATCTTTTTCTGTATCTTGGACAGCTCCAGTTTATTTCTATTGAGATCATTTAATTACAGCTTTTATTAGTGGATCAAATGGACCGTGGGAACTGAATCACTTTCGCAAAAATATTAAAATGTTAACGCAAAACCTGCCAGAGCAAGAAGATATTGAACATTTCATCCTTCAGGGAAGTCAGGAGTTTCATGGGTACCTTTTTTCCCTTGCTGGGTCTCGGATAAAAAAGCATTTGGCGAAATAACTGTTAGAAAAAAAAAAATTCTGCCAGTTCAGTGACCGCTGCTCGCTCTGGATGTTACGTCGAATATGCAACTCATGCGTTAAGCATCCTGTAAAGTGTTGTTTCTGACAACTGTATCGACATTTTGAAACATATTGAGCATTGAAGTATCACAGTTTGTAATTAATACCAACTATTTCCTAAATCTTCCTTTCTAGTGTTTATATCAGTTAGATCTCATTTGCACGCTTCAAATGTTGTGCTCCAGATAAATTTCGAGTTGAATTTTCACATTTTTTACATTTTGCTTCATTAAACTTGTTTTTCCTTTATAGTTGCTATCCCATATTCCATTTAATTTCCAACAGTTTTACTTTTTCATTTTCATTTCTTTTTTCTTTCTTGACCATGGGTAATTAAACCGTTCGGACTAGCGCTAAAAGTGCTTATTTACAGTTCCCGATATTTCCGTATTCATGCACTAGTTCTTCTCAATTTTAACTCGCTCATTTTGCAAGTTTATATTAACACATAGAAACTTTCCTGACTTTCCACATGCTCAATCATCCTCAAAAACCCATGATGAGAGAATTTATATATCCCGCTGGTTATGCTTCTTTAAGTTTAATATGTCAGTTAATATTTCCAGTTAGATTAATTCCTCGTTTCAAAAGCTAAATTCGATAGAAGGGCTCGGCGAGAGAGGGTAGTGACTGCCACTCCCTCCAAACTTTGGTTTTAAGAGATAATGCCAATCCTTGAAAATTAATCTGTATATATAATGACTGCATGATCCTTCCCCCGCCCCACGTAAGGGGTAAATTCTCGCTGTGCTGCTAGTGCTCAATAGTAAGTGACAATGTCTATGGAATGTAAATGCATGTTACACATACCCATGGCCCGATCAAGCCAAGGTTTTTGCCCACATCCTGGCAAAATTTGTTGCCCCCCCCCCTCAAAAAAAAAAATCCATACGTTTTCAATGTAGAGTATCTCTCCAAAAAATTACCTTCGATCCTGACTTGGAAACGTATTTGAAATGCTAACAGAAAACGACAGTATAATTCATGTCTTATTCAGGCATTTTAGTATTTTCGTAAATCGATCTGTTTGAGGTAAACATAATGCAAGTTATTAATGCCTTTTTAATAACGTTCAATCCTGTACCTTGAAAGTAGGTTTGTTATTTACCCAATCTATTTTAGGTTAAACAAAACAGTAAAATACGTACACCCTATGCGCTGTATTTCTCCTAGAAAGGAGATAGAGAGATAAACCTTTCATAACCTTCAACTTGCCCTCTCCTTAAAATGACGGGAAGGCATTAAAGTATTCTACCAAGATATAATGAAATTTCAGGACTATTCTTGAAAATAACTATTTTTAAAAACATCAAAAGTTGTCCGATTACTTCTTAGCAATACTGCGAACATTGTTCAAACAGTTAAATTATCCTTGTCCTCACCTCGCGAATGTTTCCTCACAAACAAATTCAAATTCTATCGGAATAAAATTAAAAAATATATGACCTCAACATTTGCTTATTTGTTAGGATAGTTTTCATTATCTGTTGATTTCTGCCAGAGGCAGTTGAGTAGCCAGATAAAAAATTTCGTTTGTACGGAGGAGGGAACAGCATTTGTAAAATTTTGTAAAAGTAATTGGTTAGTTTCAGTCTTCTTCCTTAGTCAAAAAAAGAATATTTTTGTGTTTCAGAAGGAAGGGATAGGTTCTCAAACATCTCCCTTGGATACACCCCTACTAAAGAGAAGATCTGGGATTTATCCTCTCCCGAAACTCAGTTTTTCCTTTTTGGACCATAGGAAAGGACTAAAACTAACAATATCTTCCTCCAAAGTTCAACCTTACCGTCCTCCGAATTGTTTGCTTTCTACGTCACTCATTTTCGCACATACAATTCTAAGAGAGCTTAAACTAAATGAGACAGCTAAATATATACTTATACGCTTGATTTATAGATGGCAGCACTTAACGCTCACTGCTAAGTCTACGTATAATTGTGGCAGCGTTTCCGATGACTGTATGTATTTGAAATGCAACCATTGTTTTAATCCTTTGTTGTGCTGTTCAAAATAACTTTATAAAAAGTAATTTTGGAAGATCTATCCTTAAATTTTGGTTTTTTTCACTCCTAAAGACTGGGTGTGTCTATTTAAACAAACTTTGGTTCGTTTGGGCGGAGCATTCTAGTGTTTTCTATCAGCATGTTTTCCATCAAGACAGAGGGTGAGTGTTATCTGCAAAACATTCTTAGAGTATAAATTTTTTAAGCAATATTGAATGTTTACCATTAAAGTTGTTTTATGGTCGATCTTTACACAGTAAATTCATAAACTTCAATGTTTTCCGATTATTTTCAAACTCTGCTCTCCAAACGGTTTTTTTTTTTTTTTTTTGAACAATAACAAATTGCTGTATGTTTTCTATATGGACTTCAAACTTAGTGTAATCCCTCTTTCAAATTGGCAATCTTCCAACGTTTCCACCTACTCACCTCCAGACAGGACATGGTGGCGATGTGTGTAGACACACACACTACACAATTTTAGTTTGAGTTGTCAAAATTTAAATATTTTTTTATAATTTTCTCTATTTATTTATTTTTTTTTTATGAGCAATGATGAATTGCTATTAATTTTCATTTTTGACCATAGTAGCTGTGTGAATCTTTTTTCAAATTGGACCCGGAATCATGCACTGGGAGGACCATCATTTGAATTGATCAGGGGGAGGGGGGTCAATTGATACCCCCCCCCCCAAGAAATCAATTTATTTGCATATAAGTGGGCGTGGTTTTGTTGTTTTCCAACGAAACTACATTGTGTTTACACAGTTTGCCCCCACACCCCCCGGCCACTATTGGAGGGACTATCAGGAAGTTGCATCCATGTCCTACAACCACAAGCCTACACAAACACGCATAAGCCCGCCTACGCTCATACACGCACGCACCTATACACATCTACCCGCCTACGCTCACACACACGAGCCTATACACACATATCCTGCCTACGCTCACACACGCACGCGCCTATACACACATATCTCCGCCTACGCTCACACACACACGCGCCTAAACACACATATCCTGCTTACGCTCACACACGCACGCGCCTATACACACATATCCCGCCTACGCTACGCTCACACACGCACTCGCCTATGCACACATATCCCGCCTACGCTACGCTCCGCTCACACACGCACTCGCCTATGCACACATATCCCGCCTACGCTACGCTCCGCTCACACACGCACTCGCCTATACACACATATCCCGCCTACGCACATACACACGAGCGCACCTATCGCAATTGGTGATGACGAAAAATAATTTGAATTCATGATTTAAAAAAGCACGTTGACTGCCAGACTACGAGATAATTCGTAGCATGTCATTATTTTAGCTGACAGATTCGACTTTGAGTTAGTTTGCAGGGGATGGATTTTCCGTGTTCGTACAGATTCGAATTTTTATGTAGTACAGTGATATTAATATGGATATATGAGGAGGATGCAGTAAATCTAAACTATATCCAGCTCATATTCAATGAATTTTTGTAGCCCGGCAGTCAACGTGTTCAAAAACTTTTTTGATGTTTTGATGAGTACAGGTGTCCTTGTTGTTCTGACGATGTAATCGTTTCCGATTTTCGCCACTTGCGGTTTATTTACTTCTGTTTGCCTTTCATCTTTCATTCCCTTGATAATTGGTTCGGACTGGTGAACCATTCTACATTTTTATGCACTGATGAAGATACTTGTATTTGATAGCCTCGAAACCGCTGCTTGCTAAGTTTTAAAACTCATTTAAAATGTTTTTATTTGCTTTTATTATAGCATTTTACTCATTTCATAATGTGAAGTTTTCGACGTCTTTTTTAGTGTAATATTGCGTCTGAAGTTACCATCTTTCAACTATTTGTTTGTACAATATGTATTACTTAAATAATAGATGGGAAATTCTAACTTTCAGAAATGGTTTCAACAGTTGTTTTTATTATCAGATTGAAATGGTTATGTTTTGTCCTAACACACTACAAATTGACTGTCAATTGCCTCCCCCCCCTCCCCCCTTTGAAATATCAATGTATTTACGTATAAGTGGGCGTGGTTTTTGTTGTTTTCCGATAAAATTGCGCTGTGTTTGCACCCTTTGATTCCCCCCCCCCCCTCATAGAAAAACTTGAAATGAAGTGCCTGTTGGTACGTAAAATTCGCTTTTTTTTTTTTTTGAGAATAGTAATTAATGCTTACGTTAATTCAGTAATTTTTTGTTGTTCTTGATGTTAAAACTAGAAATAGGTTTTCCTTAATCATCTGTACAAGCAACATGTAAAGCAAAAAAGAAACGGTGAAGTGAATTTTACACATATTAGTGCCGAAATATTTTAATAGTTACTGTACTCCGCTTTAACTGTTTTGTTAAATTTAAAATCTATTTTTTTTTTTTTTTGACAAGACCGAGTGAGCATGGTCTTTTCTTTCTAAACTGCAGTAATATATAGAGTTTAAGTAAAATAAAAATACTTCTGAGGTTGGAAATTGTTTATAAACTATTGCAAATTCAAAATTTTATTTCACAATTAACGTTTAGTAGCAACTAATGTACTAACATTAGTTTAGTAATTTCAGAGTGTGCATTTTAATGAAATGAAAGGTTCAGAGAGAACCCCTCGAAAGAGTGCTCCCGCAAGTCAAATAAAGCCCCCCCCCCCCCCCGGTACCACCTATTTTCAAACAAATATTTCAGTTGACTTACAGGCCTTTTTACAAAAAACGGCCGAGAAATCGAAAAGTATACTGCAGTAGCCGCTAGATGGCGTCATTATACCGCTTCCTTGCAAAAACTGACTGACGTTGTTTTTTCCCCCGTATCCTTGGAATGTTTTCAGTTTCCTAGCCTACGAGGATTCACAGTGCGTGAATCGGTAGAATGATCTGGCGAATGCACAAAATGAAAAATAATTATTTTAAGTATTCAAAATGAAACCTCACAAGGCACGAATTGACAATGCTGCCAATGCATACATCGAAAAGAAACATTATCCAGAATAGATATGGGACGGGAATATTACAAATGCTCAAATTAGTCATGCAGTATTTCCATTGCACAAAATAAAAAGAAAGCATTTTCAATGCACAAATTAAAAATTCAGCGTTGTCAGTGCACATATTTAAAACAAAAAATCGAAAATGTATGAATCAGAAAATATTGTCAATGATCAAATTGGTCGGAATGACAGAGCGAATTAGAAATGAAATGTGACAGCATAGCAGTAAAAATTAACAAATAAAACGTTTCAATTCACAAATTAAGAATATATACTAAGTGAATATACTAAGTGAAAACGTGGCATTGTTGATGCACCTTTTTGTTTTCGAAATTTTATTTCATAATATTCTTTTTAGTCAATAGCGTAGCTAGGATTTTTCTTTCTTTTCCGAAGGGTGCAACTAGAATTTTCTTCTGGGGTTGATCCTTATACGTGTAATATACAGGGTGTCCACTCCTATCGTGGACCAATAGCTAATTTCTAAACCGTTAGAGATAAGCATATAGTTCATTTAGGAAAAAATCTCCAATTTACGAAAGGAATTTTGGGTCTATTCAATGTTTTTCAAAAAATCAAATTTTGAAAGAGTTAGGAAATTTAAATTTTTATACAGCCCCCCAGTCCTATCAATCATATTTAGTAAAACATTCTTGACACTGTAACGTTTAAAACTAAAAAAAAATCACTGTTCTACCACAAAAATTGACCGAGTTATGATGTTTTGAAAAATCAAGATTTTGAAGGATTTCGCATACGGTCCCGTAAGCGATCTCTCGATGACGTCATGAAATAATGCAAAATCTTGATTTTTCAAAACGTCATAACTCGGTCAATTTTTGTGGTAGAACAGTGATTTTTTTTTAGTTTTAAACGTTACAGTGTCAAGAATGTTTTACTAAATATGATTGATAGGACTGGGGGGCTGTATAAAAATTTAAATTTCCTAACTCTTTCAAAATTTGATTTTTTGAAAAACATTGAATAGACCCAAAATTCCTTTCGTAAATTGGAGATTTTTTCCTAAATGAACTATATGCTTATCTCTAACGGTTTAGAAATTAGCTATTGGTCCACGATAGGAGTGGACACCCTGTATATTACCTGCATAATTGTCCACCTCTCCCATTCCTTCCTTGTTGCGCCCCTGGGGGGCTTGTATTAATTTGAATGTGAATAAATTATTCTAATTAAATGGGCACAATTTTTGCCTAGTTTATTTGCTGAGTCAACACATTTTAATTTTCCTATTTTATCTTCACATTAACTACATAATTATGACATCAAAACTTATTCGAAATAGACCACTTTGAATTTTTAAAAAGTGAAATTTTTCAAAACCATTACTTTTAAAGAAAAAAATTACGGGAAGTACACTAAATACTAAATCAATTTCGGATAAACTTAAGTAAGTTTAGTATTGTGAAAGGACAGTTTTGCTGTCACAAATTAAACAAAACATATAAAAAGAGAGTAACATTATGTTTCAAAAAAATAAAGAAATCAATCAATCAAGCAAAAATATTGAGTAAAAAAGTAAAATATTTTTAAATTTCCCGTTTCAGAGGGAGTCACAGCCCCCTTACTACCCCCTCTCGCTACGTGCCTAGTTTTATTTCTCAAATAATTTAACACTGCACAAGTCTTTTCTTTAAAGAAATAAAGAATAAAACTACAGTAACCCTTTGTTACAACACTTTTTTGGGGAGACAACAAAAATGTGCGATATAACCGATTATTACCGTACAACTTAATAAGTGCCTCTACAAAAAAAAAAAAAAAAAAAGATTATCATTATATTGGGACCATTTTCTGAAAAAAAAGAAAAGAAAATGAGCTTAACAATTGATCTTTTAAAATGAAAAAATAAATAAATCAACTTTCTAAAATAAAATAAATATTTGTTGTTTCATCTTTTAGTGCGAATCAAAAGTTGCAACTTCAATGGACAATTTAGATGTATGTAAAACATAGGGGGGTTGTTTATTGATTCGAAAAAGAAAATACTTTTTCTGAGAAATATCTTTTTTTTCCTCCTAAGTCGGATGAAAAACAAAAATTGTAAATACACAGTAAACTCCCGATTATCCGCGGGAATTTCGCTTTTTTTTAAGATGACAATCTTCTGATTGCACAAAAAAAAAAGCGTAATTTCTTCGTTTTTAGCTTTTAAAAGATTTTTTTTGCATTTAATGTTGTAATTTTTAGCTACAAATTAAATGTACGTGTTGTGTTATGGATTTTTTCTTAGATTTTTCAGACACTAACCTCGCAATATAACGAGGCGCCAGGGCCTGATTACTAACTAGGCCGCGGCCTAGGGCCCCCACAATTAAGGGGACCTCAAATGCAGGGACGTCATTTCAAGTTTTTCCAGGGGACGGGGACAAAGGGTCCAAGCACAATGCAATTTTATCGGGAAACATAAAAAACCACGCCCACTTATATCTAAATACATTGATTTTTCAAAGGCGGTGGGGGGGGTGCAATTGACCCCCCCCCCCCAAATGACGGGCCTGCTCAAATGGCGAAATTTGCTGTAGTCACTGCCTAAATTTGTTTTATCTGTGTCTAAAATTGTAAAGCCTCAGTACAGGGGGCCCCAAAACAATATTTGACCTAGGGCCCCGTGATATTCTAATTGGATCCTGCGAGGCGCAGTGCCAATTAAAATATCACGGGGTACTGTATTTTGGTTACTACATAGGTTACTGTATTTTGAATTTCCTTGCAGTTTAACTCGGAATTTTTCAGGACAAGCAGTTTAGACCGAATCAAATGCTTGCATTACGAGAAATGCTAAAAAATCCATTTACATAGCAATTTTATTTAGCTGCCTGAAATATTATGGGAAATGTAAAAATCCTCAAGAATGAGGAAAGCGTGTGCTAATGACATAGGAAAGAATGGCCTCTTCAAGGTCTTTCGTTACGTATAAACCTTGATGTGTCTGGTGCGATGACCGAACTTTTTCATCTTGGAAAATACCTTCAGGAACTCAGAATCGGCACTAAATGATGATAGCATTTAAATGGGTCTAAAGATGGAAGAGAAAGTCACAGGCAATGCATTTCTTCGGCTTTTTTTTTTTTCAAAAGGTGAATGATCGATACACTTTGCATATTTTCGAAATTTAATTGATTTATTTATTTGTTTTTCGCTTTACCTGGTATTCAGGAATTTACTTGTTCTTAAATAAATTTCAAATTTTAGCCTGATATTTGGAAGATAATTTATTTATAACGTACTTTAAAAGTTTGACAGAAAGTACTTGCATAATTAAAATTGAAAATTTGAAGAAACGTAATAACTCTTTCGCGTCGCAAAAATAGGAATTAGTTTATACATCTGGTGCTTAGTGGCAGATAAGCAATCGATATAATTAACTGACATATCGTTAATACTTGATAAATGGAAAGAAAATTGTTTAAATTTGAACTATTAACTTAGACTACGGAAACCAACCAATTAACATAATATCATAAATGTTTTGTTCGTGATTTAGTGTAACGTTTTGCTTTATTTTTTCCCATACAGCTTTTTTTTTGGAGACGTGTCATTACTGTTGCTAGTGCGTGAAAAGTTTTAGCGCTGCTAGTTAAACAAGGAGCATCAAATACTTTACATGAAATTCAAGGGAACAAATGAAAGCAAGTGGTCGAATTAATGAACATTACGTGACTGTTTGAAAGCAAAATTTTTATAGATCATCGAAATTTCAAGTTAATAAACAAACAAAAATGACTGTAGCAAAAAAAAATTTCATAGTTCGTCTTAAGATTGTGACTCATCGTAGAGTGCACAGGAATTGCATTGGACTCGCCCTATAACGCGATTCAACTTACGCGAAACGGCCATTATGCGACTAAAGCGAATTCCTCGCCGACAACAAGAAAACTTTTGGAAGGGTATTGTGGGTTGTAAGTATTTGCTTCGTAATTGATTACTAAACATTGGTTTCATGAATGGACTTTTGTAGAGCAGGGCCCGATTAAGATATTACGGGGCCCTAGGCCAAACCCTTTTTTGGGGCCCCCTGTACTGAGGCTTTACAATTTTAGGCATTGTATAGAACAATTTTAGCCATCGATTAGAGCAATTCTCTAGCCATTTGGGGGCCCCTACATTGGGGGGGGGGGCTAGGCCACGGCCTAGTTGGCCTATTCAGTAATCAAGCCCTGTTGTAGAGTTTAATAATCCTTTAATTTGTTATAAAAACGTTACGAATAACGAATAGGTTTTTTACTTTTTGAGCTGCGTACGTACTTTTTTCAAAATGGCGACCAAAGTACAAAAGTGGATATTATTTTTTATGAATTTGGTTGCTACTGGATACTGTTTAGAATTCCTAGTCTGGAGCTTTAACTGCAATGTACTGCATAAAGACTACTAAAGTAATTGGAAATTTACAGGAATCCCGTGAAATTTCACTTACAAATATGAAAATGAAATATAATAAAAATAAAAATGATCGAGGAGGAAAAATAAAGATCATTACAGGCTCCAAATGGAGGGGGGGGGGAGGAGAGATAGTGGGATCCCCACCAAAATTTCTTAGATTTCACATTGAAAATTGTTCGGGAGGAGAAGGATACTTGCAGCATTAAGCTCTCTTACAAATGCTAAAAGGGAAATTTTGAATTTTAAACACTGATCACATTGCTCTGTACAAAGCAATGACTTTCAGGTTTCGACACCGACATTTTTATTGCAAATGGTGTTTTGGTTTGTTTTTCATCAACTTGCAGCAATGTTTGAGGAGATAGGTGAGGTAAATGTCGTTTGTGAAATTTTTCCGAAATTGAAGTCATTGAAAGAAAATGTAAGCTGTCTCTGATGCGTTAAGGCTTGGTTTCCTAGAACGCGACAATCGTCGCTGACGACGGGCTCGACTGCACGCTGGAATCAGAACCAGTTTGATTGGAGCGTGGCGTGAAGCGACGTCAATCTGCGGCTCAGGCGCATGCGCAGAAGGCGGCGGCGTCTGTCGCCTCGCCAGAGATCGACGATTTCACTCCTAGGAAACCAAGGCTTTAGGGTTTGAGTTCGGAACTCTACCCAGGAAAAGTTTTTGAAATTGAAACTTTAAAACACAATTTTAGTGCATTTTGATGGCATCAGAGAAAGGGATGGGTTTAGGACTTCACCTTTTAAATTTTTTGAGATTGAAAGCCTGGAATCGCAATAGTTATTTTTAGTCATTAAGGGAAAGGATAGGGTCCACGGACTCCCCTCTCCCATAATTTTCGAAAATTGCATCATAAACCATCGTTGAGAAAAATTAGAATTTTAAAATTTTAATAATTTTTTTAAAAATTGGAAGTCCTAAAAACGCATTTCTAGACTGTCTTTTATAACATTATGAATATTAATGCAATTCAGGACTCTTCCCGGAAGTGTTCTGCAATTGAAATCCCCCCCCCCCTTTCAAAACAAAAAGCACAACTGTAGGCGATTTTTGATGTCAATAGAGAAAGGATAAGGTTCGCAAATTCTTTCCCGGTATTTTCCGAAACTGATGTGCTAAGATCCAATTGCAGGCCATCTTTGATTACCCCCCCCCCCCCCCCCACACACACACACAAATACAATATGTTTTAAAGCTTTCATTTATTTTTAAACTTATTTAATATTAACATGTTTGTTTATTGATTATTTCCACTTTATTGATTTATTTCTTTTGTGTGTGTGTGTGTTAGTGCAAACTGAAATTTCTCCCGGGGGGACAGTTGACTTTCTCCGTGAGGGCAATGCCCCCCCTCCCCCCCCCCCCCGGGGAGATGCCTGAAAGAAACACTGACTTGCAGTAATGAGTAAATGCATCATCAACATTCTGAATTTTATGTTATTTCTATCAATCTATATCGAAAGTCTTTTGTTTTAGATATGGAAACAGAATGCTTCACAACAGTGTCGATGGCTTCAGCCACCGGAGAGACAGATTTCTCACAAGTCCTGATAAAGCAGGAGCCACCATCACCACCCCCTGCTTCACCTCCTCGCTCTCATAGCATGTCAACGATATCCTCTCTTCTCAACGCTCCTTCTCCACCATTGCCTTCAGCATCTTCCATTTGTCTGAATCCTCAATCATTGTTGAAGCAACCAACCATTGTTTTAGCCGCCCGGCCGTCAGCTTTGCATGTAGCTTCATCTTCAAGAGATCACCAAATGCTTTTTCCCAAAGTCAACATAAAAGTGGAGCCCAATTTGTCCAGTAAGAGAAATTTCATATTTGTATGCTGCAGTGCTTGACAATGAAGCTAGTCCTCAATGGGCAACTGCTTCATAGAAAGCGAAATAGTTCTGTGCAATTCCATCGTTACTTACATAACAATCAAACTTTCAACTTTTTTTTTTTTTTTTTGTAATAGAGCAATTTATACCAAAATTTAGGATAGCATACACTAGAGATAAAAAAAAAATTGTAGATTTTTATCAAAACGAATTATAAGTTTGATTGTTACGTCCATAACCGTGGAATTACCCTTCTCTAACTCAAAGAATGGAAATGTTGTTGACTTTGAAACTAATACACTAGGTGGCCAAAAGTATCCGGACACTTTCAAAAATTCACATTTTTACATATAGCTCGAGAAATAAGTGATCAATTGTTCTTTAACTTTAGTCATATAAAATATAGGCTTCACCGAACATTTCCAAGTTGAAATTAAATTACCCTTGCATTTGGGGGACGACAAGAAGGGGGTTGAAAGAAAAACCGCTTTTTGACCATAACTCTTCGAAAATAGCTCGGAATAAGCTATCAATTTCAGTAATTAATTAGCATACTATGTATAATTACTGTACAAATTTTTATGAACGTACCGCTCTTACTTCTGAAGATATGAAACATTTTTGAAAAAACGGCAATTTTATTTGAAGGGTTTTTGCTCATAACACGCAGAGTTTTTGATCAAACCTTATCACAACTTCAGGAAAGATGACAAAATACAAGAGAAAGAACATACTAAAGCGGTAAATAAAAATATTAAAAATTCGATGAGATATGAACGTTAAAAGGAAATAATTTTTCACGGCGCATGCGCGAACGACAGAAATTTATAACTACAAAAATATTGTAGAATGATTTATACTGCATCTTATAAAAAAAAATCCAGTTGAATATCATGAAAAATGAAAAAGATATCAGCGATCTAGTGAGCTGTATTTCATTCATTCTCAGGCAATACATAAATAGTGAGGGTCTGTCCACAAAGAGCTATTTTTAAATTAAAGGTTATTGCGTCGTCTTTCAAAACCAACGTTTCAGAGGGTGTTCGGATACTTTTGGAAACGTACGTATAAGGTCTTTTTGGCCGAACAGACGAAATGTGACTTCTATGCCGAATATAAATTTTCAAACTGTATACAATTTAACATTGAAAAAAAATGATCGATTGTCACCACACTATTTGTGGACAACCCCTCACTATTTATGTATTGTTTGCGACTGAATGAAATACAGCTCACTAGATCGCTGATATCTTTTTCATTTTTCATGATATTCAACTGGAACTTTTTTTATAAGATGCAGTATAAATCAGGCTACAATATTTTTGTAGTTATAAATTTCTGTCGTTCGCGCATGCGCCGTGAAAAATTATTTCCTTTTAACGTTCATATCTCATCGAATTTTTAATATTTTTATTTACCGCTTTAGTATGTTCTTTCTCTTGTATTTTGTCATCTTTCCTGAAGTTGTGATAAGGTTTGATCAAAAACTCTGCGTGTTATGAGCAAAAACCCTTCAAATAAAATTGCCGTTTTTTCAAAAATGTTTCATATCTTCAGAAGTAAGAGTGGTACGTTCATAAAAATTTGTACAGTAATTATACATAGTATGCTAATTAATTACTGAAATTGATAGCTTATTCCGAGCTATTTTCGAAGAGTTATGGTCAAAAAGCGGTTTTTCTTTCAACCCCCTTCTTGTCGTCCCCCAAATGCAAGGGTAATTTAATTTCAACTTGGAAATGTTCGGTGAAGTCTATATTTTGTATGACTAAAGTTAAAGAACAATTGATCACTTATTTCTCGAGCTATATGTAAGAATGTGAATTTTTGAAAGTGTCCGGATACTTTTGGCCACCTAGTGTATAAATGATCCTTTTCTAAATTGTTGTTTTCAGTGTAAGTAGGTTAATCAAATTGGTATTGCATATATATAACTTCGTAAATCAAATTTAAAAAAAAAACACTACTTGTGAATAAATAATTGATGATTTATAGCATGCAGTTTTTTACGTTCATTGTTACGTTCTACACTACGTTCATTGAAAATTTCGAAATGTAATTTTGAAGACAATAATTTGCATTGACTGCAGAATTTCATCCTAATTTCTAATTTACCGAGAAATGTTTTAAACTGAATCGGAAGTAAATAGCATGGTAATGATATTATTTGTACAATTTTAAATAAATGTAATACCTGATAACATGACTAGTAATATTAGTGAAATTTAAAATGGTTAAAATATTTAGTTTTATTTTAAGAGCTTTCATTTTTTTAAAATTTGATTTTGATTTTGCTTCATTGCTTATATTAGCCTTTCAACAAATTACTATTGTTTTTTAATTATACAGGTTTAATTTTCAAGCATTTTACTTAAATAAACTCAATCCAGTAATTTGATTTTAACATTAAACGTATCATGAATGAATTGCTTAACTAGAAAATTTGCCTATTGTGCTATATTTTTAAATCTTCATTGCTTCACATTTTATTGACTTGTAATAAAACTAACTTTCTTATCATTTCCTTGTTCTTCGTATTACGAAAACACATATGTGGCCTCTTTTCGTAACATAGCATATTTTCTTAATACATATGCATTATAGAAATATACTCAGTCTAACTTTATTTTCAATGTCTATTCAGTTGATTATTTTTAGTACTTTAAATTTACTTAGCTCTTTCTATACTTATTTCTTGTTTATGGAATCAAAACCAGTTATGTGCATCTCTCAAAATCCAGTTCCAAAGGGATCCACTATGGATCTAAACGGTTTTGGCTTAAAATCCTTACTTTAAATTCACTTTTATTAAGATCTAGTGGTTTTTGATCTATTGCCTTTAAACCATTGATAAATTAGCTTTTAAACTTTTTAAAATAAAATTATTTTTCATAAAAAGTGAATTTAATGAGTTTTTATTCTGAACAACTCGCTTCATGTCAAGAGATAATTTTAAAGCTAACTCTATGCAAATATTTCAACATTTAAGAACTTGTTTCATTGCAGCGAGTGGATTTCCTCTTCCACCTACTCCACCCTCATGCAATGGCAGCGACTCTGATGGAAGTTTATCTCCAGTTCATGGTGGCTCATCCACATCTCATAATCCATCTTCACCACCAGCCCTTCTCTCCAGTTCTCAGTCTTCGTCTTCATCTACATCGACTCAATCCACAGGACATGGAGTGGGTCGTAAATCTCATGCCAAGGTTGTTCTGTCTGTGACATCATCTTCTAAACATTCTAACAGTCAAGCAGCTCTCATCAGCAGTCAGCCAGTAAGAATCTTGATTTCTGTTTGACATGTGCACTTCACATAGTGGTCATACATAGTGGTTAACTGATTGCCACTATTTGCTATTTTGGGAATAAGTCATTCCATGGTGACTAACATAACATTTTCAGCTGATTTTCAAAATCTGTTTTATTTGTAAGCTAATGTATAAAGAATGATTTATGGCTGAATTTGTAGATTTAAGATGTAGATGGTGACATTCGTGTCACTTCTACCAAGAATTTGAAGCAAAGTAACTACCAACAGGTATTTTTGCAACACAAACGGCATTGTGACTAACATAGCATTTTTGTTGCAAAAATTTTACTTTAGTCATCATGGAATAACGCAATTGTATTTTAACATTTTCACGAATATTCCTGAACACGAAACATGTTTTTAAGGAAGACTTCCGAGTTTTTATTACTAAGTTCCAAAAAGGCTGCATCTTCAGTAGAATACCTTAGACAGCTTCATGTCTTTATGCTTACTTATAAAAATCAAACATCAGTTACTATTTCATCGGTAATTCTTAGGACAAACGTGTACCAAGCAAGCTTGTTTTAAAAATTCAGATGGCTCTCTCCAAAGTGATTGGCTAGATCTGCCACAGCCCCCTCGCCCCACCCTCTCTGATAATGATCCACTCTAAAACCAGAAACAGGATCCACCCTTGTTTGAGATATGTAAACTGAATACCCTCTCAAATTTCAGCTTTTTACTAATCGGGCTAACCTTATTTTCCAAATTCGAATTTTATTTCACCTTCTCATTTATCTCCATCTACTACAAGCATTATAAGCTGAATAAAACATTTTGCAGTTGGGGAATTTCGTGTAGGGAACTTTACTCTCTAATTTCCATAGTTGAAGATAGAGCAAAGATCCAAAGGGGGCTCATTCGGGTCATGCCCTATCTTTAAGTGACAAAAATATAATCTAGAGCTGCATTTTGGGGATTTTTTTTCTTCCAAAAATGCTATCAGACCAAATATTTATGCTCGAAAATTGCACTTTACCCTCCACCCTTTCTGATGCTGCCCGTACTGAAACCAGAAGCATGATCCTCCCTTGTTTGAGATGCGCAAACTGAATACCCTCTCAATCTCTCAATTTTTAGCTTTTTACTAATTTGGCTAGCCTTTTTTTCTAAAATGATTATTTTATTTCAACTTCACATTTATCTTTGTCTCTCTGACATGTCCCCTTCCCCTCTAAATATTGTCAACAAGATTGTGCACCAGCACGTGTCGTTTTGTTACACTACTCTAAATTTGATTAAATTCTTCAAATTCATCATCTGAAAGTATTAAAGCAATTTCATCCCTTCAGCCATCAAAATTAACTTATCTTTTCTGCAATTTATTTTAACCTTGTTAAAGTTTATGCTAGTCCAATGTTAATCATAAAAATTCAAGGTATATAGAGAGGAGAGGTAGGTCAGAGATTGTAAACAAACAGCGGGCGGTCTCCGCGTGGAGGAAGCTGTGACGTAGGTCGGTCCCCATTCGACTCGAAGCAGCTCATTGCGTAGCATGATAATTTCTCTTTAGGCATGCATTTTTTAGCTTTCTGAACAAATGATGCAACTCATGCGGGGTAAAAAGTTGGTTATAGTCACAAGAAAGTGCAAACATTATTATTAGATTTAAAATGAAAACCTGCACCATTAATTTATTTAAAAAAAAAGGAAGGAAGAAAACAATTCTTACCTGAAAATTTGGGATTAGGCACTCAAAAATTGCTTCAACTTTTTTCGCTCCCGGGAATGAGATGTATTTTTCTTTTCAGTGCATGAACTCTTCCTTTTATTCAAATACTTCATACGAAAAAATGTTCTAGCTCTTGAATAAGTCCGAAGAAGTTTCTTATCCAGTAGGGGAAATTTATCTTCGAGCATGGTTTGAAGTCTTAAAATAACATTTGTGGATTTGGAAATGTTTTCTTTTCCATGAATATCGATGAAACAAATCTCAAAACTTTTAACCATTTCTACCCAGTCTTTTGTTGGAACCAGCAATCCGCCCTTAGAAAGTGTTTCAATCCAGCCATTTGACGTTGAAGAATTGGATTCTGCTAAATTTAAATGTTTGTAACGGTGCTGCTAAATATCCAGCAAAGTAGCGTAAAGCTTCTGAAGATTCTTCATTTTCAAAATTCACTTCAGAACAAACTTCGTCAGGTACATCATTGTCATCATCAACGATTTGTATCTTATATTCTTCTAAATTTTGGGAAAAGTCAAAGAAAAGTTTAGCACTTAAAATCTTATCTTCATTTTCCACAGATATATTAGTATTTACCGGAGAAGGAAGTTTTGAGCCTATTAAGAGCATTTTTAATCTGTTTTTAAAATCAACAGGAGATGGATGTAAATGAAACAAACCTAAGCCACGAATTTGGGAAAAAAGATTTTCTAACGCATCTTGATTCAAATGACTTGTCATCACATAGGATACTCCTTCCTAGGACAAATCATCATACAGCCCTTTAAGACTTCAAATTGATACTATATACCCTTTTTGAAAGGGAAGAAGATGTTTTTTGTTTCCAATTCTTAAACTGGAGATCATGGTTTCCATTTTGTTCAAAACAGATAATTGCTGTGCATCACCTCTGAAAGCAGATCGGAGTTTAACTTTATTTATGCTACATCGCGAATTCAAAATATCAAAAGAGTCATTGACAGTCTCAAACAAATCTGCTGCAACCTTTTCATTAGGGCATATAGTTTTGATTGCGCAGGCTGTATGGTGCGAAAATAGCTGCACAGCATAGCACACCCTTTGCCTCTCACAGCCTTTAACTTCTAAATGCTTTGTGCTTAATTTTGGTTTTTCATTCTTTGAAACTCTTTCAGTCTTTGTGTTTATTCATTCTTGTCTTTTTCTAAAATTTCTTCAATAATCTTCTTACTGATGAAGGTATTTTCTAAATGAAATCCTTGATCAAGAAAGTGATTTCGCAGTAATTTTATTAAATGTGGTACGTCAGCGAATACCCAAATTTTTCTTTTGTTGTCAGCAGGATTTTCAAAATATGTTTTTTCCATATTAATTCCCATTTGTTTCCACAAACTTTGGTTTCCAGCACCTAAATCTGATACAATTGCAACGATGGTATATCCTACTTCGTGTAGCATCAATATTATGCTATTTAAGCACTCAACGGTCATTTTTTGATCAAAATCATAATAAATGGGCTGCTTCCAATTATGCGTTAGTCCATGAGCTAGAACAACTTGGGCATTTTTATGAGGGCCTAAAATTTTGTCAGCTGCGTGATCATAAAAAATGTCACTCATTATATTCATTTCATCAAATGAAAGAACTGTTAATGTCTGGAGTGGAGAAAGACTTTTGGCTTGTTCTTTCATCATGGCAATAATTTGGTTCAATAATCCAGGTGAACAATGAAAATCCTTTGCCCAAGATTTCAAAGTGCTAACACTTGGGAGAGGAAATTTTATTTGATTTCTCAAATACTCGTATGCTTTAGAAGACATAGATCTCAAAACAAGAGAACGTTCTATGTCATCTGGAGACCAAGGTGTTTTTTTATAACCATTCTTCAATCGTTGCAGTTGCCCTGGAGTTAAAATAATTGATAACAATGAATTAATTGAGTCATTAATTTTTTGCTCCATATTCAATTTGGTTTCTTCTTCCCTTTTAGTAGCTTCTGTTAATAACTCCTTAAGTCGCATATTTTCTTCTCTAAGTCTCTTCTTTTCCTCTTCCATACATACAATGTAATCATCTTTATCTTGTAATTTTTTTTCAAGCAAGGAAATTTTGCTGCACAAATTTTGATTTTCAAAATATAAATTTTGATTAATTAGTTTAGGGTCATCATTCAAATGCATAGTAGGAATATCCTCTAAAATATCAGAAAGAGGAGAAGAAACTGCAGCGTTATTTTTCAAAAGTTCTTCGACATTCTTCTTCCACACACGTTTCTGAGTCCGTGTACTTCTTTCATTACTGCATGCATTTTGTTTTGATGGCAGATGCAAGGTTGGTAGTGCGTCTGGCTTCAATCGTTTCTGCAGTTTTGTTCCCAAAAGTTCGGACTTTAAGTCTCTAACGTAAGCATCATCTGCAAAATGCTTCGAACAAATTCTTGCATTGTCGACTACAAACTTATCTTGACGCCGGCAAATGTTGACCCATTGCTTTTGGAAATCATCATTTTTCGGAAACCGATGGAACATCACATCTTCGCTTTTATTTCCATTTTTACAAGTAGCTATAGCGCAAAACACCATTTTTCTTTAAAAGAGCAAGGAATTGTAAAAGAAAATGAGAGATGACTAGTTTTCACTAGAAAGAACAAGATCGAAATGCACGATTTTCTCTCTTCGCGCGACGAAAAAAAGGATGCAATTTAATTAAAAACACTCATATCCGGGCCCGAGGAACCAACAGATGGGGACCAGCCTACGTCACAGTTTCCCGAACTCGTTAGGGAACAGGGTTGCCGGGGATCTCTGACCTACCTCTCCTTTCTATATACCTTGATAAAAATTATGCACTATACACTCAGATTAAACTAAAATTTCTATTTGCTACAGGCTCACATAATACATGCAAGCTCAACAGAAAGCATGTATACTGCGAACCACAGTAGCATATTTGAGAGAGGGGCACAAGGAGTCCGTGTCCCTCTCAAAGAGATAAAATGAATGTAACGATACCATTATATTTTAATAGTATTTTTTTTTTTTTCAAATTATTTCTGAAAAAAAGAGTATTAGAATAAAATCACTTTAGTTTGTTATAGGGTAAAATAAAAGTAACGGATGCATACAATTTACTAGAAAATACAATAATTCATGATGTTTTACAGCTCATTTATTGCAACAGGTTAAAATTTTGGCTTGTTTAGATCAAGTCTAAAATTCCCTTTCGTCCTCAACAAGTTTTCATTCTCATACATAAAATAAAGTTGAGAACTATACACTTGTTGTTCTGTGAATGGTAACGGGCGTTTTATTTTGCACAAGACATTCAGTAAAAGGTTAGTCTTGATAGAATAAATGTATTATGATCTAAAAGGAATCAAAACATTTTAAGAAAAATATTTTATTTCAATAAAAAGAAAATATTTTGGGTTGGTAATGGATGTACCAGCAGTCGTAACAGATGTACCTTTCCCAAAAGATCAATAAAAAGAATGAACGTAATTGAAAAAATGTTCACCAATCCAACACTTTCTTCTATATACTAAATATAGAAGAAAGTGAAAATGGTGGGTATGATTAAACAGAAATAATAATACAAGAATTTAGGAATGATATTGATCAGGGTTGCTAATAATTGTAACACAAAGCCGGTACATAATATCAATGCAGTCAATGTGCTAATGTTCAGGTCTATTATTTAAAAAAGTTTTACTATTTTCTGTTTTGTTAAATTTTAGCTCATTATCCAACATCCCCCAAAGTTCAGCAATTAATAAGTTTTTTACACTTACTCGTTATTTTAACATTTGCCAAATGATCCTGGTTTTTTAGTCTCAGGATAATTTTCTTTCTCCTCAGGCTGTTATGTTTAATTGTTCACTCTTATTTTTATCTTTCTATGAAGAATCATCAAATACGTGGGTTGCTACTTATATTTCTGGCCTAATGAAGAAAAAACAAATATTTATGACATAAATTGGTTTTATTGTTTTTAAAACTATTTTGCAAGAAGATTGATGCACTTTTTCATGAGTGTTGACCAATTTTTAATGCATTTTTCCCACTTAGTTTCAAATACTCAAAAACATGTATTTTAATCATCAATTGCATCTTCTAGTGTCAAAAACAGTTGATGACGTGATTTATTTCAAATATTTGTGAATTAAAAAAGAGTGGGTGACCACCATTGCTGTACGAGGCTTGACTTATCAACTTGATGTTTTGATCAGTCAAAAACTTCTTTGTTTGAGGTAATATACGGGAGCTTGCGTTGTTGTGATGAAGAAAGATTTTCCTCATCTGCTTTTCTCCCACTTCTGCGCTGTTTTCCAGCAAGCAAGTGGTCACACATGTACTAGTCAGAAGAGACAGACCTGTATTATTATAACACCACTATAGCCAAATTAAGTTATTGCGAAGAAACAGCCAGCCATTTGCTTCAGTGTGCTTCTCCCACAAATAACTTTTGTTGGATTAATTCATTTTGGATGACAAAATACACTTGTTGTTTTCATTTTGTTCTAATGTGCATATCATGGATGCAAGACCTTCCGTCTCAGGACGGATTTCCATCTTGACAAAATCGTCAAGACGGACCATGGGACGGAAAAAAATCGATCTCATTCCTTCAATATTTACTTCCAAAGAAAACAAAACTGAAGGGAACATAAAATCAGTATTCTTTAAAGTACATTTTAATCATTATTTCAATCCAAAACTATTTGTATCAAAGCCTTTCTTTCTCTTTCTGAATAAATAAACTGCAATGGCATAATTCTTTTGTCAGTGTTGATTCTCTTCGACCCCATCCATTCACTTCCCTTAACTTCATTAAATATGACCCACAATTTCGTTTTTAAGATTTCATTTTCTGTGCCTCCTCCTCTAACGTCGTCAAAAATTGCCCCACCTTATCCTAATATCGCTAAACATTGTCTAAAAATAGGTTTTTGGACTAAAGTCTCTACAAATCTCCCCTCCCCCCTCGATTACTATACTTAAAACTATGATCTTGCTGCTAAAAGTAAAATTAAGTCCCCCTCCCCCAGTTTAGACAATTTAATGAACAATATATGTGGGTTTTTTTTGTTTGTTTTTTTCTTGCGTATGCATGGGGGGGGGGGGGTCTCATATATTTTCCGTCTTGGAAGCATGGCCTAACTTGCACCCATGGTGCATATATCCATGATTCGTCACCTGTATTAAAGTTATACATTTTCTTTGATGCACTTTAAACATATTTTTTTAGCCTTTCTGTGCACTAGTTGACAAGTACCATTTTTAAAGCTTCTTCTAAATTCTGCAGAATTCAACTGGAACATTTTTTTTTGTGGCCAAATGTCTATGTAATATTTTATTGATGCTTGTCATACTAATGTCCAAAGGTTCCTCAATCTCACAGAATGTCACTCTAAGATCATGCTTTATCAGTTCACTAGAAATGTCAATATTTTCTGGCACAACCAACGGTTTTTTTACGAACTTCATGAAGTTTGTCCTGGAGCAGACGTTGAACAGGATTTTATTGGTTATTCAAGTTTTTTACATTGCTATAAGATGATGTAGCAATATTTCATAAAGAATGAGGTTCATCGATATTCAGTTGTCATTATAATCCATGTCGAAAACAAGGAAAAATAGTCGCACAAAAATGTTCACGAGACAATTCCATTTTTTTGCCTAGGACGAAATTTTACTGAGCAATGACAAATTGCTATTTGTTTTCTTTTTGAATTTCGGATATTGTGTAGTCCCTTTTTCAGATTGGACTCCAAGTCTACAACAGCTTATCCTGCTGTGCCACCAGCCTCTGTTCCTTTAGGTGGTGGCACGCGTACACAACCGTTCCCACACACACAATACATATGCACACCTATCGTAATTCCTCATTGCAAGAAACATAATTTGAATTCAAGAAGTCTTCATTTTTGAACAAAAATCTTTTTTTATTTATTTAATTTGTTTTTTTTTTTTTTTTTTAATTTCAAAGAAAATGACAGATTTGAAAAAAAAAAAAAAAAGTTTGTTGCATCAAAAATATAAAAATAATATGAAACGTCTGAAAAATGGAAAAGCTTAAAAAGACTTAATTTCGTGATAGACGTACTGGAACATCCGTTACCAATAATTTACTCAATTATTTTCATCAAACAATAATTATTTCTGTATAATGTTATTTAACTGAAACAAAAAGTATGCCTAAGTTTTGGAAGTTTTTGTTCAGCTAAGTTTTAGGAGTTTGGAGTAAAAAATAAATTTATAACATTAATTTAAAACAAAATTAGAAATGGACGTACCCAAGGAAGTTGAAAAAAAAATTGGTTAGCATTTTCAGACACATTAAATTGATTGTAAAAAATCTTATAAATAAATCGGAACGCTTCAATAAAATGCAAATAAAACATGAAAAGAAAACAAAATGATGTTTTCCTTTTTAAATATTTGGTCTAGCTTATTACCCTTGTGTATTGCTGTTTCTAACTAATTCATATGTGTCTAAACATGAGCTTGAAACCAAAAATCTATTGCAAGTATAAACATTATCAACACATATTAAAAATCTGCCAACTGTCACCATTAAAATAAAGTATGATTTAAGTTTTTACTCCAACTTTTTGAATTTTGAGATAGTTTAATTTGAGATGATTTCGCCCAATGAGAGTAACATTGCAGTTGCAAGCGCGGATCCAGAGGGAGGGTCATGACCCCCTCCTCCCTTGAGTGACCAAATATAGCATGAAACTGCATTTTTTGGGACAAATATTACGAACAAATTGCCAAACACCTCCACTTTTGCTCAAAATTGCCCTTTAACCCCCCCCCCTTTCCGAAAATGACCCCCTCCCTGAATCCAGTGCAAAAGAATACATAAAGCTAACGAGTTTCGAATTCAAGGGTACATCGCGATTCGCTTATTAATTTTTCTTTTATAGAAAAAAGGTGAAAATTATGTTTAGATAGCTTATTGTTTTAACCATTACGACAATATTTCAAAGTAATATCACGCATTATTATACCATTTTGGGGAAATTGTTTAAGGTATAGTATATTTAACTGGCTTAACAGGTTGCAAAATATATTTTAGATCCACATTCTTCATAAATTATTAGAACTTTAAAGCAGATTTGTAGGCTTTTAGGTCTCTTTAAAAACGCTTTAAATTTATTTCATAAGATTTTTTTTCTTAAATTGAATGGGAGGGGAGGGCACTTCTAATTTTCAGTGCCCCTCCCAAAAATATTATGTCCGCCCCTGGCCAACGTTAGCAAATAACAGTGCAAAAGCAAATCAAATCACAAGGAAAAACTAACACGAACACAAATATTTCAATGATTAATTATGTCATCAAAAATTTACAATTGAAGGAACATTTCCACTCACCAGAACAGCACAAATTAATCCATCACTTTAAATTTCAGTCTCCAAAACCAAACAAAATTATCTAAACAACGATTTCCTTAAGTTCTTTTTATTTTCTGAGATTACAAACTAATTTGTCCTGTTCAGTAACACAAAAATAGCTTAAAATACTGATCACTGAACACAAAGCAACCCATCACTTGCTATACAAAAGAACAATGACACGCGTTTAATGCGCATTAGTATTAACAAAGAACAGCGCCATCTGTTTCTGTGCTCGGAAAACAAAAGGTGAACACGTGTCAACTTTTCTTCGACTTCGATGTATGCTATAGTGCCTAGATAAAGGCACTGTTTCTAGGTGCTGTAATACAAGGGCGGATCAAGCATCTGGTTCGGAGGGGGGGGGGGGTTGCTTTCGGAAAAAAAGGGGGTCAAAGTGCAATTTTTGTGCGAAAACGGAGTATTTAGCGATTTTTTTGAAATGTAAGTGCCAAAATACAGCTTTAGGTTATATTCATTAGCGGATTTAGGACGGAAGTGGGGGGGGGGGACGACAATATAATATATATATATATATATATATATATCTACATATCTATATATCTATATATATATATAAATAGAATGTTATTGTTATTGTTTTTTTTTTTTTTTTTTCAGAAAACACTAGTTTTAATTATTTACGAACCTGATAATTTTTGTTTCCCCTTTTGTAATGTTTATTTTTTCGTTTCTACATTCAGTTTTAGGTTTTAAGCTATCTGTCGAAAAACTAGCAGCATTTTTTTTTTCTTTTTTTTTTTATTTGTGACAGCTGCATCCATACCAAGCTTAGCGATTTTTTAAATCATCAAGTTCATCAATTTTTTCCAAAATGCTAAAAATACTTCAACTGAGTTAGGATACTATATAAGGAAGTTTTCGATTTTTTAATTTTATTTTTGCATTCTAGAGCAATATATATTAACACCATCGGTGGAAAAAAAAACTTTCCAATACGACAAGAATTTTTTTTTTTTATAAATAATTTTTAAAGTTTAAACGGTGGTGACACGCCAGATAGCTGATGGATTTTGCCAGGGCGCCGAAGCTGGAGCAAGAAACTGCGTATCTTCCCGGGCGAAAGCCAGTTGCCCGTGCTTTCACAATTCTGTCAGGGGCGCCCAGAACTAACATTTTTGGGAGGGGGAAAATTATCAATTTGCCGAATGAAGTTAATATTTTACCGAATTATAAAATACAATCATGCACACATTCGTACATGTTTTATTGAACATTTGTACATTAAGTGAGAAAAATATTAGGCATCTTTGAAAAAACAATTCTAAAAACCAAAACGAACAAATCTCAATTTTGCAATATTGTCTTCAAATTGCCGAATCGTTAGTAAAATGTGCCGAATACGAAAATTATTGGGAGGTCACAGTGACCTCCCATCGGGGCGCTCCTGAAGGCTGTTTCCGAGGGCTGCAGGGAAAAGGTAGTACACACTAAGTAATGACTCGCTAAATATTTGAATATGGTTTTAGTCGCAAAAAGTTTAAAACCATCATTGCTGGATGACTCTAATCTCCAGTGTATTTTAAACTTGATCTAATTGATAACGGAAGGGGAAAAAACTCTACAATGAAAAGATAGTACAGCTGCGGGCAATTTTTGTGGGTGAAAGGCTGATGTTACAGCCATCTAACGTCACTAGTTTCGTTTTCAAGGCGCGCTTTTTTTTTCACTCTGTTTTTTTTTTAAGAATTCATTAAAAATCAATCGTGCTTTGAAATTTGGCAATAGTGAATTTTTGTGTTTTGTAAGTCTCTTAACAATGTCTAGTAATCAAAGAAGGAATTTTTAATCGGTTGACACTTCTCTATAGTTCACCTTAGCGCCTTTTTTTCCACCCAGTTGTTTAAAAAAAAATCCTTTTACGAACTGAAGAAAGTCTGGAAAATAATTTCCCACACATTTCAGAATAATTTACCCACATTAATCACCACTGAAAAACATTTGACGAGTTTTTTGGCTCGTGTGTACGCATATGAGTATCTACAAATATATAGGCAGCCAAAATATCTGTATTGACTATCCCCGAGTTTATTATACAGCAAACTCCTGATTATTGGTGGTTGGATTATCTGCGGGACTTTTACACTTCAGTTTTCTTGTTTTAGGTGATGATTTTACTGAATCCAGAAAAAAATGAAAGTGCGTTGTTGGTCGTTTTTAGCTTTTCAAGATATTTTTAGCTATAATTTAAACATATGTGTTGTGTTATTGACTTTTTTTTTTTTTTTTTGCTATTGCGCACGTTAATATCGTTTTTTACCTATTCTTCGATTATCCGCAGTCTTCGCTTTTTCGCGGCTACCGTGCCATCCTATTCC
This sequence comes from Uloborus plumipes, assembly GCA_038373865.1. NCBI lineage: Eukaryota > Metazoa > Arthropoda > Arachnida > Araneae > Uloboridae > Uloborus > Uloborus plumipes. Next base: position 156,178 of record JAXGGA010000151.1, read on the forward strand.
GTTTATAATCGGGAGTTTATTACACTGAAGTGACAAAAGTCATGGGATACCTCTTAATATCGTGTCGGCCCTCCTTTTGCCCGGCGAAGTGCAACAACTCGACGTGGCATGGACTCAACAAGTCGTTGGAAGTCTTCTGCAGGAATATTGAGCCATGCTGTCTCGATAGACGTCCATAATTGTGAAAGCGTTGATGTTGCAGGATTTTGGGCACGAACAGACCTCTCGATGGTGTCCCATAAATGCTCAATGGGATTCATGTCGGGCGATCTAGGTGGCCAAATCATTCGTTGGAATTGTCCAGAATTTTCTTCAAACCAATTGCGAACAGTTGTGGCCCGGTGACATGGCGCATTGTCATCCATAAAAATCCCATCGTTGTTTGGGTACATGAAGTCCATGAATGGCTGCAAGTGATCTCCAAGTAGCTGCACATAAGCATTTCCAGTCAATGTTCGGTCCAGTCGCACTAGAGGACCAAGTCCATGCCATGAAAAAACAGCCCACACCATTACGGAGCCACCACCAGCTTGAACAGTGCCTTGCTGACAGTTTGGGTCCATGGCTTCGTGGGGTCTGCGCCACACTCGAACCCTACCATCGGCTCTTACCAGCTGAAATCGTGACTCATCGGACCAGGCCACGGTTTTCCATTCATCTAGGGACCAACCGATATGCTCACGTGCCCACGAGAGTCGCTGCAAGCGATGTTGTTCTGTCAGTAAAGGCACTCGAGTCGGTCTTCTGCTGGAATAGCCCAAGAAATCCAAATTTCTCCGCACAGTTCTAGCAGACACGTCCATTGTACGTCCCACATTGATTTCTACGGTGATTTGACGCAGTGTTGCTTGTCCGTTAGAATTTACGACTCATTGCAGACGTCGCCGGTCTCGATCTTTAAGTGCAGGCGGTCGACCACTGCGCTGTCCATGGTGGGATGTTATGCCTGAAATTTCATACTCTCGGCACACTCTTGACACAGTGGATCTGGGAATGTTGAATTCTCTAACGATTTCCGAAATGGCATGACCCATGCGTCTAGCTCCAACTAACATTCCGCGTTCAAAGTCTGTTAATTCACGTCGTGCGGTCATCATCACGTTAAAACCTCTTCACATGAATAACTTGAACAGAAATGAAAGCTCTGTAAAAGCACTGCGCATTTATACCTGTTCTATGCGATGCTACTGCCATCTGAAAATTTGCATATTGCTATCCCATGACTTTTGTCACTTCAGTGTATAATTAGTTTAGTTGTCGCATACGTCTATATGTGCATATACATCATATAACTACTTCAAATGGGTAAGCTGTAGAAGGTTGAAATTTCTAATGTAGGATTTGTATACGATCTAGTTGAAACCTCCAGTATTGCTTGCAATTACATGTTCCAAAAGAGCTCTTTACCCATTTTTGTGGGGCAAACCAATGTTAATTACAATGCAAAATTAAAGTAACGTCATAATTTAGGATAATTTACATCGCCAATTTATTTGTAGAAAATTTAGCAATGTATCGCAAAGTATGGAAGAGTTTATTTGTTTTTATTATTTTAAATGATAGAATAACATAAATAAACATCATCGGTGAAAAAAATGTTGCAATACGACAAGTCTATTTTAATTGTTTTAAAGATCAAGCGAAGGTGACGTCATATGGTTGGTTGAATTTTTCGCTTTTCGACCGTACGGGCGCCAATCTAGCCAGTAACTTTCCGCAGCGACTAGAGTCAAAACAGAATTTTCCTCCCATTCGTGATCAAAGACTACCGTTCTAGGTTAAAGTCGCCAATGAAGTTAATATTTTACCGAATTATAAAATACAATCATGCACACATACGTACATGTATAACATTTAGTGAGAAAAATAATAGGCATCTTTGAAAAAACAATTCTAACAACCAAAACGAACAAATATTTTCTCTTCTTTGCAATATTGTCTTCAAATTGCCGAATCGTTAGTAAAATGTGCCGAATACGAAAATTATTGGGAGGTCACAGTGACCTCCCATCGGGGCGCTCCTGAAGGCTGTTTCCGAGGGCTGCAGGGAAAAGGTAGTACACACTAAGTAATGACTCGCTAAATATTTGAATATGGCCAAATAATAGATTTCTCATAATTTTAATATGGTTTCCTACGCAATTTTTTTTTTTTTTGAAAATCATCGTTGACACCGTTGCAGGTTATTGGATATATCTTTTGTGACGAATCCGATCATCATAGTGAATAATAGACTTAAGCCAATTGATAACTGAAGGGAAAAAAAATTCCGCATCGAAAATCCAGTACAGCTGCAATAAAATTTCGTATGTAAGGGGCTAGCAGAACCAGCCATCCTGGTTTCGCTTTGCAAAGCGCGCTTTGTTACGCATGGGGTTTTTAAAAATTCATTGAAAATCAATCATCGTATGTTAAAATTCGGCGATGGTGAATTTTTGTGTTTTGTTAGTCTCTTAGCAATATCTAGTAGTCAAAGTAGGAATTTCCACTTTCAGCGTCGAAAAAGTTATATGGGAAGTTATTTAGCTCATAGAATCAGTATTAAGCATTATCGATAGGTGTAATACATAAGACTTAATACATCACTTAATACATCAGATCGCAGTTGCGGATGCAAGGGAGGGGCGATGGCCTTTGGGGCACCCTTCAACCCTAATTTTTCGGTTTTAAAGTTCTAAAAATGCAATTTTATATGAGTTTTAGTGAAGTTGGGGGAAGAAAGATTGGGGCTCGAGTCCAGAAATGTTTCAGAATTGAAGTCCAAAACCTTTGTGATCAATATTTGTAAACCAGTACACATAGTAAAAAGTAAGTGATAAAAATCAATCGCCCCTCCCTTGATAAATTTCTGGATCCGCTCTTGTCAGATCGCAACAACCTTGTGTACCAACTAAGTATTTAAAAGGCTTGTTTGCTCAGCCTAAGAGTCTTTTATATTGTAATTTTGCTTTTTTCTCTCACGCTTCATCCAGTTTTTGTAATTGCAGTTTCTGATTTCAGGCGCCGACAAAAAGTTATTTCTTTAAATTAAAAAGATCTGTTCCCAATATTTACCATATTTTATAAGGGTAAGAAAGTGTCTAAAAATTCATTGAGCATGCTGAAAATTCATATATATATATATATATATATATATATATAATATGCATTAAAGAAATATTGCTTCCAAATTGCGCACAACTAAAGATTTTGGTAGGGTAAAAATTCTTAAGTTGACAAAATGAAATACCGATTTTACCAAATGATAAAATGTAAACACGCACTCATATTATCTATGATTTCTAATGAGAAGGGGCAATTGGCATCATTAAAAAATAAATTAAAAAAAAAGAAAATATTAATATTGCAATATTGTCTCTAAGTTTTTTTCGAATCATCGGTAAAATTTGCGCAGTAAGGAAATATTTGGAATCTCAGAGTTACCTCCCATCCAGGGGTGCCCATAGGGGGGGATTATGGCGCAAGTTGCGCCATCAAAATTTTTGGGGAGGGGGATTTTTTAAAACTAATTTATTTATTTAAATTATTTAATTATTTATCTTTTTAATTCAAATTAATTGCTGATTTTTTTAAATAAAAATTATTCATGAATTTTATTATTGTTTTATTTATTTTTTATTTTTATTTATTTATTTTGTGTTGTGTGTGTGTGCTTGGAATGTCTGGAAGAGGAAAAAAGCTATTCTATTCTGCGCATAATTAGTACTTCTAAAAAATTAATAAATATAAAAAAATAATAGTTATAATTATAAAAAAAATAAATAAATAATATTTTAAAAAATAAATATCAAAAATATTAAAACATTAAATAAATAAATAAAAGAGGGGTTAAATAAATAAATAGCACAAAGGGTTGAGAAAATTTGTGTGGGGGAATTTGCGCCATTGAGCTTGGGGGAGGGGGGGGACGGGCACCCTATGAATAAAGATTCATTCAAAATACGGCGAATTTGTTCCTAAGTATTAAATCTGTTGCTCCAACTTACATACACAAAATGAGATATTGCCGTTTCTTACGCTTCAAGTTGAATTTAACTGAAACAGCTGTTAAAAAGCTGGAAAATACTGTCGGTACAAACAGGGGTGCCCATCCCCACCCCAAGCTCAATGGCGCAAATCCCCCCGCTCCAAATTTTTCTCAACCCTCTTGTGCTTTTTATTTTTATCTCTCTTTTTTATTTTATTTATTTTTTTAAATGTTTTTTTAAATATTTATCTATTTTTTAAAATAGTATTTGTTTATTCTTTTATTTATTTATTTTTTTATTTATTAATAATTTTCTAAAAGTACTAATTATGCGCAGAACAGAATCGCTTTTTTTCTCTTCCAGACATTCCAAGCACAATCACACACACAAAATAAATAAATATATAATAATAATAATAAAGAAATAAAAGAACTAATTTAAATTGAAAGTATTAATTAATGAATAATTTTTATTAAAAAAATCAGAAAATAATTTAAATAAATAAGTAAATAAATAAATTAGTTTTAAAAAATCCCCCCCCAAAATTTTGATGGCGCACCTTGCGCTATAATCCCCCCTGTGGGCACCCCTGAGTACCAACAGCAGATGCGGCTGCAAGATCGACGCAAAAAAACCGTGTAGGGCCGCATTTGTACTTTTTCTATAACGTCCTTCGCTGTGAGCGAAAGACGTAGCTTTTAAATTTCCACCCCTATGGGATTGTTACCGACGAACTGTTGGTATCGTTTTTATATATAACTTAGTTGGTCATTTTCAGAACTGGTAGCGTAGGCAAGCCAGAACTTAGCAGAGGCCAGCAATCTCTTTTTGAGCTAAAAACAATTTATTTTGCATATGTGTCCAACTTTTTACGAGCCAAATATTTATCGTTTACGTGAACGCATTCATGTTGCGTCTTTTCAATTGATTTCAATTTTTTAAATTAGGTATTCCGTGTTTCTCATGACTCGCAACAGATGGCGCTACCTACCTTCATTTTTCTCGATTTTAAGTTCGGAGGCGACTTTTTCTACAGGAGTGATAGCTGCTGAAGTCTCATGTTGCATTATAAAGCAAAATTCATATTTTTTTTCTTGTATTTGTGTAAATAATCTGTATACATCATTCCTGTTACATAGTTGATTTATAAACATTTGTTATTAAAATGCTATGACAAACGAAAAATTACTTATGCTTTTACTTAAGAACGTTTTCTTGACATTTTTTTCTTGTTCTTTTTTCAAAACTACTTTAAATATTTTCAACTTCTGTTGTTGTGTCGTATCTCAGATACAGAAGTCCAACAATAGCGATTTTTTTTTCTCTATTCAGGGGTGCCCACAGGAGGGGGGGGGGGATTATGGCGCAAGTTGCGCCATCAAAATTGGAGGGGGGGGATTTTTTTAAACGAATTTATTTATTTAAATTATTTATTGTTTTTTAATCAAATTATATACTGATTTTTTTAATGTAAATTGTTTTTTAATTTAAATTATTTCTTTATTTTTTTTTACTTATTTATTTATTTTTGTGTGTGTGTGGGCTTGGAATGTCTGGAAGGGGAAAAAAGCGATTCTATTCTGCGCATAATTAGAACTTTAAAAAAATTAATAATATATAAAAAATAATAGTTATAATTTAAAAAAATAAATAAAAATATTTTAAAAAATAAATAATATGAAAAAAAACAATATTTTAAAAATAATAATAATAATATTTAAAAAATAAATAAATGATTTAAAAAATGAATAAAATAAAAAAGAGGGATAAAAATAAAAAACAATAGGGTTGTGAAAATTGGGGGGGGGGGGAGGAATTTGCGCCATTGAGCTTAGGGGGGATGGGCACCCCTGCTCCCATCATTTCTTCTCATATTATTCAAGTCATGCAGTTCGTTTTTTTGTTCCTTCTACAGCTTTTTGCAAGAAAAACTCCCATTATATTCACCATGTATATGCTCTGACAAACAGAAGAGTGTAGCAGTAAATGTATAAACCAAAGATAAATTAGCATTGGAGCGACTACTTTTGGTGAATGTTTTTACATTGAATTTGCAATATTTTCCTTTTGTACCTTCTAATGTCTCAATAAGAAGTTAATATTTTCTTATGATTAGTGTATTTTGTATTGGATGGGATTGGAAGACTAAAGTTATGGGGAAAAAAATTATAAATGTTAGGAATATTTAAAGTTAAACTTTTTTTTTTTCATATTTCAGAATTTAATAAATATTTGAATTATAAAGTTAATTTTTAGTTTCAAAATTTAGGAATCTTACATTTCATAATTTTTCTTTTTTTTTTCTTTCTCCTTTCTTGTACTTAATATCTGATGACTTTGAGATAATATTTCACTTCAAAAAAAAAAAAACCTCAATTTAATTGTCATCAAAACATAGAATTTTTATTGTACGATATTTTTCTTGCCTTTTTGTATTCTTGTAAATATTCTAAACTATACATTTCCGCAATGTATACATACTACTTGCAGCTTTTAAAAAATTAAGAGTCATAAAGAAGCAAAATATCGTTCATTGCAGGATATCATGCTTACATGAGTTATTTGAAGCTTTTATTTGACTAACTTTTTGACTGTGACTTCTGTTTTTAGTCATTTATATTTATTTATTCATTTTATTCTTTTCTTTTTTCGCGCAGAAAGGAGCAACAGGAGTCTTAATTCTCACAGACGAAGAAAAACGGACGTTACTAGCTGAAGGTTATCCTATTCCTCAAAGGTTACCTTTAACGAAAGCTGAAGAAAGATCGTTGAAAAAAATAAGAAGAAAAATAAAAAATAAGGTATGTTTTTCTCCTTGTGATTATGTTTTCTTCAGAAGGATTTTAAATGTTGTATGTTTGTACATTTCAAAACTTCTTTGCTTGCCTTTTGACATTGGTACATATATGAACTCAAGCAAATATAAGACTTATTATTATTTGTTTATTAATACTATTTCGTTCCAGCTACACCATATAACGATCATGTACGATTAATCGACTCTTGCATAAGATATTACAGTAACCCCTTGTTATATCCCGCTTGTCGGCAGATAGAAAGAAAAAAAACGCGATATATATCAGAAAACGCAATTTAACCGAGGTCGTACAAATTAACGATTCAGTTCAGTTACAAATTAATAACATGCGCGCTGACAAAAACATTTTTATTATCATGCTGAAGACTTTTCACAACAAAATGAAAATTAATTTAGCTTACCAATTTTTCTTATAAAATAAAAATAATAATTTAAACAAATTTCTATTGCTTTATGGAGAAATAAAAATCGAAAGTTGTAGCTTAAACTGCAGGTATTTTAGATCTTTGGAAATAACCGATTTTGTTCATTTGATTTAATAAAAAAAAAACTGAGAATTACAACTTTTTTTTGTGACGTAATATTTATTTTAATATTTTTTGGGAGACAAAGGAAAAGTGCGATATATCCGAATGAGCGTTTTAACGAGAGGTTACTGCATTATGGTTTACAGTAAAAAAAAATCAAGTTTAGTAGATATAAACTATTCCATGTAATGTACTACATTGTCCCTTGGTAAATATAGTATATTATAAGTTCATATGAAAAATAAGCATTCCATGGCCTATAAAAGGAAACTAAGACATAATTTCTTCAAAAAATTTCTTGCAAAAAATACAGCAATATGTCCAATTCTCGGTATATAAGTCCAACAATTGTCATATTGTGAAGTAAGATTTTGTATTCTAAATCTAAGTATCAGCAGTTTAAGTTTGCTGCCAGGGAATGAAGTCTGCATGTCGCAGTTGTCTGCACTTCTTGGTCTGTGAGAATGAGACGCTTGGACAGAGAGAGAGGGGGATTTTTTTTCAGATATAGAAGCAGGTGGAAGTCACTGGGAGCAAGATCAAAACTAAATTGTAGATAGTCAACCATTTTCGGCAGTATAAACGTTTTTTATGTTTAAAATCTAATGGCTTAATATTATGTTTAAAAACTAATAGCTGTACACACTTCGCAAAATGTGGGTGCACAACCAACACTTCCAGAGATATTAAACTTAAGGGCAATACAGTGGGGGAAGACAAAGAGTGGTCAAACTTGAAAGAATAAAACGTAACAGCATACACAAACGTAGTGCGTTCTCACTTATAAAGTTCCCATTGTATGTATCACTTGAATTTTCCTAAAATAAGGACAACTTAATTTTATTGTGCAGTTCATTCTTAAGTATAGTTCTGGAAACTTCTGTGTGTTCTTGCAAAAATGCATTTCTTTATATTTAGCCGAGAGTAATATAAGCTTGCTTTTCCCCCCTCTACATTAGATATCTGCTCAAGAAAGTAGACGGAAAAAGAAAGAATACATGGATGCTCTAGAAAAAAAGTAAGTTAATTTTTGCGTACTCTAACTTACATATGTGATGGAGAGGAATAGAAATCAAATACCTCTAGACTTTTTTGCGTTGTGTATTTTTTCCGAGATTGTTAATGAATTATCAAGATCACAAGGTCCTACCATAACAAAACAAAGGAATTCAACTTTAAATTAACTGAATTGTAATGACTATTAGTCATTAACATACTAAAAAAGAGAGATTGATGGCATTGACTAGGGCACCATATCCTTTAGAGAAGTTCACTTAAAGTGCGTTAATTTCCTTTAAGAAAATTTTTTACCAAGTTGAGTGATGATTTTCACAAGCCTACATGTTTCATGTTAATACTGATAGTGTGCCATCTGATGAGAATTAACTGTTAAGTAATACAATCACATTTCGTATGTCCCACATATGAACTGTTCTGTTATTCAGTCAATTGTTATTTATCAAGTTTTATTTCAATTTCAGAGTTGAACTTTTGTCCAGTGAAAACAGCGAGTATAAAAAGAAGCTAGACTCAATGGAAGGAAGTAATAGGTATAAATATTTTCCTACTAGATGAAATCAAATGCAAAAATTTAAAACAGTTAACTGTCAAAAACAAAAGTAAGCTGATTTTAATTTCCATGTTTTAACTTTAAATGGTCTTACAGGTCTCTTTTGTCACAACTGCAACATCTTCAAGCCATTTTGAATGATGTGCCGAATAAGAGGTGTCGAAATGCTGCCACACAGACATTACCTAGCATATCTGTAAGTAATTTAAGCCAAATTTTAAAAATTAAGTTTAAAAAAAATCTCATAACTGAAATTAAAAAAAAAAAGCATCTGTGAGTTCTACTGAATTGCAAAACATTCGATGGCTTATTTCTTATATTTAATTGGAAAAATTAATATTCAAGTATCTATTTCTGAATTATGCTTATTTTTTTTTCATTTGAGCAATCTCTTTCAACATTTAAGATCTTGATAATAAAATAAAGGAATTAAGATAAATGAGGTAAAAATAGTTAGTTGTATAGTAGTTAAATATTTTTATTGTAACGAACTAAACTTCGTACTGTTATTTTTTCAATCCCTGATCTGAAATGGAACTATCCAATTTATCGCTAAGTTTAATTAAATAATCAGATCACATATATTGTAATGAAAATAAGTTTTTTTTGAACAGTTTTATTCAATAATGTTTTATTGATACTCATTAACTTTTAATTTAAAAGTTAAAATATGTGTCCTAAATTGCATTAAAATTTATTTAACACTGGCATTTTTTATTTTGAATATTATCTATTATAATTAAAGTTAAACTATTTTTTGTGTACTTACTGAACAAAATATGAACTGAAGCTGCACAGTGTTTCTTATATTTTTTTAATAAATTCCTTCAATTGATTATGTGTACAGGGTTTGATTTTTAACAAAAACAAAACAAGTTTTAAAAAAAAGTGCTTAATACAAATCGTTATGACATTTTAAACCATGTACATTGAATTTTCCAGGGAGCTACAGGTTATCTCATGTTAAAGCTCAGATATCGATTACACTTTAAGTGTTGCTGCCGCCCTAGAGTATAAGACTTTCACTTTCAAGCCGAACTTGTTCATCTGAAATTCGAAAATTGAACCAAGTTCAATTTCTTGTTGTCTCACTGTTCCTTAAAATCCTTCTTCATCAACAAAACCTGAATATCACAAAATAAATACTGCCATTTTGGTAACCAAAAATGATAGATATATATATATATTTTAATATAAAGAGAACATTATTACAATTGAAGGGGCAAGTGGATAAAGGTGATATGTGCTATTTGAATTTCGCCCACTTACACAAATTCAAATTAGTGTATGGTCAATTGTGTTAAACTACTTTGATCAAATTAGTTGAACCATTTTGTATAAAAGTTTGAACTCCAGATTACTTATTATTTTGTAAGATTTTAGTTTTATTCTTATTAATTTAAGTATTTTACTTTTGCAGACTGCAAATTCAATCAAAACTGAATCCAGTCGATCTGAAATGTCTGTTGAAATGATAGATGGTAAGAAAAGATCTAATCAAAGTAGCAATATAAAAAGCTAACCTTTCCTTAACCACCTTAACTTTCAGTTATATTTTTTAATGTATTTTTTTTCTGTTTTTTAGCCAAAGGAAGGTAGCAATTTTGCCTAAAAAGTTCATCTTACATTCCGGTAATTATTTTTTTTAACTTGGTTTTCTTAATTTGTATGTTAATCTTCAAAGAGTTCAACTAATTAAAAATTGCATAGTGTGAAATTGTTGAAATTATCATTAGAAATATATAGTGAGTCAATAAAAAATTAGTGAAGTGTGATGCAATTCATCACATTATTCCATTTCCTTAAAGTCCATACAACAGTCTAGTTCAGTAAACTAGATCTTGACGTGAATACATAACTAATGGGTTAGAGCTGCCATACAATGCAAGAGACGCGGTTGTATCTTCTCATATCAAGGAAAGCAGTATTGGGTTTTGTGGGACTAATGCATGAAATACTTTAATTAAATAAAAAAATATATAGATAAAAATTTTAAAAAATGGTTTCCTCTAAAACTGATTAAAATTATACATAAAATGTTTCAACAAGAAAATGTTAACTTTAAATCATTGTTTCATGTACTCATAATCATGATTAAATGTAAGATACTTAAATGTGCTAGTATAATTTTTTTAAAAAGGTGAACAAAATATTTTACAAAAACAGATAACAATACATTGTGATATTCATACTTCATTAAATGGGAAAAAATGAGTTTCTTTATTTCTGCAGTTTAGTAAAATTGTTTGGATCATAAGCTGTGGTTATAATAAGTGGTTTGCATTTAAAATCCTGATCATATCATAGAAAAATAATTTTGAATTATTTTGCACCATCTCTTCGAATGACTTTATAAAAATATGTATTTTCAAATATTTAAAGTAATTCTTCAATTTGAAACCCTAATATAAAATATGAAATTTATTAGATTTAAATTAGATAAATGAAAAAACAGTTGACACCGTTATTCAAAATATCGCTCAAGTTGAAAAGATGAATATTTTTTCAAAAAAAAAAAAGTTTTACAAAGAATTATTACATTCTATTGGAAGATATTACTACTCTTTAAAAGTTAACGATAAATGAACCCAAAATGGCATATGTTCAGTACATTATAAGTGCATAGAAGACCATAACCCCAAAATAGTTGGAACTTAAAATGAGTTAATCAAAATATCTTGAAAATCATAATGAATGCTGTCCTTAGTTGCATTTATGATTAGATTATTGAATTATTCACTGATATGTTATCCCTTATGGATTTGGTTTAATTTCTTGCAAGGGACAAAAGTACTAAAATTAGTTTCATGGACAAATAGAGTAGAATTAAAAATCAAAAAGTATAACATTTTGCCAAGAAAGATTTCTCCCATGTTATTTACATTAAACACTTCTCTCTTAAACGCACTATTTTCAGGCACTAAAAAGTGTCAAAGGTAAATTCTGCTTGTGCCAGTGGTTCAGACAATTGTCATAGCGGAAAACCGACTTTTTTTATATCATCTTTATGGAAAGATGCCGCTAGAGAAATATGTTGAAAATGTTTTCAAGTCTTGATTACTGTCAAAGCCCCTTCCTCCAAAATCAAGTTCCAAGCTCAACTAGATGAGATTCTGCAGGTGTCCCTCAAAAGCTTATTCAGAGCTTCGATAATTGGGACCAGTTAGAATGCCTGCTTTGTTACCTTAGTCTCACTTTCTGATTTACACTTGAGCTTGAAAGGTGAGAACTTTGTCAGGAATGATTATTTAAAATGATGGTCTTCGCATGCAGTGTCTTTCTTTGAAGATGTCATATAAAAGCTGATTTCCCTTTATGACAAATATCTGAACAATGAGACAATTATGTTGAAAACTTGGTTATGAAATGCTTAGTTATGTAAATTTGAAGCTGGTTCTGAAAATAGTTTTATTTTTTAAACCAGTACTTACCTTCCCTGCACAATTTGTGATTTTAACATGTCTACAATTGTGTATTTTTAACTTAATGCTAAAGTAGTATTTGTTACTTAATATTTTTGCTGCTTATTAATATTTATTCATTATATACGGAGATATTTTTAACAATGTTCTTAATTTTTCAGCTATCTGGAGTGTTTTGAAGCAATGCCTGTCCTCCACGGTGATTAAGTGGATTGCTGACTAGTTTCCGTTTTTCTCCATCCTCTTCATCATTCACTGTGTTCCAAATACCTTTTTGTTCAGCTACGCTTCTATCAAAAGTGTGTGGGATAAATGTATGCTGTTAAATAGCACACAGTGCATTCGTGTGGACATGGCTTCAGAACTTGAACTCTAACTGTTCTAACTTGTAGCCAAAACTTCCTAAGATTGTTATTTCTTTGTGTTGTGAATTGTATCTAAGAATATATGATATTATTGCATTGTCCGTTGGCATCAGCTTTTTGTTTGCATTCATTTTGGGCTTGTGAGCAATTAAATATTTTAATTGCAAAATGTAGTTATGAGACATACATTTTTTAAGATAATGATTTATGCATTTTTTAAAAAAAAGTTTAATTATTTCTGTGCAATTTCTTCATTTATAAAGTTTTTCTGACACTTGTTTAAAATGTTCTATTTAACTCTTTTAAATCCATCTCTAAAGGTCCCCTTTAATTTGTACCATTAGTTCGTGCCATAGATTTTGTTTTCACATACTTGCATTTTTTGAAAAGCACCTGTTAAGACATTTTTATTCAACTCATACATTAAAACTTAAAATGCCCGAAATTTTTAAAGCACTATTTTCACAACTTGGTTAGCTAGCCATAAGTTAAATCCTTTAATTTATTTAAATAAAATGATATTTCCATATGGTTCTAGACACTAGTAAATTAGTTTCAAATATTAAGTAATCAAATGAAAAAATGCCTTGTCAATTAATGTTTATTGAACGGAACTTTTCTCATTTGTAAATGTCTAAATTATAAATAATGTAGCTATTTTAAATGAGTGTCAGAAATAAATTTTACCAAATATTTATGGTTATTAAATAATCATGCATTTAAACTAATAAAAACTGTCCTTTAAATTTTAAATGCAGGTTTAGAAGATAATTATAAAAAATAAATTTGCATTCCTAACTGGCTGTCAATAACCTTTTTCCATCATGAGTTGAGAGGTTTAAATTAAAAATAACATTCCCCTCTTTGCTGCATATTAAAACTGGTATCCTGAATAATCTATAATTATTACACACAAAAAAAAATATTTTCTTATACTGGAAGATTTCTGAACTTATTTTAAAAGCAGTTTTATCCTACCAACTGATTTTAGTTAGGAAATTTCCCTTTGTTTCATTTTATTAGTGATCAGATATTGAGTGCCAAATTCATTTTTGAAATATGTTGAAAAATATCTCCTAATTCATTATTTCATTTTTAAGGGTGGTAGTTATGCATCGTAATCTTCAACCAGAAAGAAATATACGTCCAGATATCTCTTTTTTATCAAATACAAAGCGAATTTTTTAAATTTCCACTCTATAAAATATTTTAGTATATATTTAGGTAAAGTACATCCTATGTAATACCTAACTCTTTATTGACAGTTAAAACAATTTGTGTAAAAGTGCCTGGACCGTGCATATCACGTGATATTTTATGGTAAAACTATTGATAAGAGGGATTTCGTATATATTTAAATTATATATTGACAGAAAAGTTGACTTTTGTTTGAACTGTTAATTTATATGAAAGAATTTTTTGAAATAAATTTTTTCAAAATTTTCTGCATCGATACATTTTTTTGATTTTGTCATTTTTTAGACATTGTAAATACCACACAAATTCATCTTTTTTTCACATACTGTATGACCAATTTCATCATTTAAAGAAAAGTACTTATGTTTGTAAAAATGGCCGTGCCTTAAAATGGCCTATATTTACTGAGCAACTAGTCTAATGTTATTGCACTAATTTTTATATATGTTAGCTTAATGGTAAAGGTTGAAGCGTTATTTACTTGGGTTAAATAGGTCATAATTTATGTGCAATGTTTTTCTTAATGTAGCTTTTTGGAATTATTTTGAGAGAACTATACATTTTCTATAAAATACTTGAGCTATGAACTCTTGATTCTCTGAAGAAGTGTTGAAGTGTAAAATTGTATAAATTATTCCATGTTCCAGTGCAAGAAAAATCAAAAATGTTCGAAAGTGTTCTATATTTCATTGGTTACAGCAAATGAAACTGTGTGAAATTAAAATCGCTTTTTATTCATTATTTTCAACACTTCATTGAATCCTGAGACGAGAAAATTATATTTTTGACAGACTTTCATTAAGCTAAAGGTTTATTTTTGAGGCGATGTATATTGAAGTGTTGAGAAAGTTGTCATATTGTCCCTTTTCTTGTGACATTACATTACATGATTGATATAGATTATATATGTATACACTATATATTATATAAAAAAAAACAAATGCGTCTATATGTTTTAAAATCATATATAAAAGTCATTAGTCATTCAAGAATTCTGAAACTCATTTCATATGGAGCGTTATCTACATAGCTGCATCAAATGAAGTTCCTTATAGTGAGCAATGAAAACTATTGTGGTCTAGGGAAGGTTTGAAGAAATTCATTTTGGAAAAGTATCAAGATGTGTTGACTTGAAATTTCCAGAAAAAAAACAAAGGAAAAAATAGAATATTTGTTATAAATCGACTTTACCAAGAATATTTTATATATTTATGTATAAAATTTTATATCTGTTATCGAACAAAATGGATATCTTGATCTTATCTCTAGACATGTAGATATTTTATTTATTGGTTGTAAAGCGTGACGAAAAAATATATTATAGGTCATGAATGTCAAATAATTTATTTAAATAATCCATATGAGATGTTGAATCATGCCACAACACATTTGAATCTCAAAGATTCATACACATAGGAAAGAAAATGCATTTGTCTTAATGGGATTTCTCTATTTTATAAAGTAAAACTTGGACGATGAGAATATAAATTAAAAATTAGAGACATTAAAATTACCGATATTCTGTAAATTTTTGGTAAGCTTCTGTACAAATGTTTTGTAAAATAAAATATAAAATTGTAGCTGTTGGTGCTGATATGATATAAATAAAAATAAATGTTTAGAGTTTGGGAATTTATTTGTTTTTATTGTCTTCAATGAATTACACAAGAATTTCATGAAATCAAAAACCTAATTCAACAGAACCATTTACTCAAGTAAGACTAAAGGAAAGTACCTTTCCTGAATAAACCATAAAAAGCTTAACTAATGTGGCTCCACCACAAGTTAATTTGAGTTGTTTCAATGCATGAAAAAACTCAAGCTTAATATAACATAATGAAAGACATATTACACAGCATTTCTCATTTTAACAAGGACAAACTTTATTTTTGCAACCATTAATTTTTCATACATGCTGCCAATTTCAAAAATGTTCAAAATATGGTGCAGTGTTAAGTATTAAAAATTAAGTGAAAAAAAAAACAAAATATAAAAAATGATTTTTAAATCTAAAGACTATCGGCTTGATTCACAGTAAAAAGTGTGAAATGAAATAAATATATAATTTCTTGATCACAACAGTCGAAATATTTCAGTTGATCTTGCATTTTTGTTTTGATTAATTTTAAAGCAGCCAATAAATTTAAATTAAAAAATTGAGAGAAGATATATGAGGTATAGTTAAAGCTATTCATACTAACATTCCCTATTTCTTCTTTTGAATAATACTTGTAATTTTTACATTTAAATTGAAATTACAATGCAACACAGTGACTCAATATAACGAATGTACTGCAGCAAAAATGAGAAAAGGTAGTGACGCCATCTATTACGCTTTTTATGGTTTGGGGCATGGTTATTAAATCACCCATTTGGGATCATACATGTGATTACTTTCAAAACAATTTGGCTGAAAATATTTGACACGTTGTGACTGGTTGGTTCAACGGGCAAATATGCTATTAAATGCATTTAGTAAAAAATTTCATTGTAACTTTTTACTTTTAACTTTTATCATTTTGGTTTTTCTAATTCTGTTTTATTTTATTTAATTTTCTATTTTTTCAAATTGAAACTTCTAACCAAAACCAAGCAAGCGAAGAATGCTCCCTTAAAAAAAACCTGGGTAGATAGCTGTCGCCTCCCATTATCTTCGTCTAGAGTATGGGTTCCCAAAGTGGTCCACAGGACCCCCAGGGGTCCCCCGGAGTTTGCAAGGGGTCCATACAAACAAAAGAAAAAGTTTGGGGTCCATGAGATGCACATAGGGGTCTACGAGCCAAGATCATTTAGTAAAATCTGGCAAAAATCTGAGCAACAGCCTGTATCAATCTCTACAATTTGTAATAAATGCTATGAACAAAATTCTAAATACCTAACATTCTAAATTATTTGCGTAGTAGTAGTAGTATAAAGAAAATGATGAGAACTTCAATCATTACTTTTTCCATTTGAACTAGTAATGCAGACTTTTAAAATGATCAAGCTTGACAAAGTTTTTATAAACGTTTTTAAGAACTTTTTGACACTGATGCTATTCACAGACTTTTCAATATTTCTGGCTTCAGAAAGACATACAAATAACTTATCCTACCTTATAGAATATTTCAAGATAATTTTTGAAAGCTTTTACATCTTCATACCTCTTGGAAGTAAATATCAGTTCATTCACCGATTTTCTTACAAAAATAGGAAACAGGCTGGCGGCAGTCCCTGATCAGGGAGATTTTAAAATTGTGTCCCAAATCTAAAGCCAAATATTAAAAATTTGCTGTTGATGCATCAAATTCATCCCTCCCACTAAAGAGTCTTCTTTTTTTCCTTGTACACCAATTCCATGTACGAATTTTAGCTTATTTTGTGAGCTTATTTTTAAGAAAGTATGAATAAAAATGTTATGTTTTTCTCTTTAATCTGTTTTCTTTTAATTTAAATTTAAATTTCTTACTCCCCCAGCAGTAAAACTGTCGAACTAAATCTTTTAAAAAATTACCAGGCATTTAAGAAGATTTTGATTGTTAAAAAAAACCAAGTATTAAAAGAGCTTACTGTTATCTAAATTTCTGATTCGTTTCGTTATATTTCTATACGTTTTGCTTTCATCTGTTTTTTTTTAGAACAGTTATAATGGAACTTATTCAACAAATTCGTGGTTTTATAATGCTTGAGTTCCGTTATTACATGGCCTAACTAGTGTTGGAGCAATCCCTAGAAAGGGGGTCTGCGAGAAACTGGAAAACTCGTCAAGAGGTCCACAAAACAAAAAAGTTTGGGATCCCCTGGTCTAGAGATCGTGGAAAAAGCGGATGGGAAATTTTTAAGGTCAGATTGGTAGAAGGACGGAACTGTTTCGGGAATCAAATTGGCTGAAGAATCACATGTATGTTGGGATTCGAATGTATGTGGCAGCTACAAGCCCATCATTAATGGGGCTCAGGGGGGGGGGGGTGATCTCCCCCTGGCTTTGAAAAGTCAATGTATTAATACGTAAGTGGGCACGGTTTTTGTTGTTTTCCGATGAAATTGCATTGTGTTTGCACCCTTTGACCCTCCCCCCTGGAAAAATTTAAAATGTCGAACCTTGGCAGCAAACCTTAGTTAAAGTTCGCTGAACCAAACTTCCTGGTGCAATCAGTGTAGGAAGGAACACGCACACAACTCCTGTGGTGCGGTGGAGGCGGTGCGGGGAAAAAACGGAAAAAATTCCTTGAGTGTAGAAATATTGAAAATGTGACGTTAGTCTGGCTTTGAGGTGCAGATTTTTTTTGGAATGTCAAATTTGATGGTCAATCTCTTTGTTGGAAATCAATTTGTCCCCCTTATACCGTGACATGTTATTTTTTAGTTTACTATATTGGTATTTGTAAATAGTGAGATTTAAATAAAAACATCTGCCACGCCTACAGTCGCAGCTAAAATGCTTTTGTTTAGTTACAGGAAGGTTCAAACTATTTGTCTATATAGCTTTAAGCTCACCGGAAGCCGCCGATAAAAGTAAATGCCTCAATATATTTCATAAAATCTTTTCGCAATTACTTTTTTTTTTCACTTCAGATAATTTAAAATTTTTATTAATTTTAATTTTTATTTCTGGTGTAATATGCATCCGATAGGTGTGAAAGAACTATGTGAAATATATATTTTTTAATTTAAGTTCGGACTACTGAATGTATGAATTAAAAATGCAATATAGGGTCATGTTCAATATTAATTAAAAATGTAATTGTTCAAAATTCTTGGCTTATTTTCGGTAATATGCAATTTTTTTTCCAAATAAGCCTTATGGAGTATGTTATTACAACTCAAGGGCTAAGTAATTATGACATTAAAAATTTTCTATGTTCAAACTTTGAAATGCCTATTTTTTCCGCCCTCGAACCACTGTGCGGCGTGCGCTCAAAAAAAAAAAAAAAAGCACTATGAATAATAATTAAAAAAAATTCCTCCTCTTCATCGGAATTATGATTTCTTTTCATCTTAAATTTGTGACTCCAATTCTTTCTGAAAACATTTTAAACATTTTATCGAATCAGTTGGATAAATATTCAATTGAAGAAAGATCATTTCTGGCTGATCAAGAAGCACATAGTAGTACAAATATAATAATATACTCCATTATGCCACTGTGAAATATAAGCTAGGAAATTAAATTGTAAACTACTACGGGGAGGGAGTACGCTCCTAGGCGGCTTGTAACAAAAGTAGACACAGACAAGATACATTGTATTACTTAGAGACTGATTTCGATTTTTTTTTTTTTTTTTTTGAAATCGCCTCCTGTCCTAGTCCAAAATTCAATGGAACAATTTGGAAAAAAGACATTGAAGAGCACCTTACTGCTGCATGAACATTACGTTCACTATTCAATTCATATTATTTCAAATACAATGCACTCGATGTGTGATCCCTTTCTAAAATAGAAGCTGCATCTACTCTCCGACTCTCCATAAGGATGTATACATCTGTTTGAAAACAAATTGAGAGACATCAAACTCTCATCCCCCCCCTCCTCACCCCATCAAGTTATTTGACCTGAAGTTAATTTTCTCCTAAAAATTTTGTACCAATAAGACACAATATATTAGTACAAATAAAGTAAAATTAGTATAGCAAAGGTGTAACGGCATTCCTTATCACGTCACGTTGGAGATACCTTCTTTCTATTGCAACATGCAGTGCATTTACATTACTACATCTTAAATACATTGTATCTACTTAAAATCAAAACACATAACAATACTAAAACTACGAACAGAGACAAAAACTTTAAAGCATCGAGGAAAACATTGTAAACTTTTCTAAATTTACTGGTACTATATTTATTATTTCATAACTCTCTTACATATTTTTTTGAATTAAATAGGCATCATGGTTTCTAGAATTATGAATGACAACTGGGATAAAATATGTTGCTCGATAATTAAGATTACATGCTTGATGAGCTAAACTGTTAACATATTCAGCACAAAAAAATCGTAAAAACATATTTAAAAAAAAAATATTTAAATGCATTAAAGTCAAGGCTTTTTTTGTTGGCGGGGAGGGGGGGGGGGCATAATTTTTTTTTTTTTTTTCAGGACGGGGTTTGGACTCTGGGAACCTCTGTTATAACTAATAGATTCATGCCATTCAATTGGAACTATATAGCTTGTAGACGAAGATGGAAACACTGTCAATCCGCTTTCAGTTAGAGCTTCAAAATCCGGAAAAATGCAGAAAGGATGATATAGCAGATGATTTGGCTACAGGGCCTTAACCAAGCCTTAGTTTCGAGGAGGGTTTTACCAAACCTATTTCATGTGAAATCTATAAAGTCAATAAAATTTAATTTCTGTACTATATTATGCTGATTTTTTGTTATAATATATGTTAAAAGGGAAGAAAAACATAAAAAATGTTTTTAAAAAAATGACTCATCTTTTCAACGAAAAAAAAAAATATGGATACATGAATTTACTCATATACGCACATTCGAAGGAGTACTTTTGAAATTTCTATCTTATGACATTTGTAAGATGTGTTAAATATAGAGTTTAAGAATAAAATTTGAAGGGAAAGATTATTGTTAAGTAATTACGTTTGCAATAACTGCAATAAAAATAAATTCTGCAGAAAAAACAATTTGTCATACATGTGATTACTTTCAAAACAATTTGGCTGAAAATATTTGACGTGTTGTGAATGGTTGGTTCGAAGGGCAAAAGTGCTATTAAATGCATTTAATTTTTTTTTTTAACTTTTATCATTTTGGTTTCTCTAACTCTGTTTTATTTTATTCATTTTTTCAAAATGAAATTTCAAACCAAAACCAAGCAAGCGAAGAATGCTCCCTTTTAAAGCTGTGTAGATCTCCGTCGCTTCCCATTATCTTCGTCTAGAAATCATGGAATTTTTAAATAGAAGGAAAATTTTAGAGCGGATGGGGAAATTGTTTAAGGCAGATCGGTAGGACAGAACTATGTTTACCAATCAAATTGGCTGATTTCCGCCAATTGGCTGAAGAATCACATGTATGTTTGTATAATTATTCAATAATGATAATTTAATTTTTCAAATAAAGGTTCAAAGTAAATGAGAAAATTAAAACAAAATAGCAATAATTTTTTCAGTGAGAAACTATGAAAAGTCTTTTTGTAATAGTTTTGAAAATTTTTGGAGGGGGTCTGAACCCTAAAAACTCACCCCTTAAATACGGCCCTGTTTAGCTATATTGATAAATTTTAAAAACTGGTTTTCAGGCATTGACTTTTCGAGTAGGACTATTTTGACATAACTGCTTGTGTGATAGTTAAGTTTCTATACGAGCAAAACCACTCAAACAATTACAACAATAATAATGCAATCCACATTTTGCAGGAGTCCCGTTGATGTGCATAAAATACACAGATTTCAGAAAATGAACCTGATATTGGAAACTTAGGGCCACGGGACGAGCTATTTCCTTTGGAAGCACTTGGTTTCAAATTTCTCAAAAGACAAATCAAAGAAAAGGAGTTTAATCTTTTTTTTTTTTAATTTTATATATACCTTTGGCAGAGTTAACTAGCTACTAAATAGCTTTGTAGTCGTATATTTCTTCGTTATCAATAGAGCTATACAACATCACTCTGCACGACTAAGTCAAATAATGACAAAATAAAAATAATAAATGAAACATATATTTCAAGTATTTACTCAAATTAACACATTGAAAACCCGGGTTTTTGCCAACCCTGGGGCAGGGTGTCATCATGGGCTGTCTCCTCTTGTAGGTTTAAATCGAATTTCAGTTCTTTTGCTAATTTGTCTTCCTTCAGTTTTTGGGTCTTGAAGTCTTCGAAGGTAGCAGTGAAAGAGTGGCATCAGTGGTCTTGAATGTAATCTACTGTCCTCTTCCTGTCTAAAAGAATAAAATATTAGCTCCTTTTGTTTTTGTTGGAGATTACAATTACAGTTCTCTGCCAAATCGCAATTACGATTACAGCAACGATTAGATTATGTAAAGAAAAGGAATTGATTACGATTATTATATGCCGATTACGATTTAGATTACAGCTTTGTTAGCAATATACAGGGTGTCCACTCCAATCGTGGACCAATAGCTAATTTCTAAACCGTTAGAGATAAGCATATAGTTTATTTAGGAAAAAATCTCCAAATTACGAAAGGAATTTTGGGTCTATTCAATGTTTTTCAAAAAATCAAATTTTGAAAGAGTTACGAAATTTAAATTTTTATACAGCCCCCCAGTCCTATCAATCATATTTAGTAAAACATTCTTGACACTGTAACGTTTAAACCTAAAAAAAAATCACTCTTCTACGACAAAAATTGACCGAGTTATGACGTTTTGAAAAATCAAGATTTTGAAGGATTTCGCATACGGTCCCTAAAGCGATCTCTCGATGACGTCATGAAACAATGTAAAATCTTGATTTTTCAAAACGTCATAACTCGGTCAATTTTTGTCGTAGAAGAGTGATTTTTTTTTAGTTTTAAACGTTACAGTGTCAAGAATGTTTTACTGAATATGATTGATAGGACTGGGGGGCTGTATAAAAATTTAAATTTCGTAACTCTTTCAAAATTTGATTTTTTGAAAAACATTGAATAGACCCAAAATTCCTTTCGTAATTTGGAGATTTTTTCCTAAATAAACTATATGCTTATCTCTAACGGTTTAGAAATTAGCTATTGGTCCACGATTGGAGTGGACACCCTGTATATTACATATGGGTCATTCCATTTTAAATCAACAAATTTTCAAAAAAGTTGTAGCATCACCATTTTTGATTTTGATAAAAATTTGCATGTGTATTCCTTTTACTTCCCAGAGCTCAAAATGGTGGTCATTTCATTTTTAAAAAATTTACCCTTTGATATATAGGCCATTTTTGTTGTTGGCAACAGCGAAAATCGGGCGTTTTGATGCTTTGTCTTATGAACTATAACTTTTTTTCTATCAAAGATTTTTAGCTCAAATATAGCTCATTTGAAAGTTAAGAAAAAGATCTTTTTATATATGCTATCAATAAAGTTCAGATATTAAAAAAATATTTATTTTTTCAAGGTCAAAGTTTACGACGAAAATGACATTTTTTACTACTTTCGAACATTAAAAAACCCATGAAGGGTTCAAAGTAACAAGCCGATTTTTTCATCATACATTCATAGTCATGGTTACTTACAGTATAAAAAAAATTTGGCTCGTTACTCCACCCCCTTTATGAAATATGCCCCCCCCAAAGTTGTAAATTTTTTAAAAAATCCAATTTTCAATGCTAAAAAAATGCATGTGGGGGGCAAGATAAAATTTTTTTCATTTGTGGTATTTTAAGTACTTTTTACCAGCTTTCTAATAAAACAAAAGTTGCTTTGTTATTCAAAGGCGTTTGGCAGATATGAGGGACTGAACTTTCAAAAAATTGCACAAAAACAACACGATTATTTTCATTTTTTAAAATTTTTTTCTTTATTGAAATGTAATTATATACCTTATTCTTTGCCTTAAATGCTAAAAAAAGACTAAGAAGAGCAATGAAGAAACATATTTAAAGTTTAATAAGATAATTTAATATTTTTAACACCTGGGAATATAGAATACCACTAAACTTGTCTGATTTTTAAACATCTGATTGCTACCTACAACAGGACTGAGCATTTCTCAACTTGTCCAGGTTTGTTCATACCATGTGGTCATCCTTGTTCTGGCTTGCTCTCACATGTGTATCTTAGTTGTCTTTCAAATTCTGAAACAAGTAGGTTGTTGAGCTACTGTTTCTGCTGTAAAATCTTGTGAAGCTGATGTGATTTGTTTTCATTTCAAGTTCATTCATATTCACAGAATGTTTTTGTTAAAGGTAAAAGAAGAAATTCTTTAGAATCCTTAAAAATAAATTTAAATTTGTCTTTCTGCATGTGAACTGTGAATAAGTTATTGTTAACCCTAAATGCTCCATAGGAGTTTTTGAGAATGATGATTGTGATATTTTAAGTTACAGTAGGCAGTCTACTGTAAATAGTATTTCTGAGTACAGTGATGATGATAAAACTTTACTGCACCTGAGTACTGGGTGTAAAACTATTGAAACTGTTTGTACCTAGCATGCAAAAAAATTTCTTGCCAAGTTTTGCCACCCTTATGGAACTTCTAGCTGGTAGGTACAAACAGTTTCAATAGTTTTACACCTAGTTCTCAGGCAGGGCCGGATTACTAAATAGGCAACGTAGGCAGTTGCCTACGGGCCCCGGGTTTTAAAAGGGGCCCGAGAAATCCTGAAGATATCCTTTTTAATACGCTTTTGTGCAATTGTTTGTATGTATGTAACTCTGAATAAAAGATAAAATTCACGTTCTTTACAAATATAAAAGTAATATATTTAATATACTATTATATATACTAAAAGCTAAACTATATTACATGTTAATATATTACTGGTGCATGTAAACTTAGTGGATATTGAATAGTTTTAAAAACCAGAGGGAAATCAGTTAGAGTGTCATGAAATATAGGTTGATCAACTCTAAAAGCGTATCCACAACTTATTTTATCGCTTGAATAGCATGAATTTCGCCTAAAATATTAAATTTTGTAAGTGCAGGAGCTTTACTCTTTATTCAAATTAAGGCTTGTTCACCATTAACATTATTTACACCTGTAACATAATAAATCATTATGATTGATTATGTATTCCATAATAACAATTTTAAATGATTAAAATATATTTGCATAATATATATCAGTTATTTAAAATCTCATTTATCAAATCCATATGGTGAAGGGGCCCCCTTATTTCAAATGCCTATGGGCCTCCAAATCTTTAATCCGGCCCTGTCTCAGGTGCAGTAAAGTTTTATCATCATCACTGTACACAGAAATACTATTTACAGTAGACCGCCTACTGTAACTTAAAATATTACAATCATCATTCTCAAAAACTCCTATGGAGCACTTAGGGTTATCCATAACTTATTCACAGTTTACATGTAGAAAGACAAATTTAAATTTATATTTAAGGATTCTAAAGAATTTCTTCTTTTACCTTTAACAAAACATTCTGTGAATATGAATGAACTTGAAATGAAAAGAAATCACATCAGTTTCACAAGATTTTACAGTAGAAACACTAGCTCAACAACCTACATCTTTCAGAATTTGAGAGACAACTAAGATACACATGTGAGAGCAAGCCAGAACAAGGATGACCACATGGTATGGACAAACCTGGACAAGTTGAGAAATGCTCAGTCCTGTTGTGGGTAGCAATCAGATGTTTAAAAATCAGACAAGTTTAGTGGTATTCTATATTCCCAGGTGCTAAAAATATTAAATTATCTTATTAAACTTTAAATATGTTTCTTCATTGCTCTTCTTAGTCTTTTTTTAGCATTTTAGTCAAAGAATAAGGTATATAATTACATTTAAATAAAAAAAAAAATTTAAAAATGAAAATAATCGTGTTGTTTTTGTGCAATTTTTTGAAAGTTCAGTCCCTTATATCTGCCAAACGCCTTTGAATAACACAGCAACTTTTGTTTTGTTAGAAAGCTGGTAAAAAGTACTTAAAATACCATATATAAAATTTTTTTTATCTTGTCCCCCACATGCATTTTTTTAGCGGTGAAAATGGGATTTTTGAAAAAAATTACAACTTTGGAGGGGCATATCTCATAAAGGGGGTGGAGTAACAAGCCAATTTTTTTTATACAGTAAGTAACCATGACTATGAATATATGATGAAAAAATCGGCTTGTTACTTTGATTCCTTCATGGGTTTTTTAATGCTCGAAAGTAGTAAAAAATATCATTTTTGTCGTGAACTTTGACCTTGAAAAAATAAATATTTTTTAAATATCTGAAATTTATGAATAGCATATATAAAAAGATCTTTTTCTTAGCTTTCTAATGAGCTATGTTTGAGCTCAAAATCTTTGATAGAAAAAAGTTATAGTTCATAAGACAAAGCATCAAAATGCCCGATTTTCGCTGTTGCCAACAACAAAAATGGCCTATATATCAAAGGGTAAATTTTTTAAAAATGAAACGAACACTATTTTGAGCTCTGGGAAGTAAAAGGAATACACATGCAAATTTTCATCAAAGTCAAAAATGGTGATGCGCAACCCATTTGTTGATTTAAAATGGAATGACCCATATATATACACAGAGGAGGATTCAGAATTTTTTGTTAGGGGGGTCAAGTTTCAATGCACATTATTAGTTAAGCGGAAGGAAAATGGAAGCATGTAAACTTTAAACCTTCTTTAAAATACATACAATATTGCACAGAAAGTAATAATTTTTATTATATTCTATTAAATAAGCCATTTATTTATTTTGGTAAAAATTTACTATCGCGAAAAATATAAATTGGACATTTATAATTTGTCTACATGTAATCAGTAATAGAATTGTAAATTTCTTAAAAATAAAATTTTTAAAGGAATTTTTTATATTATTCTCAAGTAAAATTTAGCACTTTTTGAAGATAAAAAATGTTTTGAAAATCTATAAACACACTCTTTCTTCTTTTATATACTAATTAATTAAAAATAATATGAGCTTTTAAATATAAAGCATAAACCAAGATTAAACTATATGTGAAAATATTTCGAAGAAAAAAGTCCGATCACACGATTACAAGGTTAAACAATGATTATTGAAAGAAAAATTAAAATCACGATTACACGATTACGAGTGTCCCGTTTCCAAATTATGATAATGATTACGAAAAAATGTAATTGATCATGCGGATTACGACTCAGTAATCGGAGATTACTCCAAGCCTGAATCCTACCATTGTTCTCTGGAAAGGAACACAATGTTATAATTGGCATTGAAACTGATATGTTTTAACAACCAGTCGCTTGGCATCATAAAGTAAGGATGCTTGATGGAAGCTACTTACCAATGTGGAAAGAAGAATGGTTCCTGGACTGCTTTGCTGCCATTATAACAATTAATCCATTAGAGTATTCCAAGTCATTAAGAGAGAAGGAGCACCCATAAAACTTTCGTTTTAAATGGTGCAAATAACGGATAAGTGTCACAAAATCTTTTGCTGCATGAGATTTGACAAACATGTTTAAACTATTTATACAAACAAAAAGGACGCTTTTGTGTCCTGTTGCCTGTCCTATGTTCAAATTAGAATGCTTACATCTAACTACGCAGAAGCTTTAAATAAAAGTTTCCTGAAACATGGAGAAATAATAGAATAGCAAGTATCAACTGAAGAAAGACGAATAGCAATAAGATGTTTTCCAACCTTTTATCTTGCAAGAAAAAAGAATAAAAGTTTGGCCCAGGCCTATAATGCAGAAAATTGTGATGCATTAAAAAATATTTAGATATTATGACGTGATACAAGTTCATTCCAAGTAAACTTCTAAATTTTGACAAGTCTGGAATCTGGACATACCCAGATAGTACCCAGTTCAAAAGTAATTTCTGAAAGTGGCAAAAACAACTGAAGGGCCAGGGGGAAAAAAGATGAAAGTCACTTTTTCGTCAATTTTGAGATATTAGCGCTATCTATGGGCTATGAAGGACTAGTATCATCTGGTGGAACAACAAGGGGGAAAAAAGATGAGAAGCGACCGAAATGTGCATGAAAACTCGAAAAACTACATACAGGGTATCTGCTCAACCTGGACTTTTCAATTCCATGACTTTCCATGACTTTTGCGAACTATTTTCCATGACTAAAAAAAAAAAAAAAAAAAAAACGAACTCTGCTTTGTTTTTGGAAAATTATCAGGGGTGATTGCGAGTTCATGAAAAAATACCTGAAAGTTTTAAAGAGAAAATGTGCGTGTGTTGGGGGGAGGTGCGACTTTTTTTTAAAGCCAAGAGCCCTGTTACTTAAGCACGCCTAATTTTATAATTATACATATTTAATAATAAATTGCCAAATTTAATAATAAACAAACAAGACACATTTCATATATTCGAAAAGTTTCAAATAGCTTTTAGACAAAATGTTGTGCATGAATTTAATTAAATTATACACGAGTAATAAAGTTACTTTAGAGCTGGTATTGTACAAATTATCTCCAAAAAATATTTTAAAGACAAAGTAAAGGTCTAACAGAATTACTGTTGGTTGTGGGAAAATATTAATATAACATAGTTAATGAAAGTTGTATTTGTTACTGAAAATTTGGAAAAGAATTTACCTAGATGTAGTACCTATAAATCTCCTAATCAATACAATATGACCAGAGTCAAAGATTTCATACTTATTAACACTGAAGTGAAATACTATTTAAAGATGTTATGTATGGGTTAAAAAACTTAAATTGTTGTAACAAAAATAAAATTCAGCCAGAGATTAAGTATTTAAGTTCTTGACATTTTACACTTTCAGAGCATGGAACTTTGTTTAAAACTCTTGTTTTAATGATTTAATTAAAATAAAAAGAAATGCAATTTGCTTGCCTTTCAACAAGGAACAGCAAGCATTGAAAATGCGAAATTATGACTATTATAAATAATTATCGGTATAATCACCAAAAATTCGAGAAAGGGAAAAAAAAATCTGGATTAAAAATATCTTATTTCCGGTATTTTCGAGCATGAAAATACCGAAATCGCTGATGAAAATACCGGAAGTCCGGTAAAATACCGGAACACAATCACCCCTGAATTATGCACTTAATATTCTATCTTGCAAAGCAAATGACCAGACATGGCGACTGCGTTTCACAGCAACAGAAGTCCGTTCGCTTTTGAGGTCAAAAAACGATCTTTTCCTACCGACACCCTCCTCCCCACTGTGCTAAACGTACTTTCATGTAGCAATGAATTGTCTGTCCATAAATTTTACTGTAAGTTTAGATCCTGATATGAGTGAGGCGAAATCTGACTTCAAAACGGAACTCGTTGAGTTCCTGCCCCTCCCCCTACCTACACGATTCTTTAAAATTCAACATTGTTTTTTAATTTGTTTTTCTTTTGCATAAAACTCCTCGAAAGAAAAAGATTCAAACAAGTTTTGAAAGAAAAAGGAATCAAATGAAGCAGGTAGGGGGGGGGGAGGAGACCAAATGTAAAAGGCAAATCTGCCTATGCCGGGGAAAAAACCATAAAAAAAACCATCGAGTCTATCTTTTTGTCGTTCAAGGTCATATTTTATCAGATGACGGAGTCCGCGCACATGCGCAGTTACACAAAATTCGCCGCTCACGGTTTTAACGTTGAGAATTCATCTGATTGATCAACACAATGCAACTTGTTGGAAATTGTAATTGACAAATCAGATTGCACCCAATAACGAAGTAGAATGACGGCGGAAGTGTTTTCGTTCTTCCGAGATCGCGGGAAAAATTTCAATCGGTCCGGAGCGCTAAAATCCATGATAAACAGTCAGTTTCCATGACTTTTGGACATTTTTCGCTGAAATCCACGACTTTCCATGACCAATTTCGATCATATTTGAAATCCATGACTTTCCATATGCGCGGACACCCTGTAACATAAGGAGCTACGAGAAATCAAACTTTGTTCTTCGTTTTTCTTGAAATCGCTTTTTAGTCACTTTCATCATTTTTCCCCCTGGCCCTTCAACTTAGTCAAGCAGTTTTTGGAGAATGAAGAGAGTATCCAATTTTAATTTAAGCCATTTGTCTTTGAGATCTTAAATTATTAATATTGTTTTATTTATATGCTATTCAAATATCCCCAAGCATGATAAAATGTAGGGGCAGATTTGGACAATTTTTATTAATTTTGAATTATATTTTCCCATATTTTAACATTTCAACATGCATATTTAAAGGAATTATGTGTAAGATTATTGCTAATATAAAAGTTCAGAAAATAAAATGAAAAAGGTTAGCTATTTTTTCGGAGTAAAAAAACGTCCATATGAGCCCCCTCTCCCCTATTTAAAACAAAGCCCACTCTTTTATTTTTCATTTATTTGGGTGTAAGCTGAGAAATAACAAATTTTGCTCCATTTTGTGATGACTGGCACATAAAATTATATTGCAAAAAAGAAAATAGCATAAAATTACCATGTGTAAGAATAAAAGTCTGCAATACTTTCTTCCTCCATACTTTGGAAAAATGAATGTAAACGGATTGAAATAGAAAGAGGTAAATAGCTCATATTCACCTTGGTCAAAAACGTAAAAACTTTCATGCTTTTGCTAAATATACCCTTGTGCAAATTAATTGAAACAAACTCGAAAAAGTGAGAAAACTAAGAAATAATGCTATTTTATTTAAAATTATATATAACCAAAAGTTTTTAGTACACAGTATGATCTTTACGACCCTTTATTATCATTTGGACCCGATTTGGCATGTAATCCACCAATTTTTCACATTCATTTATAATATTTGTGTCTGTACTAGACATGAATTGAATCGTTTATTTCAGAAACCACCTAAGTGCGCTTTTTTCAATTTTTGGAAAACTAAAAAAAAAGTTTTGCAGCTTAAGTATAGGTTTAGTCTCCTTCGAGTATTTTTTTTACCAAATTAAAAACATGCTATTGGGATAGTCGATCTTTTGTATAATTTTTTTCCTTTAAGTTTTTGAGTTATAAATTTTTGAAAAAAAATGCACTTAGGTGGTTTCTGCAATAAATGTGTGCATCCAGAGTGATTTTTAAAAAATTATCACTAAATTTAAGTCAAACCATTAATTTTTACCTGTTTTGGTATCAAAGGTAAGTAACAGACACATTTAAATATAAAAACAGCTTTTGATATGCCTGAATCCAAAAACACAAGTAGACTGACTAGTGACTACACTACATTATGTCTATGTACAAAGATCTGGCATTATTCACTCTTATTCAGCTTCTGGAAACTTCTTGTCAGTTGTTGGCCATTGGATGATAGTGTCATAGAAGGCTTCATATCCACTTTTCCCGGAGTATATTTGTTGTAGAGAGACTGCTTGTACTTAGACACTTTGAATGGCTTCTTATTTTCTTTGGATACTTTCCTGCCAGATGTTTCGTCCGAATTTGGCATTTTCTTATATGATTTGGGCCACCACTTTTTGAAACTGAGAACATCGTCTGATATAAGATGAAATACAATAAATCAGTCAGACTTACTAGCTTTTAGCATGAGCTCTGCATATTCATCAGGAGTATAAATCCTGACTATCTTTCTCCAGAGACGCTTTTTACTTCCAAAATCTCTGTCACATGGGGAAAAATGACTGGCCACGTAGAGGGTAGTTGTGAGTTATTGTTCCAAACCGATCTGAGTCACACAGGTTTAGTAAAAAACATTTAACTGATGAATGCTGCCTGTGTGTTATGGCAAGTGAAATTTACCACAGAAAGAACCTAAGCGCTTAGGTTCTTTCTGAAATAAAACTTAACATTTTCAAGGCTACCAATAAGCATTGCTGATATGAAATTTGGGTTATTTCTGCACTAAAAGATGTATTTACCTTTAAATTGTACGGTACCACCAAAAACTCATTTTTGATATTTTGTCACTTAGGTGGTTTCTGAAATAAACGATTCAATTATTACAGTGATTAGCTTCTCCATAGTTGAACAGTGCTTATGCAATATGCTATTCTTGCATATAGCTAAAAGCAGCGGCATACACAGACAAATCGTTTCGGGCGGGGGGGGGGGGGGCTGAGCCGATAATCTTGAAGATGGGGGGCACCTTATAAAATGTTAAGTAAATATTTCGAATTTGTGATATCGATGCTAATTTAATATGATAGAAATACATCATCATTACGTTTTTACTTGTTATAATTGCAATAAAAAACAAAAGCATTTTGATGAAAACAGAAAATGATAAAAATAAAGTTAGAATTTTTTTATTAATGGTTTCTTAAATCACATGCTTAAAATTTTTTCAAAAAACAATGTAAAGTTACTAATTTTGTGATTAATTTTACTACTGTTTCTAATACTGGGTTTCAATCACATTTGTTTAAATATGTGGTTAAAAGAGATGAATGAACAAGCATTAATCAGTGTTTCTGAAACTTATTTGCAATAAAAATGAACAAAATTGAATGATGTAAAACAATCATAAACGTGACATACAGAAAAATAGAAGAGTGAAAGCTAAAAAATAAAATTCATTTTTCTTATTGTCTTCTGTCTTAATTATTTGGTCCGAAAACTTTTCTGATGTTGCAACTTTGAAAACAAAGGAAGGGAAAAAAATATTAAAGCTCAAATGCAAAAAGTTCGTTTTGAGAATTTCGGAGGAGGCTGCAGCCCTATCCGCCCACCCTTTGGGTACGCCACTGGCCCAAAGATTCTAGAATAGGCTGATATCAGGAGAGTTCCCAGGTCATTTTAATGTCTCAGTTTCGTTCTCAAACAGGAGTTTAATGGTCATTTTGGACGTATGACAAGGAGCTAAATTTGGCTGGAAAATTACCGTTCCATCTGGTTATCCTTTTTTCAACTGTGTTAAAACCTTTTTCACCAGAACTGTAATTTGTTGCACAAAATGCATTATACTCTTAACCGACTGGACATAAATAACCCCATTGTAACCGAAAAAACCCCAAACATCTTTTGGGAGTGTTTTACAAATTGGTTCCCGTGGCAATCCAGAACTTTTTCTCCTAAGAGTATCTTTACGTGTTGAGTTTGTTGGCTTTAGACAGTGAAACGACTTTCGTCATTAAATAGTACTTTCCTCAAATTTTCAACAGTTCAATTCCTATATTTTAAAGCCCACAAGAAGAGCTTTTCATTCA
Source organism: Uloborus plumipes (assembly GCA_038373865.1). Lineage (NCBI taxonomy): Eukaryota > Metazoa > Arthropoda > Arachnida > Araneae > Uloboridae > Uloborus > Uloborus plumipes. Next base: position 188,728 of record JAXGGA010000151.1, read on the forward strand.
TTGGTTGGGTCAGAAACTTTTTCTTCAAAAGCCTATATACTTAGGGCCCAATCCAGGATTTTTATCTTACTACCTATTTTTGTGAATATATTTAATCGTCATCCTATTTTTGTGAATATACTACTTCTTGTTCGCTATTTTTTCACAGCACATTTTAAGTTATTTAATTTTGGACAAAAAACTCATGTCATTGTTACATTTATAATCATATTATTAAATAATACAAAAAGAACTTACATTGTCAAAAAAAATTATAAATTACAAACACCATAAAAAAGACATACTCAAAAGAAGAAAATAAAAAAAAATAAAAAAACAAAGTAATAACAGCCTGCAACTTGCAGTCTTAAACGTTTGACATAATAATCTTTATGTCGGGAACCTCCAGCTCCAGTAGCTGGTCAACCTCATTTTGACATGATTTCAATTAAAAAATCAACTAAATTAAACACTTGATTAATAATGTAGCTCGTATTCAAAAACGCGCGACGCACATGGTTTGATCGGCGATGTAAACAATGGACGCCTCGGCTGTCGCTTCATTTCAGTTTGTTCTGTTCGACACCGTCTTCAGTAATAACTTCATTTCACTTCGCTAACGCGGAAATGCCGATAGTAGTGGAGCAAAGGAAAAAGCATTCGATGGGAAGTCCCCAGAATTTCGTCAAAATCCTTTTTTTTTTTCCGACCATTTTTTTTAACAATCTTTGTGAAGGTGCCGGTTTTTATATAGAATGATTTAGGATGCCGATTTTTTATGTAATTTTTGTGAAGGTGCCGTTTTTATTACTTTATTTTTATGAAGGTACCGTTTCTGTTATTTTATTTTTGTAAAGGTACCGTTTTTTATTATTTTATTTTCATGAAGGTCGATAAACGGTAGCAAAATCGGCCTGCATTGGGCCCTGATACTGGACGGCCTACAGCAATAAAGTACCTCCCAACAGTAAATAAACATGTTCTTTTAAATTGCTATTAAGTGCTGCACAAGTCTTTGAAGTTGCTTTCGATTTTCGGCAGCATCACTCTCTCTGATTTAGACATATGGATTCTGTTTCTCCATTATGTTTTATAACACGGTTCCCAGTTGCAATACTAATGTCAACTGTTCGAAATCCTTCTATAAGTCTTTGGCGTATGTTCTGAAATAATAGCACTCTTTGTACTCCTTCACGGTGTTACTCCATCGCTGATGACAGTGAAATCGCAATTAACGTGATCACAGATGCAGCTTTTATCTACAAAATTCATGCACAGTCCTCTCAGAACCTTTTGATTGGTGAAAATCGGTGATAGGGAAAGCATTTATTCAGCACATTTATATTTTACGAATTTCAGTATGATTGGTGAAGAATACTAGGAATGATTTTAAAATTAATGAAAAGAAATACTTTGTTTTAATCAGGGTGGTCGTATTTCAGCCAGGCTATAAAAAGCCGGGCGGCTTTTTTTTTTTGGCTTAAACCACTTAAAAAAGTCCGGCTTTTTTAAGAAACATATTTTTTTAGTATTTTTATTTAAATTTAATCTAAATTGTTAATGCAATTACTGCATTTTTTTTGTAAATTTTATGAAATAAGACTAAATATTAGATGTTAAATAACATTGCAAAAATAGAAGTACAAATCTAGTTGTACCGTACCAAGTGCGGTCGCTCGTTGGCATTCTGATTTCATATAAGCTACCAGTTTATTGGCTCTCTTTGCTCTATTAGAGAATTTTGCCTCCAACTCGGTTACTTTCCTATTCCATGCTGATGAAGGCAAAATAAGCACGAAACTGCAGTCCATGGATGGAAATAACCGAGTTGGCGGTGTATTGCATGCTCCTGCCTTAGCCCTTGCTTAGGGGCGGTTACTCATTGCTTTAGTGCCCTGTATTAGGAAATGCTTACAAATAAATTTTAGTCAAAGTATTCAAAAAATCAAGAGACTGCTGTTCTTATAACCAGTTATTTGGTTCTATCTTTAAATCACAATGCACTTTTACCCTTTCCCCCTACTTTTTTAATCATCAAAACTGTTTTTCTCTTTTTTTCAAGAAAAGTGAAAAACATTTGTTAAAAAAATGAAGTTTTTTATGCATCTATAAGAAAACCAAGGGGTCTATATAGGTGAATGAATTTAAATTTTGATAGAGTGATATAGATTGATAAAACTAGTGTTGTTAATATGTACAGAAATAGTTACCTCAGTGCAAAAACCTGAACCAACTGGTTGCTGTCACAGTGTTATTAAAATTTTTACTTCAGACAACATAGTAACGAAAATATGAGTTAGTATCTAAAGGGTTTTGGAAGTACTTGTTTAAGGGAAGAGGTATGCTTTATAGCCCGGGAGCTAACTGTTGGAAAACTGCAAATCGTGATAAGAAGATGCCACTTGGTGGGAATGTTGTTTAGGGCTATACATTGAAATTAAGACCCAGAGGCACTTTCAAAAACCGTTTTAATCCAAGATGGCGGCGTTTTTCAAAATGGCGGCCTATGCTACTGCTTTTACAATTTAACTCACACAAAAGTGGTTTTTACATAAAATTATATGTTTTTCAGGCCAAGGATTTCATTTAGTATGTTGAAAAAAAGCTAAATGTTCATTTTGATGTTTATTTTTTTATTTATTTTTAAGAATTATATTGTTTACGAGAACACTACATGTAGTATCCAAAATCTTTTAGAAAGTTAGCCAAATTGCGACCGAAGAAAATAAACTGGGAAACCTGGTGCGGTCGTAACCTAACCATGCTCAAATTAGTCTCCTAAGAACTCCACACACATCTCCCAGCGGTGCTGCTATTGTTAAAAGCATTCCGAGAAGGCCCGTTTAGTTTGTGGAGTTAGCGACAAAAACAGCCGAAATATTTCACTTCCGGATACCAGTGTGAAATTTGGTACAGAGCTTATGTACATATATAAGAACAAAAAACCGCCGGGAGACACTTGATCAGGGCTCATGAACTCCCGTGATGACGTCATCAAGATGGCCGCTTTTACAGGTAAATACGTTCGTTTAATTGCTTAAAACTCCATCATAAATTGAAATATTGCAAAACTGAAATGTATCAGTTGAAAGCTCTTTGAAAGAGCTATTTGGAAAGATTTAATCTTTCTTTCTGAGGTCAAGATCCCACCTGTAATGACATCATCAAAATGACCGCTTTAACAGGTAAATAAGTTTGTTTAACTCCCTCTAAAACTCCATCATAGATTTAAATATTTCTAAATTCAAATTTTTCATCTGAAAGCGCTTTAAAAGATATATTTAGAAAGATTTATTTTTTATTTTTGAGGTCCAGAGCCCATCTGTGATGACGTCATCAAAATGGCCGCTTTTACATGTAAATGCGCTCATGTAACTGTTTAAAACTCCATCATAGATTTAAATACTGCAAAACTTAAATATATCATCCGAGAGCACTTTAAAACATCTATTTTATAGCGCTTGGTTTTATTTTCTAAGACAAATAGTTGAAAAGTTATAACAATTTTAAATTGAAAATGTATAACAAACGTATTTACCTGTAAAAGTGGCCATTTTGATGACGTCATCACAGGTAGGCCCTTGACCTTAGAAATAAAAATTAAATCTTTCTAAATAGCTCTTTTAAAGAGCTTTCAGATGATACATTTGAGTTTTGCAATATTTGAATCTATGGTGGAGTTTTAGGGGGAGTTAAACAAACGTATTTACCTGTAAAAGCGGCCATTTTGATGACGTCATCACAGGTGGGCCTTTGACTTTAGAAAGAAAAATTAACTCTTTCTAAATAGCTCTTTTAAAGAGCTTTCGGATGATATAGTTGAATTTTGAAATATTTAAATCTATGATGGAGTTTCAGGGGGAGTTAAACGAACGTATTTACCTGTAAAAGCGGCTATTTTGATGACGTCATCACAGGTGGGCCCTTGACCTCAGTAAGAAAAATTAAACATCTTCTAAATAGATCTTTTAAAGCGCTTTCAGGTGATATAGTTGAGTTTTGAAATATTTAAATTTATGATGGAGTTTTAGGGGAAGTTTAACAAATGTATTTACCTGTAAAAGCGGCCAATTTGATGACGTCATTACAGGTGCGACCTTGACCTCAGAAAGAAAAATTAAATCTTTCTAAATAGCTCCTTTAAAGAGCTTTCAAATGATATATTTGAGTTTTGCAATATTTGAATCTATGATGGAGTTTTAGGGGGAGTTAAACAAACGTATTTACCTGTAAAAGCGGCCATTTTGATGACGTCATCACAGGTGGGCCCTTGACCTTAGAAAGAAAAATTAAATCTTGTTAAACAGCTCTTTTAAAGAACTTTCTGATGATATATTTGAGTTTTGAAATATTTAATCTATGATGGAGTTTTAGGGGGAGTTAAACAAACGTATTTACCTGTAAAAGCGGCCATTTTTATGACGTCATCACAGGTGGGCCCTTGAAATTAGAAGGAAAAATTACATCTTTCTAAATAGCTCTTTTAAAGAGCTTTCAGATGATATAGTTGAGTTTTGAAATATTTAAATCTATGATGGAGTTTTAGGGGGAGTTAAACAAACGTATTTACCTGTAAAAGCGGGCATTTTGATGACGTCACTAAAGGTGGGACCTTGACCTCAGAAAGAAAAATTAAATCTTTCCAAATAGCTCTTTCAAAGAGCTTTCAAATGATACCTTTGAGTTTTGCAATATTTCAATCTATGATGGAGTTCTAAGCAATTAAACGAACGTATTTACCTGTAAAAGCGGCCATCTTGATGACGTCATCACGGGAGTTCATGACCCCTGATCAAGTGTCTCCCGGCGGTTTTTTGTTCTTATATATGTACATAAGCTCTGTACCAAATTTCACACTGGTATCCGGAAGTGAAATATTTCGGCTGTTTTTGTCGCTAACTCCACAGACTAAACGGGCCTTCTCGGAATGCTTCTAACAATAGCAGCACCGCTGGGAGATGTGTGTGGAGTTCTTAGGAGACTAATTTGAGCATGGTTAGGTTACCACTACACCAGGTTTCCCAGTTTATTTTCTTCGGTCGCAATTTGGCTAACTTTCTAAAAGATTTTGGATACTACATGTAGTGTTCTCGTAAACAATATAATTCTTAAAAATAAATAAAAAAAATAAACATCAAAATGAAAATTTAGCTTTTTTTCAACATACTAAATGAAATCCTTGGCCTGAAAAACATATAATTTGATATAAAAACCTCTTTTGTGTGAGTTAAATTGCAAAAGCAGTAGCATAGGCCGCCATTTTGAAAAACGCCGCCATCTTGGATTAAAACGGTTTTTGAAAGTGCCTCTGGGTCTTAATTTCATTGTATAGCCATTAGCAACATTCCTACCAAGTGGCATCTTCTTATCACGATTTGCAGTATTCCATTGATTTTTGACAGTTAGCTCCCGGACTATGATATTTATTTTCATTTTCGACTTCAGTTGCCATGTGGTTCCTTTTCCAGATTGACCCCAGAGTCTGTCACCGGGTTGGGGTCCCGATGCACCTCCGCGGACGTCCTCTGACCCCTTTCTTTCGAGTTGTGGCCCCCATTTCCGATAACACGACCCTTTACAATGATAGATGTGAATTGTTCTTTTTTTGTTTTTATTTTATGTCCTTACTGTAAAAGTTTAAAAGCGGGTTTTGCTTCTAAGCGCCTCAAATAATATTTTATTTCATTATAAAAATAAATAGCTCTTTACTTTGTTCTTTCTACCCTTTCTATACTTTAAAAAGAATAGTAACTGCGAGTTAAATAATTACGTCTTTTCTTATTCTACCACAGTTAAAAACATAAGATATATTTCCTTGATTTGCAGCGTCCTAATCATTGAAGAATGATCAAATTAAAGTACCCTTTTTCTCTTTTACGACCATTTCACGAAATCGTTTAATACCGCCCCTTCGATTTAGGACATTGTAAACAGTTCTGCGGCCATTCCCTTTTAATGGAATGCCCCATTTGCGTTCCAGTCGATGCTCCTGACCTATTTCATCCCTTGACCAGTCCCCCTCTCGACATCTGATTCAGCAAACCTTATAAAAACCCATCTAATGGCTTGGGGAAGTTTCTATGCTCGTAGCTGTCTTTGATTAAAGGCTAATTAAGAAACGCCAGTCTTAATTTATAAGTAATTAGATATTCTGCCTGAGTCGTTAACCAAAGACTTTTCTTTGTTACTCAGGGAATGAACTAATTAGATCTATCGCCATTAAGGATTTGGATTTGATTTGTTCATGTAGGGGGATTCAAGACAATAGATGAGCAATAGTATCGATGATTTGTAGATTCAAACTTGCATATTATTGTTACTTTTTGCTCGTTAGTATTTGTTGCTTCATCTTCTGTTCGTCATTAATTTATTAAATGCTTGAATTTCAAGTGATTGCAGTCGTTTTTAGAACTTTTCTTCTTCGTTTTGTTTTAATTTAATTTTTATTTATTTACTTTTTGGAAGTACTTTTTTATATTTTACTTAGTTTGTGCCTTTTATGTTACCATTTTAGATTGTGAATTGCATAAAAAAATGAAATTGAACTTTTTTATAGATGTGTGTGTGTGTGTGTGTGTGTGTGTGTGTGTGTGTGGACTTGCGATATAAATGTATGTGTACGTTTTTAACCTCATAAACTAATTCTCATAAGTAGTGTTTTAATTTTAAACTCATTGAAATATTGCGAAAGTAAAATATGTATGATACATATTGAATTATTTCAAGTTAATGCATGCGTACGTTCTTTACTTTGCAGAACAAGCTGTCCTTTTCGTTATGCTGTTATAGCTTAGGTTTTCCAAAAAGGTATTCTAGTCACGGAATTTCGACGTGCTAAGGAAATATACAAATGGTTTTTTATTCTCTTCTGAATTTTTATCAGAGTGACTTGTCTGTAATAAATGCGTTATTTCAACGTGTCTAAAATTCTGTTCCGAGGAACCTCAGTGTTCCATGACGGACGATCATCAATGGTTTCAGCAAAGCTGAAATTCTTTACTGTAATTCAAATTAGTCATCATTAGCAAAGAAAATCGTTTATAAGATTTGTATAAAGCTTTTGGTGAACGTTTTCCAAATGAAGAGCCAAAAGAAAAAAGAAAGTGAATTATGCATAAAAAACATCCATGTTTCTTCTTGGCTAATTATTGCATCTTACCATATGGTAAGACGTTCAAATATTCGTATGTAGAAATATTGTAGAAATAAATTCTCCTTAACTGACAAAAGCATGACTTAATATTGCCCACATAACCCAAACTTAATCTGTTTTCAAAATACCTTAAATTATAATGACTTTTCTGTAATCAATGCGTTGTGAACTATGTTGCACTAAGCATCTGAGTCGTTATTCCTCTAAGCCCGTCTGTTGGTAACATTCGTTTTTCTTAATGTTTATTTTAGACATATTTAATTATTGCTTCTATGAGGCAGATAAGACGCTCAAATATGGTTTTGTGGAAATAATGTAGAAATAAATTCTCCCTAGCTGACAAAAGCATTAAATAAAATAAGGCTTTGGTATTGCCCACATCACCCTGGCTGAATCTCATTACAAAAGAGAGGAAAGGAAATATATGTACGCATCAAATAAATTGATTCCTTTTCTTCTGAGACTGCCAAATAAAATACTCGCGCACGCACATAGCTTTTCGAAAACAAACTGGCCTTCATTTCTTCAGCGATGCAGCATTTGGGGGGAAATAGTTCAGATGCAGTTTTTTGGCAGCCCGAAGAAAAGTACAAATGAGCCCTGCTTTTCAAAATTCATTTTGAGAAATTTATAGAATATGTTCATCTCTGTGTGTGTGCGGTCGTTCGGATGAGGTCGTTTGTCTTGTTTTATACTTGGAAACAATATAGGTTTCTGAGAGTGCCAACTATCGATACATCTTCGTTTTGTTAAGGGAAAAAATTTGGCAGCTTGCTTTTCGGTTTAAAGTAGTATGTATAGTCTGTAGGCGTGGTTTCAGAATGCAATAACGAATGAAGATTTAGCTTCAGATTTTTTTTTCTTTTAAAAACGTTCTGTTTAATCCCTTATAAGGTCATCTCTATGTACTGTCCAACCTCGAAAGGCGCGCCTGGCAGTCATGAACGCTTCCATTTGAAAAATGGGTGATAGGTAAGGAGACGCACTTGCCGGTGCTTTCAGTTTTTACTTCTTGGTTTAATGTTACTTTGCACTTCCCCCCTGTTTTTGAAAATCAGAAGATACCTCAGACATGCGCAAATGCGAGGAAGGTCGTACGATAAAAGATTATAGTAGAGGGGCTATGGTCCAAAATATAGCCGGAAACTGCATTTTGTGATAAAAGCATGAAAGTTGGTGTGTATGTAGACAATGTATTTATAAACATTTTTAGAAGGGGAGCCATTCCGAAATCCCCACCCAAACCCCTCCGGCGGCCATTTTTGGTCAAAAAGTCCGAAATTGCTTTTCTTATTTCTTTTTCAAAAAACACCTTTTTTATCATCTTATTAGAGTTCAATTATGTTAAACAAAGATTAGAAAACCGTCAAAATAGCTTAAAACCGATTAATTTTAATAGTACTCATTAAAAATTCGTTTTTTTCTAAAAAACTGAAATTGATCAAAATCTTCCAAATTGTTTTCAGGGGCCGGTTTAAGGGTGTCCAACTATGTATCTGAAAGCACTATATTAAAGAAAAACAATTTAGTTGCATTAAAATCCCAGCAATCCGAACCCCAAAAATCCGAAACTTTGGAAAACCCGAGCATATTTTTTAAAACTTACTCATAAAAATGTATTGCAAAACTGAAAATAAAAACAGAAATTAAAAATCATAAGCAAAACTAGTACTTTTTCAAAACTTAAAAAACCGTTTGAATTGTTCCTTAAGAATGAATATTTATCTTTGATTAATTAAAATAAAACCAGTTTTCTTTATGGACGAAAAAAGTAATAAAAAAAACGTCAAACATTTTGAAAAAAAAATACGCAATGTCATGGAAATTTCACTCACATTCAGCAGGATTATAAGTTACGCTTGCACCTATAAAATAGGGGGGAGGGGGAGGCACGATCATATTTTTATACAACTGCGAAATTCTAAAGAAAAAGCTTTAAAACAAATTTCAAGTTTTTTTCTCATTAAACGATTTGAGGAGTTTGTTCTCTCTAAAAGATGAGAGAAGAAAAAAAAAATTGCTGTAATAAAAAGTTTAGTGCTGTGTTAATTAAGCAACTTCTCTACTACTTATCATATTGTGCTGTTATTGAAAAGTAACCCTTTATAACAAAAGAAACAACTGAATTTCAATATAAATCTGAGCAAGCGATTATATACAATGATTATGTGTAATGGCTATATACAAGCTGATTTTTCGTAATTGAACTGACTAGTAATTTACAGAGATATACAACATTTTCCATTCCAGAATTTACACATTGGTGCACACAGTCCATTTTTGAAGCACCAACAAGTTTTTGAGAGCAGTTTGTTTTACACTTGCGTGACGTAAATTCGCTTAAGACATTTCACCTCTTTCAAGAATTCATTTGTTAATTTAGTTTTTATGAAAAGCATTTCTGACTTATTTAATCCATCAAAATTATATTGTGGTGGTTCCTTCACTGAAAGATATGCTGGATTTACAAATAATGATATACCTGATGTGGTAACTGAGCGACCTTTTTAGAAGATGGTATTTCGGGAAATACAAGAGGAATTTTTGAGCCTTGCTGCTGAAATGGCACATGCTGAAACAATGAAATGCTTGTTATATGGAAAGAGTCCTCGTTTGTTGTACCACTAGAGTTATAATAAAAATTATCGTGCGCGGCCGGTGTAAAAACAAAGGTCCTGAAATGTGAGGGAAATGTAGTTTTATATTTATCAATTTGTTTAACTGATGCTTTGCAGAGTCCAGTAGAAATCTTTAGAAGCCTTGAGTAAGAAATGAAAAGTTCCAAAATATGCATTATGTCAACAAGACTTTTTCTTCTAGTCTGTTCGTGTACTTTAATGGCCAAATAAACAGGTATTGGTTGTTCCTTGTTTACTTGATGCTTGATAGTTTGCTTTGTTAATTTGTTTATTATATATATATATATATATATATATATATATATATATGTATATATATATGCTATATATATATATATATATATATATATATATATATATATATATATATATATATGCATATTAAATACAACTGACAAATTGCAAGTAATGGTTGAGAAGGAAGACCATCAATATTGCAAGTACCATATAACAAGTTATTTAAAAGGACGGAAGAAGAGGATCAACAGTTTCTTGCTGACTCTTCAAATCCGCCTTCGACGCTGGCAGTTGACTTTCAAATGCATGTCCTAGTGGAATTCACTATCATGTCACTTGCGAGAGCATCTTCGAAACTGCTAGTACTGGAGACACATATTGATTCACTTACCTTTACAAACTAAAACATATTCAAAGCCTAATTTCTCTGCATGCATATGTCCATGTCCGAAGTGTGATAATATCTTTGCTCTAAGCCCGGTATTGTCAACATCATTAGCAGATTTATTTTCGATTGATAAATTGTGTTGTAGCATAAATCTTCTATTCCTTCAGAATAATATTTTAGTAGAACGAATATTCTGAAAATTGGATACTTATCTCCTTTGTTAACTCTAAGATTTTGCAAGTAAGAAATTACTCGGTGTAGGGCAATTAATTCAATTCGTGAATAAATATTTTCCTCAGAGCAATCATTTGCTGTCCTTCATGAGTGATAAAGTTTTACAAGTAAAGTTTTACGAATGCAAGTACGGTGGTACTTGCATTCTGGAGCTATTATGTCAGCTTGCGCCAACTCAGCAGTGAGCGTAGGGGAGACCGGGGCAGATTTACGCATGGGGCACGTTTACGCAGCGCACTTTTTCAGAAACGTGTTGTAGTTTGCTCAACATCGATCACGACAGATTCATCCGGGCATCTGTCGGATATTCTCACAAGAATTTTAGCGTCAGTCGAGCTTCTGCCTAGCGCGCAGCGAGGATTATCTGTTTTCTGCCAAGATGAGTAAATTTTGTGTTCAGCCTACTAAACCTTATTGTGAACTAACAATACTTTGTTAAAGATAAACAAATATATGACCGAACGCAGAATTTAATACTCTTTTCAAAAATGTAATTGTTTTGACGGAAATGTTACTGTATTTGGTTGTACATTAAAAATAAGCTAAAAAGTAACGACGGGGCACGTTTACGCATCGACGTCGGGGCACGTTTACGCAGTAAGAACGCGCGTAAACGTGCCCCGAAGTCGATGCGTAAATGTGCCCCAGAAGCTTTTTTAGCACCGTATCGCTATAGAACGTCTGTATTTGTAGTCCATTTAGCTTCGCAATTTCTCATTTTATGTTTAATTGAATTAAATTCATCTCTTGTGGCTAACTATCATTTAGTTCTGTACTCATACTTGTACAATTTAAATTTTATAAACTATTTAGACTGTAATTTTCTCTCTGTTACAGATGGTAAGACATTATGTTACAAAAACTCTTAGAACGAAGTTCGACATAAAACTAATGAAAAAGTAGAATGTCAGTAGAAAATTTCTTATATTTTGGACTATTTTATGAAGTTTTAAATTGTTTTTTTTTTCAATGAAACCAAATACGAAAATAAAATTTAAATTTGATAATTCACACTGAAATTTTTAAATGGTATTCAAAGTCATTTTCGCTAGATGAAGCCTCCCCCCCCCCGCCCGATGCAGGCCCGTCCTTCCGAATTGGGGGAGGGGGGAATTCCGAATTAGGGGAGGGGGTCAGAGGGGGGGTCAATTAAAATAGTTTTGTGTTTTAATTGACCCCCCTCCCCCGAATGTGGGGGAGTTCGGAATTGGGGGTGGGGGGTCAGAGCGGGGTCAATTAAAATACAGTTTTGTATTTTAATTGACCCCCCTCCCCCGAATGGGGGGGAAATTCCGAATTGGGGGAAGTGGGTCAGTGGGGGGTCAATTAAAATACAGTTTTATTGACCCCCCTCTCCCGAACGGGGGGGATTCCGGATTGGGGGAGGGGGGTCAGAGGGGGAGTCAATTAAAATACAGATTGTATTTTTATTGAACCCCCCACCCTGAATGGGGGGGGGAATTCCGAATTGGGGGAGGCGGTTAGAGGGAGGTCACTTAAAACACAGTTTTGTATTTTAATTGAACCCCCCACCCCGAATTGAGGGGCAATTCCGAATTGGGGGAGGGGGTCAGAGGGGGGTCAATTAAAATACAGTTTTGTATTTTAATTGAACCCCCCACCCCGATTAGGGGGGGAATTCCGAATTGGAGGAGGGGAGTCAGAGGGGGGGTCAATTAAAATACAGTCCCCCCAGGGGGGACTGTATTTTAATTGACCCCTCCCCCAATTCAAAATTCCCCTCCGTTCGGGGGAGAGGGGGTCAAATAAAATACTGGGGGGGGGCTGTATTCGTGGTTTGTTCTGTAAAATACAGTCCCCCAGGGGGACTGTATTTTAATTGACCCCCCTTCCCCCAATTTGGAATTCCCCCCCCGTTCGGGGGGTCAATTAAAATACTGGGGGGGGCCTGTATTCGCGGTTCGTTCTTTAAAATACCGTCCCCCCAGGGGGAGTTACCCACCTCTGACCGCCCTCCCCCAATTCAGAATTACCCCTTATTCGGGGGAAGGGGGTGAATTAAAATACAGTTTTGTATTTTAATTGGCCCCCCTCCCCCCAATTGGGGAGGAGGAATTCCGAATTGGGGAGGGGTCAATTAAAATACAGTCCCCCCTGGGGGGACTGTATTCGTGGTTCGTTCTGTAAAATCCAGTTCGTGGTATCGTTCTGTAAAATACAGTTCCCCCCAGAGAGAACTGTATTTTAATTGACCCCCCCGGACCCCCCTCCCCCAATTCGGAATAACCCCCATTCGGGGGAGGGGGTCAACTTAAATAAAAACTATTTTAATTGACCCCCCTCTAACCCCCCTCCCCCAATTCGGAATTCCCCCCCGATTCTGGGTAGGGGGTTCAATTAAAATACAAAACTGTATTTTAATTGACCCCAACCTCTGACCCCCCTCCCCCAATTCGGAATTCCCCCCCCCGTTCGGGGGAGGGGGTCAGTTAAAATACAAAACTGTTTTAATTGACCCCCCCCCTCTGACCCTCTCCCCCAATTCGGAATTTCCCTCCCATCCGGGGGAGCGGGGGTCAATTAAAATACAAAACTGTATTTTAATTGACCCCCCTCTGACCCCCACCCCCCAATTCGGAATCCCCCCCATTCGGCGGAGGGGGGGGTCAATAAAACTGTATTTTAAATGGCAATAAGCCCTGAGTTTGAAGTTTATCTAAAAAAAGTTCTTTTATAAATTATCTTTATTTTTTATTTTCAAACAGTGTTTGAAGTTATAAATAAAACATGTTAAATTAATTAAAAATTCATTTCTCTCAATACTTGGCACTAATAACGTACCCCTTAATGCGTAAACGTGCCCCGATGTCGATGCGTAAACGTGCCCCGAATTGCGTAGATGTGCCCCGAAGTTGCGTAAACGTGCCCCGATGTCGATGCGTAAACGTGCCCCGCCTAATGCGTAAACTTGCCCCGGATACGGGGCACGTTTACGCAACAGACTTTGTCCTAAATATTATTTTTTTAACTCTTAAATACAAACACAAGGCAAAAACTGAATGCATAAATTTGAACTTCATTAAATGCTTAATAAGAATATAACATTTGAAATTTCCTAAATTGAAACATAAAAATTAGAAAATTCGCGGAAAAAAATCCGCGTAAACGTGCCCGGGTCTCCCCTACTGTCTGCTTTTACCAACACGCAATTTCGTATTTTCTGTCAACTGATTTCGTCAGAACTAGATGTAACTCCTGTCTATTTTCACCAGGCTTATCAAAAAAGAAACACAAATCTGGAAAGGATGAAGTGCATTTCTTTCTCTTCTGCTGAACTGAAGCCTCTTCAAAATGTTTACTTACGTGGCACTCTTCAAAGTTTTCCTTTCTTTTTCTTTCTTCAGCTCTTCTGACTTTTGTACTGTTATACCTCAAGATACAAGATTTATGCCACTTATCCCTCTTTTCATTAAATTTTTCCGATGCAAATAATTCTTCAAATTTAAATCTACCTACATTTACGAAGTCTGATAATTGCCTAATTTTTGCCTGTTTTGACAGAATTTCGAACATTGTTTCATAACCTCAGTACAAGACTGATACATTTAAAGTTGCTGCAGGGCACAATAGATTTTTTTTGGAGTTAATTTCGAACAGAAAATAAATCTTATCCAGTAAATATCTGTTGTAATAATTTTGGTAAAAACAACATTTCCTGGGGTTGTTTTTACCAAACATAACCCCTGGTTGCCATTTAAACTTTTAAACCATTAAAGCTTTAACCATGCCATTTAAATTTTTAACCATTAAAGTTTACCATTTAAACTTTAACACTTAAACAAAATTAAAATAAATGCATTTAAAACAATACTTTTGAACATGTAAAACCACAAGACTATGAGAAACCGTAACTTATAAAAATATGAGCATCTTTCCTAATCTCGATCCATATAAATAGCATTTACGGGAACATATGAACAATGACACATGTTACCAATGATAAACACACTGGAAAATATTCGTCACCTAATGAACGACCATATTTGAAGAAAAAAAATCAGCAACGGCAACAATAATAAAAATTAGAGGAAAAATAAATTTAAAACTAAAACTTTAAAATTTCTGAAATTGAAACTTTAAATTGTATTTTGGTAGAATCATGCTATCTTGACATTAACTTTTCCCTCAAGTTCTTGTGCTTTTGTACCCTTGGGGAACATTTTCGATGATGTGTGCTTAGTCATAAAAATGAGAGGTATCATGACCGGATAATTGGACGGTTCGGTCAATTAGGATCCGGATAACCGGCACCCTACTTTTTTTAAACATTTATTTAATGTATATTTACATTCTTAAACCATTAATGCATTTATGGGGGGAGGGAATTCACTTCCACGAATTTATTCTTAAAAAATATCGATTTGCCAAAAAAAAAAGCATTTTTGGGTTGTTCTTTTTAAAATTAGTCTCTAAGTGGAGCTTTAAACGATAAAAAATACAATAAACGCCTATGTAATGACATAGCCAATGATTTAAGAAGAAAATAATAATAATAATAATTACAAAAAAGCGCTATTTCTAGTTTTGGACCAAAAATGGCCACTAAGAGGGGTTTGGGGGGATTTCCGATTGGCTCCCCTTCTAAAAATGTTTTTTTATACATTGTCTACAAACCTACCAAATTTCATGCTTTTATCACAAAATGCAGTTTCTTTTCCCGTAGCCCCCTTAGTATTAGGCAGTATAGTTGGGGAAAACCTAACCAGATAGCATAGTGAAGGCCACATAGATTCTAATGTTTATATTTTCATTTCTAATTAGAATTCTAATATATCAATTCGATGATTTTACTATATTAAGTCGATGATCCTAATCTAATTCTTCATTGCGACTCTGCGAAGTTAGATTTGCCCCTTAGAGCAGGAATTAGTAACTAAAGGGAGTAAGGCCAATCATTGACTTAGAAAAAGCTGAAAGAAAGATCCCAAGTCACAATGGTTCAGCTTCGGCGAATGAGTAACCCGTTTTCCGTGAAACCAATGAAAGAAACGTGATTTCCTCCAACACTTTGCTTTAAAATATGTCACTTGACTTGGGTATCTTTGTTTCAAGAATTGAATTGTTAACTCCTTCCACCTTTAGTTTCTTCTTAACGGGTTGTCCCAACTTTTGTGTTAGTTAAATTATCGCTTGGAATTAGTTTGTTGAAAAAAAAAAAAAAAAAAACTTTATTTCGGACGGTAAATAATTTATTCAGAATCATCTCCGCTTTTTTTGAGGGGGGGGGGGCAGAGATATGCTTTTGCATGTTTAAAAATGATATAATTATAAAGAAGCATTAATTAAAATTGATAACGACTTTTTTGAAACGAAAAATCAAGTATGCTTCCCTTCTCTTAAGGAAGATATCAACTTATGGTAGGTTGTGAAATATGTTACCAACTAAATCTTAAGTTTGGATAAATTTGCTGAAAAGTTGCCCTCCCCCTCCCCAGCATTTTAAAGAGCTTAGTGTAGCGTTTTGAAACCTGAGAACATCGGCTTTAATGGCAGTAAGAAAATGCCAATTTTGTCTTATTTTTAAAATTTTGTTTTGAGTATTTCAATTTGTTTATTAACTTTTTGAACACAAGCAAACGCATTCGTTTATTTATATATTTTACTACATTCAAATGGAAGCACAGGTAATAAAAACTTTTATATTATTTTTCAAGTAAGCAATAGTAATATTTGAAGAGGCTGATCACTGGAAAATTAAATGAGTAAATAATTAATGGTTATTTTTATCAGCAAGTGCTTGAGATGAACCTGCTTTGTTTTAGAACTCATGCCAAATTGCATCTAAAATCATTACTTTTCATTGGGATTCGTATCCCCCTCCCCTTTTTTTTCATTCTTTCTTTATTTCTTTTTTCCAAATCCTGATTTCATATTCCACTCAACAGTCGCCGTTAAGTGCGCATCGCTGGTGAAAAAGAACTAAAAACAAAATCAATTTTTTTTTCTGTGCAAAAAATTGCAAAACCATTCTTTTTTTAAAGAAAAAAAATCTACGTGAAGGGGACGATTTGAAGCCAAATGTTCATCCGGTTTACGAAAACGTGGAATCCACCAATTTAATGCTTCGTGAGTTTCCTCGAGCGAAAATATAATTATCTCAGGATCTTCCTCGCTTTGCTGCCTTTATACGGAATTTTGATTTTTATCCGACTTTCCCCTCTAACCTTTGCTGATCTCCTTAAAGTTTTCCCCTTAATCTTATCAAGGTTTGAGTTTTCTGTTATTTTGCCCCCGTATAAGTCAATAAGGTATGAGTCACGGTAAAAGAACCCAACGTATAAAAATAATTTTTCCGTATTTTTTCGGTAGGCTCTTATGGTTTGTGTTGCCTTCTATTGATTAGATGACTTTTGAAATAAAGGTTACTGTATAAAAAAACAGTTTAGATTTTTGTAAATAATTTATCAAGATTTCATTTAGGACTTAAACCTAATATCCTTATAAAAATATTGTTTTGTACACTTATATATTTTTAACCATCTACGTAAGAAGTGCGGGACTATAACTATAACGTTTGTGTCTGTATGTATTTCAGTAGCTCGTGAATATGTGAATCGATTTTCGTACTTTTTTTCTTGTGTAAAGAGGGATTTAATAGAGACTTATCTCACTTATGAATCATTTGACTGGGATTTTCGTAAAGTTACCTGCTATCCATACGCTATTTTTACTCTCGTAGTCGATTTTTGTTCTTAGACGTAAGGCTGTTGCGGCTATGCTGAAAAAAAAAGGGAAAAACATTCACCAACCGAATTAAAGATCTCAATCCGATCCCCCCCCCCCCCCTCGGATTGAAGCCTTCTGTCTGATCGGTTAAAGAAGGTTCAAATTTTACTGATGAATATGAGTGTTTACCTTGTTTAAGAAGAAGAGGAGTGTTTTTTTACGTACAGTTCTGTGCTTAAAAAATATTTTTTTTTCTATATCTGTCTCATGTCACTGCCTTACCATTTTTAAAAATATTATTTGTCCCTATAATTTGTTTGGTTACAAAGTATTAGTCCCATTACAAAACTACGAAAAGGGTGAGTGAATTAAATTTGCATCAGCAATCACTCCGTCATTTCGCAAGTGTTTCTTCAGAAGTATACTTATACCAAGAAGAAAGAAGAGTGTTGTACTACCGTAAAAATAGTTTTTACTTTATTGTAGAAGAGGGTCACTTTTTTGTGTCCTGATATCCATTCAGATAGCAATGCCATTGATAGAGATCAACATATCTATCTTTAGAAAAGGCATGCATGTCTTGATGAAAAGCAAATAATAAGATTGTTTAACTAAAAATATATGTCGTGCTAAAGTGAAAAAAAAATCTTGTGATAATTTTAAATAAACATTTGTGCCTATTTTTTTTTTTATGCCTTCATGAGTAGGGGAGAGCGGGGCTAAAAGTTCCGTTTTTTAAACAAGGTCAAAAAATGTTATGGAAACTTAGTTCTAGAATAATTATTTTGAGATTAATATCGAGTAATATATCCCCCTTTGTTATTAAGACTGTTGTTTGACTTGTATTTCGTAAGATTTTTTTATAAATAATTTTATTATACTTAAATCCAAAAAGGAACAACTTACCCCCACTTGGGGCAAGTTGTTCCCCGGATGGGGCAAGTTGTTCCGATACTAACAAGACGATAACTAACGATGGTGACTACAATATTATGAGACAAGAAACTTGCTAAAGGTCAGGCCCGTCATTTAGGGAGGTTAAGGGGGGGTCAATTGCCCCCCGGCTTTGAAAAATCAATGTATTTGCACACAAGTGGGAGTGTTTCTGTGGGGTTTTCGATTACATTTACATCGTGTTTGCACCCTTTGATCCTCCCTGGAAAAGTGTAAAATGACGGGAATGTTAAAGGTATAATTAAAGGTGTAATTTGTTAAATAAAATGTCGTTAATGTAAGCAAATATTTATTTATATGCTAAGCTGACAAAACTTAACACACTTTAAAATCACAATTAGTTTCAAAAAATTTTAACAATTCTCAATATTTATTCCATCTGGAATGAGCCCAGTTTTTACATCAGTAACACTAAATTTTACATTTGACCCTGTTTTGTTACGGCCTTCCCTTTTCCTTTTCCATTCTCTTTTATTTTATCACTTTGTTTTATTTCCTCTCGTTTAAATTTTTTTGCCCTTAATTCTCCATTATCAACGATTATCTTTCTTTTATTGCTTTGCTCCTTTGCTAGGGCTTGTTTTTCCGGAGTGTCTGTTAAAACTGCAGATTTTCTTACACGCTTTTTGCTTTTTCTATTTGACTGTGCCTTTGGTAAGGGACGAATTGCTTCTGGGCAGAAGGGAATATACTTTCCATGATGGTTTTGTGAAGCATTAGAAGATGCTGGCAAACTTGAAGTCTCGGATGTGCTTGGTTGTTCCACTATTTGTCCACCATCAACAATTCTTAACGGTTCAGGTGCATGACTAAACTCGCCTACTCTAGTTTCAGTCTTTAAAACTTCTTTCATATTCATAGAGATTTCATTTAAAGCTGCGTTTAATGCTTTTGTTGAATTCGAAGGGAGATCCGTGACGAGAGATGGAGAAAAGTCATCTTCAGAGAAAACGTTGGGATTATAAGGCCAGATTCCCGATTTTTTGAAAGCGCTCATTATATTAGTGGGGGTTGCTGCAATAGGTAACGCATAGTTAACTATTTCTGGAATATCATAGATTGACATGGTTTTGCCAGGGTTACTACGTAACCAGTTATCTTCGGCCTTTGCACAGTAATTTTTGAATGGCGCATTTACTCCGACATCCAAGGGTTGTAGACGGTGTGTGCAGTGAGGGGGGAATGACAGCATTACGATGGAGCTCGATTTACCTTTTTCTACTACATCAATATCGATGTGCGATTGGTGATTGTCGAGCAGGAGTAAAACTGGATCTGAAGGCGATGGTCTTGTGTGTTTGATGAAGTGATCCATATATATGAGAAATTCTGTGGCTGTCATCCACCCCGAACTATTTCCTGCCCCTATGGATTCTGGTGGCCCCCCTTTGATAAATAAATCTTTGTATTTTAGTCGAGGAAAAATAAACATAGGGGGAATTGTGTGACCAAGCGCATTCACAGCTAGTTCTACGGTTACTAGCGTGCCGCGTTCTGCTGATTCTATTGCCCCTACTTGTTTAGTCCCTTTTTTTGCAATAATTTTCCTCGGTTTTAACACAGTTGTGACGCCAGTTTCATCTAAGTTGTAGATTCTTGAGGGAGTGAATTTGTATTTTTCTAGCACTGCACCAAGCTTTGAAAAAAACTCGGTAACATTTTGCTTGTTAAATGACGATGCTCTATTGGCACTTGTGGATTCTGGAGCTCTTACGGAAAGTTGAGGATTTCTCTTTAGGAAACCAGCTAACCAGTCTCTTCCAGCTTTTCTATTTTTATGCCATGACGGTGGAACATTTGGTGAGTTGAATTTCACTGCGCATTCGTAGGCTAATTTTTTAGCTTCCTCCGGTAACAGACCGAAAAATATTGTTGCGCATTTTATTAAATAATCAGTTAATTTATTTTCTTCTTCTGTATTAAAAACCAATCTTGTTTTTTGATATCCAACATGTACGTTTTCTACTCCAGATTTCAATTTTTTTACAAATCGGAATAAAGTCATGTGGCAAATATCAAAATCTCGGGCTACACTTTTGATTTTTCTACCATCTTTAATAACTGCGTCTGCAGCTCGTTGCATCAATGATTTTGACACGGAACCCCGTGTGGTTTTTCTGGTATAAGTCCGCATCCTGAAAAGAGGAAAAATAAAAGTCTATTATCTACTTATATTAAAAACTGAGTATCTTTCTATCTATCTTTCTATGTCCTGCTTCTTTCTCCTGAACACGAATGAACTGAAAGTCTAGACAGGTACCGATATATTCGTAATTTTTCAGCCTTCACTAGTTTTAATTTACATAATTTTATATAAAGGGATTCTAAAGAAATTGAGAAAAATCTTCAAATTTTTTCTCAAATTTAAAGCGATTTGTCCCAAATGATTAAATATTAAATCCATTGTTATAAAACGTGGCTGATATGAAACAGTAATAATAATGACCTCTTTTTTTATCTTTTTTCAGGAGTTCTATTTGAAAAATTCTCATACTACAGTTATTTATAAATTATTTTGCCCATAAATCGTAATTAAAAATTAATTATCAATTTAAAATGCCCAAATATTTTTCTTCTGCGTCTATAATATTGCTCCATCTGGTCAAATATTTAAAATTCTTCGCTGTCATTAACTAAACATTTACAATACATGTGAACACAATAATCGAAAGCTAACACTCGTAATAGATATCTCTAAATAAAAATGACGGTAATAACAATTGGATTTAAAGATAGGGATGAGGATCTTTAAATAAATTCATGTTTGGGAACCTACCTCAGCAATCATAACTACAAAGAATGTATGTTTTATCTTGTATACTAAACAGCAAATTAGGATCCGGTAAACTCAATAATAGTTAAGTGCTATAAGGTTCTCAGCGGCATTTAATATTTCGACGGTTATTATTTCATATTTTCTGTTAATATATCTTAATGTACATGCATTTTCACAACAATATCGATCAAAATGTATGCAACTACAAAAATGTGAAAAAATACTGTTAAGAAAATTGTTAAAATTTCATTCACATAAAAGAATAAATGGTATAAAGCATTGCAAGAGCAATAATTTTAAAAATATAAATTATTTGGAAAATTTTTTACCTTTAAAATATAAATGACGATTACGTTGGTTGAAAGAATTAAAGGAAAATTACAGTGTATTAAATTAAATATACAAAGAACATAGTTTACGAACGCTGCAAAATATAGACGTCATTCAAATTCATCAAATTCTGAACTAATGAAATTTAACACAAAAGCTCATTAATTCTAAAAAAATCGTCTGTGTTTCAAGTTAAATTAAAAATACGTATTTTGTTCACGTAGAAATGTTTTTAATTTTTCACAATTCATTACTTTCTTCGCAGACGATCCATAAAAGATGTTACTGCAAAACATTATATGTATTATATTCTAATTACTATTTTAAATTACTGTTGCAATTATCTTTCTCTAGTTTTCCTTTTAAAGCACTTTTATTTTATATCTTTGATTATTTAAGCTCTATACAAACGAGACAAAACTGAATTCACTATTCAAATAAACTATACGAGGCGCTGCAAGCCTTGAAAACTGGCTGCTGAAAGAGTTAAAACCAAGGTTGATGCACTTGCGTAGAATATCATCTGTCTAATAATCTGCTCAAAATTAAAATGTTTTACCTCTTTGGCTAATTCCTTAAATCCCCACAAGGTGGCGTACTCAAGCTCTAAAACTGAAAATATGATCCTTCAAAATCCCTATATTTTGATCTTCGAAAAACTCATATTTCAGTTTCTGTCGGGGAAAGACCGAATATTTCCGATGAAACACTGGTGAAATTCGTCATTGTCTAATTTCGGTCTTTCCCTGAAACATGTATACCATGTTTACAATATAGTATTTATTATGCATATAGTATGTGTTTAAATATATAGGTGAAAAATAATCCTTGGGGATAGTTGCTCTGTTATTCAGGAGCAAGTTGTTCCTCGGAACAACTTGCCCCAGAAAAAAGGAACAACTAGCCCCAAAACCACTTGTCTTTGAAAAATCAAAATATAGGTAAGATAACGAAACGTAAATAGTTTCAGCGAAGTATATTACGATGCACAATATATTTTTGTATAAAAACAACAAAAAAAATAAACACTATCAGCTAAATTTAGTGAAAAAGACCAAAAAGTTCAAAAAAGAAAATATTTACTTACGTGGATCAGTAATGCACGTGCTCAGCTTTTCATGTACCGGACACCGCTGGACTTGCTAAAATGTCTGCCATTTGTGCGCTGTAACATTCTGTTTCACAATATATTGACAAAATACATCAATCTTTTTTCATCGTTGAGCTATTTCAAAGGGAACAACTTACCCGCGGAACTTTTAGCCCCGCTCTCCCCTACTCAAATTTGAAATGTTATTTTTCATAAATGCCCCTATTTTACCGTTATATCCTTTTCATTTGATTTAGCTTCATTTTACAATTCTATTAAATCTCGGACAATGTATTCGTTTAAGGATTTCACGAGAATAAATACAAACGCGTTACTGAAAATTGATGTCATCTCCAACCTTCCGTTGTTGGAATTCAATTTCATTGAAGGGGGACTGACATAAAGAGCGAAAATAGCTCCTCGAGCCGAGCTTTTCCAAAATCCTTTCATCTCTTCCTCACTTGAAGGAATAAAGAGTGGCTGTGATGCAATCAACCGTGTCATCCAACTGTCGCGCATTGTCGCTCAGAAAGGCGACGCGGAATGCGTTTTTAAAAATTGATGTGCTGAAGAAAAGTGCGCGAGATCTCTCTCCGGAATTGATGGAAAATGTGCTGAGTCTCTCTATTCTTTCCGAGTAAAAGGTTATTCGCAGCTGTTTTGAATGGTACTCATATTGGGGACTTCTTGCCGTTTAAACTATAGTTGAAGAAAGAACGACTTCGTTGATGTAGTTCTGGCTGTCATTTAACTGTGGATCTGACGTATTAATTTGAGCTGAGTGGAATGTTGTTTAGCTCTTCTGAACTTTTAACACACTTGAGTTTTAGAGTTTTCCGCAAAGACGAAAGAAACAACTTCTTCATCCACACACAACGTTTCTTTTCTTTGTCAATAAAGTACTGCATTTCTATATTGTTCTTACAGACATATTTTTTTTACTTATATAGCAAGTTTTTCTCTGTATATAAAGCAATATGTTCCTTTAACTCGTGAAACATTGCATTTCTCTTCTTTTTTTCCTTTTCCTTTCTTTTTTTCTTAAAAAAATGGTTTGCATATAAAGCAATGCATTTTTAAATGCATAGTAATCGATGTATTTTTTCATCGCTTATGCATCAATGCCTTTTTTATGTGCATTTAAAAGCAATTACTTGTTACTCATTTATATGCTTTTTCTTCTCTTAATATTTAAAAAAAACAATTTGATTTTTAATTAACTTTACTCTGAATCTTTGTCAGTAAATTCGTAAAAATATTTTTACCATTGACAATTCTAATCCCTCCCCCTCCCCTAAATATGCAGAGAGGGGTGTAAACTAAAATATAATATTTTAAAACAAATGGTTCAATTTCCAACTTTTTTTTATAAGTAAGCATTTTAAATTTATAACTATCTAGAATACCTTATGCTGCCTCTTTGGGCAGCTAAGCAAAACATACGCTGTACTGTATTATATTAATAATACACATAAGTTGTGTATTTATTGTGTTAATCTGTATCCCATCTTTGCTGGTAATGAATGTTTATTTAATGCAACTTTCCATTTTTTGAGCTGTAGACATAAAATGCCAATAATAATGTAAATGTTTTATTATATCCAGCATGTCTTCTGCCGCCGTTTTGTTTATCCAAAGTATTGTAGTTTGAATTAGTTTTCAACTCAAAACAGTAAAAGGGCGAGGTCACATATATTCACGAATGAACTCCGTACGAAACTTTAAATTCATTCATGTTTTAGAGCTTTTAAGAGATGTACATCCTCTAAAAACCAAATTCATTCATCGGCGGCAGCATTCATAATTTAATTTTTACGGTGATGCATTTTGTGATAAATCAAATTTTCGTTTCATATTTTGCAATACAATTTCCGAGGTAGAGAGATGTACCTTTTTCAAGCAAGTTTGTCCCTTTTAACTTCGCTAAAGAAAAGAAAAATTGAACGCGAAGTCACTTATGTCATTCCACTGTCGACATTGTTTCTTCTAAAAGCATTCCCGAAATTTTCACGGAAGGGGAAGAGGGCTTTTGCATATGGAATTTAAAATCTGGGAACTCTTTGCTTCGATGGCTTTCATGTAAAGTGCAGTCGGTTGTGATGCGGTTGACGTTTTGGATAAAGGCATTGTAGTGTAATTTAGTATGTTATTGGACTTTTTCGGATGGTTGCAATTAAGTTAAGAGTTTATTTTTACTGTTTTTATAGATGTTTCTACTTCATTCTTTTTTCCGTTCGCTTTATTTTTGAATGAAGGAACTTCAGTTTTAGTATTAGTTGTTATACCAGTGCCGAGGTTCCGCTCTATAAAATGTTCCTGTTTTTCTTACATGCCAAATTTTTATTGATTTGAACTGGTGTGCGCCATAAGAATTGTTTATTAAGTACTTTGTTTTCCACATATGATTTATTAAGCTTTTATTTCTTTATGATTATCTAATATGAAAAATATTTTTTTATTTATATTTTAAGTTAAATTTATAGTTCTTGCTCATTTTATTCGAATAATTTAATTCAATTAAAGTTTAATTTTAGTTTTTTTTTCACATTTCGTTGTATAATTTCTTTGTCTACGTCTACTATTTTTTTTAATGTGCACATCGTTACTTATACCGAATATTTTCTAAATAATTTCTTTACACCCGAAGAAAAAAAAATAAACATCTGTAGTCATTTGAAATAGAGGGTTGCTGTTAAACCCCTTGATCGTGTTTCAAAATCCTCAATATGAGTATGAAATTTGATTAAAAGAAAGTTTGGATAAATAGTTTTATTCTATCTGGTATAAAGTTTGTAATTACATTCAAAGTTTCCAGCTTTTTAATTGTGCTTTCTAATTTGACATATAACGAAAGTTTTGAACGCTCAAGTGGAAAATCTTACTTGATGAAATTTGGTTGTTGCAGTTAAATAATAAACAACCCGTCACTTTTTGTAGCTTTCCAAAGTTTTTTGAATAATATTTGTAGCTTACTAGAAAATTTTGTAAGGGATCGTGCTTTAGTGCAATCAAGAAAAAAAGCTGAGTTTTTATTTAAATTTTAAATTAGTTTTTTTTTTTTGCCTCTCATGGGTATTTTATTTATTAAGCTGCAAATCAAATTCAAATGGCATCTCTTTCAAACTTTGCTCTTTTTTCTCTTGATATTTTTTACGCGTTGTCTTTTTTTTTTAAGAATATAAGCTCCCATTTAAATTTAATTTTCCAAATTTCATAATTAAATACACTGTAGAACAAATAATCATTTTAGGAGTTTATTTTATGAAATAACGATTCCGTAACTAGAGTCTTAAAATAAAGGAAATTTCAAGATCTTTATTTTACAGCATTTGCAGCAAAGCATCTTACACAGAATTTCCTTTGTCTTGATGAATGTTTTATCAATTTTTTATCAATACTTTACTAGCTGTCACATTTTTGAACAACACTCATACATCACTTTCTAGTAAATCCTGGAAATTTTCTTCCAAGTTTTGTTTATTTATTTACTGTATCCATTTCTTCTATGATCTTTATTTTTATGAAAGGGCTTGAAGGTTGGTATTACTTGTCGCAAGGGTTACATTTTTCTTTTCTTCTCCCCGTTCTCTTTTTTTCTTAGTTCTTTATGTTGTACTTTCATAACAGGAGAAAATGCAATTCAGCCAACGCTTGGGTGAGGCTTTTAGTTTGAAAGAAATCAAACTTCCAGCTGATGGAAACTAATTTAATTTGTTCGTTGTCTTTCTTATATATTTTCATTTACAAACTTAACTTTAAAAACTCACACTTATATAACGTTACACTCATATAACGTAGTATCTGGTATTTTTATTACAATTCAACGACTATTTTTCTTGTGCATATATTTGATTCAACTGTTTGCAATGAACTGCCACTAAGGACCATTGCTGCCTACAGATTAAATTGAATTCCGCGCTAAGATATGATTGTAAAAAAAAAATGTACCTATGAATAAAGTTATAGCTAGTAAAGTTAAGTTAGCTACTGAGCCAATATTTTGAAAAGTGCCAATTTGAAGTTGCAGTTTTCTGATTAAAAAAATTTTTTGCAGAAAAAAATTAATATAAGATTCTAAGTCTAAATTGGGTCTAAATGCAATAAAATAAAAGGGGGGAGGTCAAGGAAGTTATTTACCCCCTCCTTAGATTACTCACTTTTAAGCCGTTACAGATCTGATGAGTGTTACAGATCTGATGTTAATATGAGCTACATATTTGAGTTTATGCTTTCAGTCTTAGTTAACATCTCTAAAAATGATATCATTTCCTTGCATTTTTAACATAGAATTACGATAATTATATTAAAATATATATATATTAGCTAAAAAATCAAATTTCATTATAAAAAAGCATTTCTTGGAAATAAAAATGAGCGATAAGGTTGTTAGATAAAATAAATTATGAGATTACCAAATCCAAGCTAATAAAACATTTGTTTTGTTTTGAAACAACACACAACTCTGCTGCTTGCTTTTCTTTAATTAGTTGCAGGAAATTAAATTTCTTGATCAGAAATTCAACTTTAGCATGCTAGTTATTATCTAGTTATTAAGCGAAGTTATGAGAAATTGAAGCACAAAAATAAATAAATAAATAAAAAATAAATAAAATAATAATAATTAATTAACTTAATTTCTGCAGTGTTAATTTTTCTTATTTTACTAACTTCTATTGTCAGGTCATACAAACCACAAATGAAGCAATTGTACTAAAACTCATTGCTTTTAATTTTTTAAGAACAAAAATATTTAATAAAATGTCTGGAACCTATGATTTTTGCTTTTTATAATTCTGAAACGTGTGAGTTAGTTCGGTAACATATTCGCTGTTTTTCAATGTTACCGCTCTGACTGTTACCGATCTGACAAACTGACAAAGTTTTTTTTTTTTATTTCCGAATCGATCGCGCTAAACCAAAATCAAACGCGTGGTTTTTTCACTTGTAATAAAGGACTATACTTATACATAAAATAATTTTTAAAATAATAAAAACTGCGCATTTTAGCGCGTGTTACCAATCTGATGACTTAAATGACACACATTTATAAAATAACTTTAAAAAATTTTACCTACAATTTTAGATGCAGAAATGCAAATTTTTAATGACGATGCGATAAAACATCCCACCAGGTATTCAGTATCACGTGGTATCGGTGCAGGAAATGATTTTGGGAGCCTAAACATGGATCGGAAGTTATTGTTACCGCTCTGACGGCGGAACTTGGGACACGCTTATTTCGAATCGGCTAGAAAATCAGAAATCGATTAAAACAAAAATGAAGTAAAGTATTAACAAAGGGGTAAAAATAGAATCGTTTTTCGTGCAAGTGCGTTTTTTGGGAAGTTAGAAAGTGCGCATGACCTGTTTGCATGCTAAGCTTTGCTACTGGGGACACGTTACCGATCTGATTTTTGATGTATAAAAACAATATTTTCTGAAGAAATTTTTTTTTCTGATGTTATTAGATGAAATGAAAGCAAAACCTTATCTTCTTTCTGGGGAAAATTATTTTTTAACTAGTTATTGAAATACTAGTGAAAATTCACTTGGGACTCAAATTGGCACTTTTCTAAATATTAGCTCTACTAAGAGTTACTTTACGCTTTAAAAGTTACACTCATATGAAATAGTATATGAAACTTTAATTCCTCGTTTAGTTATCTTGTGCTATTTGATTTAACTTTTTGAAATTAGCTGCGACTAAGGTCCGTTGCTGTGTACATATTAAATTGGATTCCAAACCACTAGCACATGGTTTAAAAAAAAGTTGTACCGAACAATAAAGTTAAAGCTAGTAAAGTTAAGCTACGTTATATAAGTTACACTGATATCACATAGTATATGGTACTTTAATTGCGATATAGCGACTAGTCATCTTGTGCACTTATATTTGACATAACTGTTTGGGATGGACTGTTACGTAGGACTGTTGCTGCCTGCAGATTAAATTGGATTCCTAACCCATGGGGCATGATTGTAAAAATAGTTGTACCGATCAATACATGCACTATATGGGATCCGAACTCGCGAGCGTGATGCGAGAGCTTTATACTTTACTGTCTATTCCACTCGTGGCCGATCATTTGTATGTTCAGGAATGATTCTGTTATTATACATATGTTTCATTGTTGACTTCTTCTTTTAGTCTTCATGCGATATATGTGTATATGTAAAGCTAACAATTTTGAAACTATATTGGGAAGGCTATTTTTAGCTTAAATTGGTGCTGCCGCATCCCCCCCCCCCCGGCTGATTCCTCTCAACTTCAAATCTATGTCTATCTATTATTTATTTATTGTACGAAAGGAATTGTTTCCGGTTCATGTTGGGCTTTCTTTTTAAAGTTTATATTTCCAAACGGTTATCAGCATGTATTTCTCGACTAATAATAACCATTAGAACCTATCACTCGATTCCAAGAAAAGAAAAGAAATCATGCCTCGTACTTTTTTCTCTTATTTCAAACGGAATGAAACATAATTGTTATATTCTTGTAAAATTCTCATTTGAATCTCATCAACAGAGTCCATCTTTCGGTTTCATACACCTCTGGGATGGTGAAATTTCAAACAAATTGCTCGTATCAGCATCAGCAATCTAAATTGCTTTTTTAAAAGTTACGTACACTCTTTGTTTTACCTCTCAACATAAAGTAAATGAAAAACTCATCTATAACAAATGTTAGATATCTTTCCTATTCCCTGTCGAGAACTTTGATATTTTCAGCATATTTTTATCTCCTCATCTCTGCTTTTAACTCGAAAACCGTAGGCACTTCCAAATGCATTGCTAGTATAGATATTGCGAAAACTGCTGCATTTATTGTTTCTCCCGGCTTTCGCTAATCTCTTGTGGTACAGAAATAATAGTGTGCCTTTCGTTTTATTGATGCTCTCAACGCAATTACACGAAGCGAGTCGTTTCCTGTTTGAATTCCATTAATATAAATGATATTTGAATTGCAAACCGTGCTTCATCAAATAGTTTTGATATTTTTCCTTTTTTTGTGTGTGTGAATCTTTCGTTGGTTTTCAAGCCATGTCCGAATTTTGTGCTGGTTATTTCAGAAGCTGTTTCATAATGATAGTAATTATTTCTTTTCATTATTATTTCCTTTCTGTTAGTTTTTATTTGTTTATGTCGGAAAAATATCTATGCATACGGTAAATTCTTTATATTTTTAGGGGATAAGATACGTAATCAACTGCAAATTGACGTCAGTAGTAACTACTTGTATTGCTTCATGTCACAAGTAAACGTTCTCCCACTGGTCTGTTCTCTGCATTTTATATAAAATGTCCCTGCAACCAACTCAATTCTGTTCCTAAATATTTTAGAATTATTTCTCAACTTCTTTATTTAACACCCAAAAAGTTTTTTGGATGCAAATTGTAAACGTTTTGGTAACAGTCTCTATTAAAGGAAAACGATATTTTCCACGAATTTTCTCAGCATTTAAACTATCTAATATAGTTTTACGTGGAAAATTTTCGAAACACCAATATTCAGTGTTCGGAAGTTCGTTTCAGGATTAAACAACTATATCACTTCAGAGTTTTAACCTAGTGCAAAGTTATTTAAAGCGCATTTTGCTCATTTTAATTAGTTGCAGTAACAGCCAGAAAATGTAGCGTAGTTTTGAATGATTTTGCCATGCCAGCATTTGTCATGTTCTTGCTTTAGGTTCGTAGTTTGATTTTATCATTTCCACGAATTTGATTTTGCATTGTTTCTAATTAATTGTATTTTCTATGTGCTTGTGTGTGTGACTGGATATGTCACGAATTAATGAATCAGATTCAGTATAATTTTACTTTTTTCGCATTTCTCCCTTTCAAATTTCTGAATTCAACCATTTGAAAAGTCCGTATTTATTCAGATATACTATTCATAACAAAAAGCATTGTTACAGCAAAACTTTGGGATATAAGATGACTATACACTTTACCGTATTTTACAAAAAAAAAAACCCCTTATGATATTTTTTTAGCGATACTATAGTTAATTATATCCTAATACAGGTGAGGGAAAGGATTAGTCTGCTGTTTTAGCTTATTAATTAATTCCTTTGTTGAGAATGTGACAATAACGTTTGTTTTTGCTTTCTTTCAATTTTATACTATGAGTTTCGTGAATAAAGTTTTATTTACATTAGAGTCATAATGCATATTGTATTCCTCTACTTTTAAGACACATTGAAGATATTTTTGAAGAAAAATGTTCAATAGCTATGCAGAAATTATTCAGTATTCTCCGGTAAAATGCGATTGCGTCGGAAAAAATGTTTTTTTGCCGAACAATTTTAAAAGTCTTATCTTAAAATAAGATATTCCAAGAAAAACAAGCGAAATCTTGAGAGTCTTGTTTGGAGAATTCGGCTTTCTCGAGTAAAAATAACGACGAAGAGCGGATTTTCGTAAAACCTCGCAAATGTTACGCAAAAAATGCTGTAGCCGAAATATTTTTCAAAAAATCAAAAATACGCTCAACGATTTGGAAAAGTTTATTATTTTTAATATTTTTCATTTTTTGCTTCTGGAATTTCTCCTTAAAAGCTTTAAAAATCAATAAATGTGTAGGAATCTAATAAATCCTATTTCAGTTTTCGATTTTGCGTCAAGTAAAAAAAAAAGTAATTATGTTTTTAGCATTATGTAAATGCATTAGCATTTCCAAAGGTAGCTTGTTTACTATTTTTAAGCTTCGATTGTTTGTTTCTTTTTGGTTATTTTGTATTGAAACTTTTTTTTTTCTTGAAGTCAAGTTCTTGTGATTATTTCTTTTTCCTATTGATCTTTTTAAGACAAAAAAAGAAGAAAAAAGAAACGAAAATAAGTCAACTGATGGCTTGCACTTCTTTTAAAAAATTATTTATTTCAAAGAGTTGATTGTGGGCTAAAAGTAAAAACAAATAGAAATAAACAGCATTGCGGGAAAGAAAAAAAGTCAACTGATTGCTTGTACTTCTTTTAAATATTTAGTTATTTCAAACAGTTGATTAAAGGCTAAAGGTAAAAATAAATAGAAGTAAACAGCAAATGCGTGTTTTTGAAATTACATGCTATAAAATCTAGTACATTATAACTGCTACATTTCTTGTAACAATGATTTCTGAAATTCAATGTTACAATAAATGAAATTATTTTTGCTTGAAGGATAAATAAATTCGAGCTTATAGAGTTCAAGTTTCAACTCTATGATGTACACTATTTCTTAACCCCTGGTGTGATTTTTTTTTCATAATTTTTTTTGTGTTTTATGTATTATTGAAAAAAAAAGCAATTTTCTCATTTTAATATTATTTTCAGTAAATCGTAATGAAATTTTACAATTAACTTTTAGCAGCTTTTATACTTAGTCTTTTTTCCTTCCCCCCCCCCCTCCGTTTCTCACCTGTCCAAGAAACATTTTAATACATTTTTACCTATTCTCAGAGATTTTCCCCTGTCGCGTTCAAAATCTTTCATGCTTAAAAAAATATGAAAATAACCATTGATACGATTTTTTAGCGTTAATTTTGGGACAACTTTCCAACATTTTCTGTGACTTTTTTTAAGAAGGTTTATTTATAATTTACTTACGTATAACTACAACAATTAATTGTCTTTACTTTTACATAACATTATGAATAAATCCTACAAAAAATCCGATTTATTTTTACACCTTTTGTACTTAGTAGAGTGCTTATCCCATTCTTTTTTGCTCGTTTTTTTCGAAAAAGAAAAATCCTCATCTGTCCACGAAACTTTCATAAATTTTTATTTGTTTGTGGATGAAAAGTATTTGAGAAACGTTGTCGTAAACGACTGTGATTGTTCTTACGAAGTTTTCAGATATACGACTTTAAAATGCATTGCTGCTATTTTAGTGTAGAAAGACATAATATTTCCATGTGGTTAACCTTGTCGTAAATCTTCGCATTTAGCATGCTTTGGAAGTGTTCTCTTAATATGTCTTTAACTATGTTTGTAATTGTTGGATCTTCACAGTTGGCTTAACAATTAACGTGTATTTAATTGAAAGAACTAGGAGTGTAAATCGCATAATATTTCTAATAATAAGAACATAACAGAGTTATTGAGTGGTAATAAGTAATAAAGTTTCAATCAAAAAAAGATAAACTCTAGCTTAGTTAGAAAATGCCTTACTAATACTCTAATTACATCTTTTTCAAAGTTTAACACTTAGCTGTTACTTACTTTACTGTGTTTTTCATTTTATTATGAACTCCTCAGCTGTTAAACTAAATTAACCATAATGGAGCTGCGAATGTAGTTAAAAATACTTTTTACTTTGGAAATTTAATTCTTTATTATTCTAATAAATGCATACAATGTGTGACAGATGTTGTTTTATTTATCCATATCTTACAATCAAATTTGAATTTTCTACCACGCCATCTTTAATAACTTAGGGATTTTTTTTCAACGTGCTGTTTTATTTCTCAATTATTTGTTTACGAAAACAGTGTTTGGCCTTAATTTATTATGCAAAGAAATCTTCTTTTCATGTTTCATTTTTGTTTTAATCGGAAAAAAAAAGCATTCCCTTATTTGCTTCAAACTATTGGAACGCAGCCAAATTCAATCTTTCTTTTTATTTTTAATTGAAATTATTTATGGCCACTGTGCAGTTATTCTAGAAAGGGTATAAACTAGAATAAAAGGAATTGGGAGTAGATATGGAGTAGGTTCATGATGTCTTCCATGTTTATATATTCATGAGTTTTATCTAACCGAAATATTTTTTGAAATTGCATTTACTGTAAGGATTAAAAGGATTATTTCTAACTATCTTTAATAAGTAAGTTAATTGATATTATCTTTCATTGCATCTGACTAAATCTGTAGCAGGGAAGTAACGCAAAGGGCACCAGGTCAC
The DNA here is from genome assembly GCA_038373865.1 of Uloborus plumipes. Lineage (NCBI taxonomy): Eukaryota > Metazoa > Arthropoda > Arachnida > Araneae > Uloboridae > Uloborus > Uloborus plumipes. The sequence continues at coordinate 222,079 of JAXGGA010000151.1, forward strand.
GAAAACAAATTTACTAGCTTATTAACCGGCGTTGCCCGGGTGCTTATTAATACAACATAGCTAATTGTAATTGTTTTTAACTTACTTCATGCTAAAATGTAATAGGTGAGCCTAAAATTGATAATCCATTGTTAATCGTAATCTTTGTTGGAAAATACTCATATTTAAACGTGATAAATTTTATCAATTTGTATGCTTAAAGGCTTATCTCTTTTACTCTATCTGTTCAAAATTGAAAAAAAAAAGGCCATTTTGAGACAACAAATTTGAACTTTAGGTTGTTTGGATTTTTTTTTTAATTTCAAAACCCCGCCAATGTGAATTCTAGTGCATCAAGGAACCTTTGTGCAAAGTTTGATGAAAATCAGACGAAAAATGTGGATTTGTATCAGGAACAAACATACAAACATATATACATACATCTATTTATATATATATAGATTTTGTGATGATTTGTGTAACTAAATTGTCATTAATAGACTTACAAAATGACGATTTGTTTCTGAAAATTGTGGTGATTTATACCTTTGCGCATAGTATAAAGAGTCAAGTAAGATGGTGCTTATATCCCTATTTTTAAGGAAACGGACCTTTTCTTACATGATATAGATACTGTCAACGCTGGATTATTTGAAGGCATTAACTCTAATATTCCTTTATCTCGAAGTTTTCGTTGGGTCCCAAACTCATGACAAAAGCTTTAGGCTTCACATAACTCTAACTATTGGGGTAGATTATGGGTAGACTCCGTATTGTAAGAGGATGCCGCAATACGTGTTTCACCCAAAAGTATGAACAAAAACAGCTTGCCGGTCTGTTAGAATAGAGGAGCGTGCACGTTGAGAATGTGCAAATCACTATTGTTGATTAACCAGTTTTAAGAGGTGTTTTGGATGTTTTTGTCATTCCGATTGTTGGTTAGTGCCCAAAATAATATCCCAACATACTTCATTTAGTCATACTAGCCGTAATTTTGATAGTAGAAAAATAACTGAAATCGCCACTCCGCCTGTGATATCGATTAGTTTTAATTTCGTTAATTAATTTTATTAACCTTTATTTCAACTGATATTTCCTCTTTTTAAGTAGCAATTTTTTAAAGCTAATTTATTATTCCTTTCTCTCCCTCTCTCTTTGAGGTGCAAAAAATGAGTTGACTACAAATAGGGAGTGCTCTCTATAAATTTGCTTCTATTCTCCACTGGCTACCAGAAAATTTTCTTAATCCTGCTGAGGTCCTGAATTCCCGTGGCTTTTTCCTACGCCTTATTACTTGAGGTTCTTTTTTTTTTTTTTTACAAAAAAAGTTTTAGATAAATATTTCTTCAGTGAATATATCACTTCAAAAAACGCTCTGAACATAACTTTTACCGTCACTTTTTAATGGCCCGCAGTTCACTTAAACGCTCTTCGGAGGGAAAAACGGAATAGTTTCATTTTATGATTGATCAAAAAAGATATTTCACTCCTTGATCATTTGTCATTCGTGTGATACAAGTGATGACGTGATTTTCAAAAAGGGAAAATAGGAGGCGGGAAGTATCGCAATTAGTAGAGTGAGATGAAAAATAGGATTTTATGGAGGGTTTTTTTTTCCCTCATGAAATGCGATTCGGAAGTTTTTCGATTACGCTTTAGAGCCGGCTAAATTGATTCCTAGTTCGCCGAGAGGCTTTTCCTTATCTGCGAGACATGTTTCTAAGTAATGTTCTTTTTTTTCTGTATTGTAAATTGTCCAGTGGATACGACAACAAGAGCGTTAAAAATCAATTATCTTTTGAAAAGTGTGTGCAGTTCTTTCAAGAATATTCAAAGGAAAAGTATTCGCAAAGTATTTTTTTAAAAATTTTACTCGTGTTCTTTAAACTATTTTTGTATGTTTTTAATGCCTGTCATCTTAAAGTCCCATAATATCTACATTTATCTCTCTCCAACTGTCTCTTAAGAAAAAAAAGTGCTTTTTGCTTTAAAATCAACCATACCCACTATCCAAAACCGAACTTGTTTTTTAGTAATTCTAATACGCTGGGCATATGCCAAATGGGCACAAATTAAGCACTAAAAGCAGCATTTTGTCGAGCGTTTTGCTATTTTTCTTTGATTATACATGAAATTAATATTTAAATATATTTTTGAATTATTTCCCAAAGATGTTAGATTTAAATTAGTAGGGTGAGTTCTGGTAAGTGCGTCCACGGGGTAAGTGCGTCCACTGGGAATTATATGAACACTGTCCTGAAATGGCTTCTACAACACGTCGACTATGTTAGATAACTGTCTCAATTTCAATAGGTAGAATTCAGGCCTGGATTCAATAGACGAAACACAATCAGAGACAACTTAAATGTCTTCAAAAAAAAAAAAAAAAAACTCTAAAGTAAAGATTGAGAAGGTTTTGTTTCAGTTTCTCTTGTAGTCATACTAAGCAATTGAAGTCAAGAAATGCAAGTTGTTTCTTTTGAGTAATAGCTACTAATAACATACATGGGGTATTTTGATCAAATACTCTAACTAAAATTTGTTTATATGACGGTACGCACTTTCCCTTTCTTTGAAGTAAGGTGGGGGTAAGTGCGTACCATTATGATGGGGCAAGTGCGTACCACTATCATGAGGCATATGCGTACTATTATGCGGAGCAAGTGCGTACCATTATGATGAGGCAAGTGTGTACCATTACGTGGAAAATCCGACTCTCGCAATTCACCTTTAATTTTGCTTTTAACTCTTTTATAAGCCGATTATAAATTCGACGTCATTTCCATCAAGTATTTATATTTACATTGAATGCGGCATAAGATTTCAATTTTATTCATTACATCTGAAAGATATTGGCTTTTAGATATCAGTTAGTAAATTTTCCGTTGAAAATAGCCATCATAAGTTATACTTAATTTAAACCAGAAGGACAAATGAAGCAATGAAATTCAGTGAAACACTAAATAAGGAACCAACTGATTCAAAAACGGTGGAGTAATGAATAAATTATATTTAAGAAAATTAACCCATTAATGCCTAGCGTCCCTTTTTAGGGACGGTCCAAAAAGTGAGTCTGAATTTTCCAAAAATGAACATTTCAACCAAATAATTGTGTTCAATTATTACTTTGGTATTGCCTCAATTCTGTATTAACAGATTTCCGCACATAACCGCTGTATAGAGTGATCTGTAGCCATTTGATTATGATCTTTATCAAAAATTACATCATTCACAATCTCAAGAACAAAAAGCTAAGTTTTTAAAGTTATTAACAAGTGAATCTATCTGTGTTTGATATATGTTTTACTTTGATTAATGTTTTAGTTTACCTTTTTTTGCAATTTTGCAAATTTTAAATTTTTTTAGGATTTTATAGCAATTTAAGAACGTCCCTAAAAAGGGACGCTAGGCACCAAAGGCTGCATTGTTTAACCGTTGCTGATTTCTTGCTTAGAATCTACAATTTATATCAAAAGAAGGTAGTAAATGTTTTTAGACTGAAAAATAGATAATAATTGTCATTTTTAAAACTTATTTTATTTTTAAAATCTAATTAAATTAAATTAATTAATATATAAACTTAATTATACAACGTTCTTAAACATTTTCTCTTCTTTTTTTTTTAATTACAAAAAATACTCAAGGTAAATTTTGAAAGAAAGCTATTTCAAAAATGTAGTTCTTTAAAACACTAATTATTCGTTGTATTTAATTACTTTTCTATTGTGTATTTAGGTGTTTATTATTGTTTAGTCTGACTGTTGGAAGAAGACCTAAGCTGTTTCAGAAGCTTAGCATTTCACCTTGATGAAGAATTCAAGGATTGCATATGTGTCTGTTGTTTGGAAAAGGGGGGGGGGGGTGTTGCAGATTTAATTTCAGAATTCCCTGAGAATGCCAATTTTGATCTCTACTGCGACAATTTATTTACTTCTCTTGCGCTCCTACGTGATTATTTGTCTCAGAAAGGATTTTTGCAAGAATAGGATTAAAAAATGCTCATGAACTAAAGTTACGTTGTTCAAAAAAGAAAAGAGAGGAAGTTTTGAATAAATGTCGATGACAGGTAAAATGATATTACGTTGGTTCGGTGGAATAATAGCAATGTCATAACTATTGCATTGAATCTTCATGGAGTTCATCCTATTGTAAAGGCTAAGCGATTGTCCAACAGCGAAAAGAAAGTAATTGAAATTGACGAACCATATATATATGGTTGCTCAGTATAATCGTTGCATGGGGAAAAGATCCCATGCATCAAAGATCGGGAACTACCGGTTTTAGATTCGCTCTAAAAAATGGTGGTAGCCGCTCTTAATTTTTAGTTTAGAAGTTGCTGTACAAAATGCATTTAGCTCAAGAGTACCGGATTGAGTTAGGCATTATGGGGCTAGTTGTTCTGTTGCTTTAAATAAGACTTAAGTAAGATGTGCCCATTGAAGTAAAAGAGCTTATCGGAATGCAGCAAATGCAATATGTAGGTTTGCAGAACAAATGCTTTGCTGACTTTCATACAAGGGCCGTGGTGGCCCGATCGGTAAGGCATCGGACTCGTGTCCGGAGGGACCCGGGTTCGATCCCAGCCGATCAAAGATCCACCGTCTTGATTAATGGTGACTGGGAGGCGTTAAAAATGTTGTGGTCACAAAGTCCTACAAGTGAAACGATACCTGTGGGGGTGCTGGGCCTGGGGTTTGCTCGACCCTAGGTTCTGGTTCAAAATTAAGAACAGAGCGCCCTTCAGGGCCCTATCCCGGTTAAACCACGAAGCTGTGGTAGGTACGGGGGACCCTGGAGGTGTGAAATGAAATGACTTTCATACACAACAACACCAATATTTCCTTGTTCTCTGAATCTACTCCCCAGTTTATGTTAGTTGCTGCTTTAATTTCTTCTTATAAATTGTCATTTTCAATATTACATCGTAGGCAGAAAAAAAAGTTTGGTGAAAAAGTATGTACTCTCTGGTGCCTAGTGTCCCTTTTTAGGGACGATTTTTGTTTCTTAAATAAAAAATTTATTTTTTACATGATAATTTTTTAACGATTTTTCCTGTCCATTAAACACTATTTGTAACCAGTTTACAAAGTATCGTTGAAAAAAAAAATGTCAGGCATTAATGGGTTAAGACCTTGTGAAAAACTATTTCAATGTACAAGAAAAAAAAGTACAAGTATCATATCATGATAAATTATTTTACTTTATTATGATTTTTTTTTTTTTTTTGTGTTTGTGTTTTTTCTTACTGCTGTTGATTCTAATAAGAAATATTTTAAAACCGTATTTATTCGAAAAAAAAAAAACGAATTGTTTACTCAGGTCACCTAATGATCTACTATATAAATAGAATGAAAGAAAATCACAGGGGTACAGACTTACAACAACGCTATTGGACGCACATATCTCATCTTACATTTAAAAAGGGGTAAGTGCGAACCCTGGCTTTAACACAGACTGATTAATGTACTAAACTAAAATAAACTATGTAGACTATAAGTGATTATTACTAAAGAAAAACAACTTACATTTTGCTCACTTGGTCTTATATTAAAAGGACAGAAGAAGAATCACAGACACAACACTCTCAATCTTCAAATCACAGTTGTTCGCTAGACACGTGGGATATCACTAATTGCGTTTTATCCATGCAGGCAAGTGCTGATCTCCAGTTTTAGGAATTATCCCAAGGCAACTAACTAACATATTTAATATGTGCCAGAAGTTTTTTCCTGTTCAAATTCACATAATTTAAGGTGGACGCACTTACCCCGCTAGATAGGGAAAGTGCGTACCTTAGAATAGGTGTCATAAACCAGGTCACAAAACCTATGCTTATGGTTTTTTTGACATATTATATGCTTGAAAATCTTAGTAAAGGATCTGGAAAGAATACTTAAAAAAAATTGTGAGTGTACAAGATTTTTCAACAGAGCAGCATCCTTGAGAACATGAACTTTGAAAAAAAGGGTACGCACTTACCAGAACTCACCCTACAATTTTTTTTTTGTTGTAGAAAGACAAGAGTTCGTAGTGCACCAGCTTGATACAATACTTAAAAATAAGTGGAATAAGTGGGTTGGTCAATAATCATTAATATTTGAAGAAATATTACTTGAGAGAAAAAAATGCATGCAAGGACTTCCGGTGGAAGTGGAAGATACGAGATCATAGAATAACATTACTTGTACATTATAGTATCACAGTACTGACTAAAAATGAATCATTAGTAATACACATTTTAAGCATTTTTAAAATTCGATTCCTTCATTTCTAGAAATTAACACTTCGAAAAATTGATATTGAAACCACTGTAAAGCAGTATTCCAAAAAGAAATATCAGCAAAATTAAATAACTTCAGACATAGAAGTAGAGCAAAACTGAATCTGAAATATTTTCCAATTGGGAGTAAATACACAATTCAAACATTAATAAACGCTTGACCGCGGAAAGATGGCGGGTGACTTTGAAGTGAAAACGAACCGCTTCCTTATATATATATATATATATATATATATATATATATATATATATATATATATATATATATATATATATATATATATATATATATATCTTAGAGTGACCTCGCTGATAGTAAAAATTTTAACGAACAAAGTAAGCAAAAATTATTTTTGTCACTGATCCCACCAATTTTAAAATGAAGTGTCTCATTTTCGCCTCTAAATCACGCGACATCGCTTTGTGGTCGAGCTTTATATAATTTGTCTCTTTGCTAGAATGTAACATGTTTTCATCCCCACTTTGATTTGTAATTCATTTTAATTTCTCTTGATTTGTACAATATGCGTTTTTCTCACTAACATTTTTTCCTTCTTTAATTCATTTCTCCCAAATTCTGCTGAAACTATTTTCAAAAAACCTTCAAAGACGAGCAAAATGATCCGAACCCGGAACCATTCCCCGAGAAAAAGATATTGTCATTTATCACCAACATCTCCGCACCACAATTGCTCGTGTACCACCAGAGGTTTCTTTTCTCTGGCGCACAAAAGCTGTTGCGACCGTCTTTGTTCGGAATTAAGGCTTCCCAGAATGTTTTTCCAAGACGGGACACGGACCCAAAGGGGAAGCAGTGCTTTTGTGATAGATGGGAGAGGAGGACGTTACTCTGGGGATCATTTATCATTTGTGTATATTAGCGAAGATGCGATTTTTGCGAGAAAGAAAAAAATAATCGGACAATGTATCGTAATTAGCCGAGATGTGAGGAGAAAAATTGCCTATTGGGGATTTTCTCATAAAACTCATTTCCACGCTTTTTTTTTTTTTTTTTGCTTCCTGTCCCTTTATTACTCTTGAAATAGATTTCAATCTTCATGCTGCTCCATGTATCTGTGTTATTTCAGATGTTCGACTAGTCTTTGTACCCTCCCTCCATCCACTACATTGAAGTGCGTTTTTAAAATTACATTTTATCTTCTGTTTTTTTCTTAATTATACTGTGAGCTGCAAATGACATTTGCTAACTTTTTTCTACGTCATTTAAATGCAAAGTTTGTTTCTTCAGTGTAGTCGTGTTGATAAAGTTTTATGCAGGGTTTATCCACCAATTTTTCTTCCTTTATTTTTATTTATCTACATTTTGCTTGTAGTTCTACTTTCTTGTTTTGTAATTCTAAATACGTAAAAATTTACTCTCTGATAGTTCATTTTTTTTTTGCTAATTTATAATGTATTAATCTCTTACTAGTGTTAACGTTTTTTTTTCTATTACATTAAGTTGTTTATGAAATGCATATTACCAATTGTAATACGCGTAAATATACGTTCTAAATATGTAAAACTGCTATTTATGACAATTTGAAACTTTTATTTTGTTTTTAGTAATTTAAACTATTAACTAACCTTAACGTTTTTCTTTCTAGTGCCTAAACTTGTTTACGAAATGCATTATTTTTAGCAATTGTTTTTACTGTATATAACATAGCACTTCAAAGAAAAAAATAATTTTGAAGTATAGTTTTTATAAATAAGGTTGAGAACTAACCATTTTCATTTCTTTTCTTTATGATTCTTTCTTTTTTTACTTAATTTGCTGTTTATAAAAATCGTTAAATATCACTTTGAGGATTTTCCTATAAAAGTATTATTTTTGTAACTAGTTTTGAGCTTAGACTGAAAGACAAAAGACCTTTTTACTCCTTTTAAAAGACAAGCGTGTGTTTATTTAAGGAAAAATGTATTTCTAAAATTGTCTGCGCTTCTTTATTATTTTAATAGCGTTTATCTAATACCGCAAAAGCGTGTCTAATTGCCACTTAAACAAAATGTTACAGAAAAATTTCTTCTGCAAAATCTTGTAAATTTATTTTTAACCCTTAAATTACATTTTGTTTAGCCATTGGTAATAAAATATTTAAAGCCTAAAAATTAAGTAATAAAATTAATTTTTGCATTGAGGCACAATATTCATGTCAAAAGATAAATTATTTACACCCCGTTGAAGTAAATAAATTAGCTCATTGAAACATTGTAAAATAAATAGAAATAGCTGATCATACGAAAGAACACAAATGTCATTTAATGTCTCAGGAAAACAGTTAACATGGATGCTATGTTACGACCAATTTTTTAACATAAAATTAAAGTTGAAATTAAGTTTTTAAACATGTAGTTTAAAAATTAAGCATAGTTTGCTCAGTTTATTTTATTAACTTTAAGTAAGAAAGACTTTTCATTTCTCTATATGATTATGCACTTAAAGATTTAGTCATGCATTAAATGTTTTCATAATTCCACACCCTGAAGTTTCGACGTACACTGTAAAAATGAATGTTGTTTTTACAGTATAATACAGCTAGTTTTAGAGTAATAAACTGTAAAAATTGTTAATTTTATAGTTATAAACTGTCAGATTGCAAATTTAACAGATTATTTCCGTGCATTTTGCAGTTTTTAACTGGAACTTCTGCTGCCAGTATTACACTGTTGTTTTTACAATATAGTGCAACTAAATTTTACGGCGATAAACTGTAAAATTGCTAAATTTGCAGTAAGAAACTAAAATTGCCTGTTTTACAGTTTATTACTGTGCATTTAACAGTTTTAAATTGGAACCTCTGTTGCCAAGATTATGCTGTAAAAACAACAGTTCATTTTTTGCAGTGTACGTGACGTTATATTTTTAACGAAATTTAAAAATATACTGGTTACGGCTTTGATTTCTAGCATTGAAACAGTCACTCTTTTCAAAACGACTGTTCGCTTCGTAGTTTTCCCACAATAACACTCTGACTGCAGGAAAACTATATGTACAGAATTTCATTCGTTGCGAAAGATTCTATTAAAATAGCTTTGCAAACAAGAATGCAGATATGTTTACTTTTGCTTTCATCTCTTGTACTCGCATCAAATTATGAAAGGAAAATCTTGATATAAATAGATAGCTATAGGAAATAAAGCATACGCACAGAATAAAATTTATGGCTAAATTTTATTCTGTGCACAATTATTTTTTTCAAAAGTTTACTCTTCCGTTTTTTAAATCTTTGTGTCATGTATTCTATTTCTCGCGTTGATAGAAAATTAAAAACGCCCGATTGCATTATTTGTGCACAGAGCCATGATCTCTACGAATACATTAATCTTTTCAAAGTATGGAAAAAGTTAATGCATGACAGAATATGTATAGGTTGTTGTTATCAAAACTGCTTATTGCATTAGTACAATTTAGAGCAACACTTTAAAATAATATATTTGGGGTCTTTAAGTTTAGATCAACAGTGCGGAATATGGTACACATCATTTATACTTACTTATGCATTTAAATTATATATTACTGAGTATACTCGTAATTGGCATCCGAATTAAGACCTTCACGGATTAGCATATTTGCATGACTATTATATTTCCAATCAATTTTGGTGTGAATGCTAAAAAAAGGATTCAGGTTGTATAATAACTTCAATCTGTTTTTATGACGTTAACTAACGTATTTAAATTTGTTATTCGAATCGTACTTGTAGTTTGCTTGTGGTTTAAGAAGTTCCCAGATTAGTATTTTTGCACGATTACTAAACGTCTATACAATTTTAATGTGAATGCTGAAAAAAAACGATTAAAGTTGTACTATAACAAGAATCAAAAACCTTACACGAATGCAGAAATTTCGCAGCAGTTACTAGCCAGCTTCCTATTTCTAAATAGATGGCACAGCGTGAGAGAAATGAACTGGGGTTGGGAGTTCCATGGGATGTTGTTCTTATCTTTAGTGTCTGTTCTTTCACTAAAAATATGTTTTTGAATAAGCTTTGTGTGTATTTTCTGTTACGATTGTCGTCCATCTAGTAAAATACTAATTCAATCGCAGAAATAATAGTTAAAAAATAAACGTTAAATGTCCAAATAGCAATAAAAGCTTTTCTTAACCCTTCCCTCTCGTCAAAATCTCACGCTAAGCTTTTGTTTCCTATTTCTCGTGCCCGTGATATTTCCGGACTAGTAAAATTCAAACAATTAAAACGAACATGTTTATTGTTGTTACAGACACCTTTATTTGTATATTTTGTTAAATAAAAAAATCCTTCTTGTGACCGTTTTCTTGAAAATAATAAGATCATTAAGGGGTTAACTATATTTTGGTAATAATATAAGTTCCTTTTTTAGTACTTCTGGATGAGAGACATCCGAATAATGCTTTGTAAAATGTTATTTTTCATTTTTTTTATGACTTAAATAATGGAATAAAAACATGCTTCTTGATACTAAATGTATATGTAAGTTAAGAATTTTTTATACGTCATGTTATCCTAAAAAAAAACTTCTATACTTTAATTTATTTCTTTCGGAATATATGCTCCTTATATCCATTTAATTGCATTCGATCCTCTTCGCAGCACTCACTTGGAAAACTTCCTTCCTCAAATATTTTCCGCCGGATTATATTTAAAGAAAAATCGAATCATCAAAAAGAAATTCTATTTTGCATTTTCTTTTGATCACCTTTTTAATCTCGCCCTTTTTTAATCTCGCCCTTTCGAAGAAGTTTTTAATCTCGCCCTTTGTGACTTTCCGTCCTTTTGTTGCTCTTTCGATTCCACAAGATATTGTGCGCAGCGAAGTACAAAGCATTTATTTCAATTTTTCTTTGTCCACGAAGATTGTTTATAACCATTTTGCTGGCTGAGAAAAAGGAAAGTTTTTTCTTTTTTTTTTTTTTTTTTTTTTTGTAGAGAGACGTTTTTGAATCTTATTTGTTGCTCAAGAGATTGCAGCCGTAGTACTATATAATTGTTAACAAGACCATGTAACTGTAAAACGATAGCGGGAAAGATTAGTTACTTATTGACCCAAGAAAGCATCATTCTTCATTTTAGAAACTGCATTCTTGAGGCTCTTTAGATTCAACATGCTAATTCACCTAATTAATATTAATTCCGATCACGAAAGCAGTTCTTTTACAAATATTTTTGTAAACGATGTGTGAAAATATTAAGCAATCTTTTACTACACGCTGATCCACCAGCTTCTTGTAATAGCGGTCAGGCAAATCAATCAACAGCGATCAAAGATCATCACTAATTTTTCTTTCGCCTTTGGTCTTTTCATTTTCCTTTTGTATAATTCTTTTGAATAGATCGGTTTCAAAAATAGCAATCGCAAGAACTAACCCTTACAAAATTATTACATTTTGTAAAAATAATATATTTTTTTTAATTCCCAATTTTGTTTAAAATGTCATTTTTAAGTGTATGTTCGTTTGTAAAAAGTACGTTTTATGAAATTGATCTTATAGAAACAGCCAAACATACCGATGTCCTTGAAAAACAACAATAATACAGGAAGTTTCGAACCATCTTTTTTTAGGAGGTTGAAAAAGGTTCGTCTATTGTATGCAAATGTGAAATTATATTTATTAAGTTCGTATTGATCTACTGAAATTTTAGACTTGAGAATGAATTTTAAACAACAAATAATGCTAAAATGTTATATGAATGTAATTAAAAATGATTCAATGTGATACGAAAACCTCTGTACGTAAATATAAACTTTACACTCACGTACAGATATACTATAAAGTATTGTAAGTATAGAAAATGGGACTGTCAAGTTGAGAGAAATTTAATGCTTCTGTTCGTCTCTACACTGTAAAAAATGAATGTTGTTTTCACAGCAATATACAGCTAATTTTATTGTAAACAACTGCAAAATTGCTAATTTAACAGTTTATTACCGTGCATTTTACAGTTTTAAACTGGAACCTCTGCTGCAAGTATTATACTGTTGTTTTTACGGTATAATACAACTAAATTTTACGGCAATAAAATGTAAAATTGCAAACTTTACAGTAGAGAAACTAAAATTGCTAACTTTACAGCAAGAAACTGTAAAATTCCTAGTTTTACAGTTTATTACTGTTCATTTTGCAGTTTTAAATTGGAAACTCGGCTGCCAGTATTATACTGTAAAAACAACAGTTCATTTTTTGCAGTGTAAAACCCGAAATTGCAGTAGCAATAACTGTATTGAATGTTTAAAAACAACATAAGTACATTATACAAGTGAATATAACTAAAGAAAGGAACATCACTTTTACGTTTTTGCGAGCCGATGCAGGAAATTATTTTACATAAATTACCGTTAGAAATATCGTCATGCGGCTAAAGAAACCTTGCCGATTGTCACCTATGTTGCTAATCTAACTCTGGATTTGATCTCGAATTTTGGCACCAAAGTCGCAAAGTTTTTACCTAATGGTCTCTAATTTAACGAAGCACAAACAACGAGGCTATGTCCATTCGAACTGAGTCATAGTGAAATCAGGCAAATGAATTCCAAGATATCAACAAATAAAATGACGCATAAACAACGAGGCTATGTCCATTCGAAATGAGTCATAGTGAAATCAGGCAAATGAATTCCAAGATGTCAACAAATAAAATGACGCACAAACAACTAGGCTATATCCATTCGAAATGAGTTATAGTGAAATTAGGCAAATGAATTCCAAGATATCAACAAATAAAATGACGCACCAACAACGTGGCTATGTCCATTCGAAATGAGTCATAGTGAAATCAGGCAAATGAATTCCATGATATCAACTATCAACAAATAAAATTTTCGATGGTAAACTTATTTTTTAATGATATTATACAAAATGAAGATGAATGAAGTTTGGCAACAGGAAGGAGTGTTAAAAGGTGTTCCGAAGGTCTATGGTAAATTTTTCGTTGCTGTAGCAATGGGTGTAGATTTTGCGTTGTTGTACCGGTAGGATCTACTGTATGCAAGTTACCTCCTTGTATTCTAAATAGTGTTATCGACAACCTTTTGCCAATTTTTAATCCTAACTTGATTACAAAAAGAAAAAGAAATTGGTTTTTGATGAAATATTTGGAAATGATATTCTTAAACACCCGCTAATTTTTAAGTTTTCTGTCACGTAGTATCTGAAATAAAGAGAAATCGGACGGGGCAATATCTGCGGTTGTGAAGAGAAAAAGCGCGCTTCTGAAACCTGACTATGCAAGACCACACTGCACAAATCGAACCTTTGAAAACATTATTAATTTTCTGTTGATTTTCTCACCTACCATACGCACCCGACTTTGCACCATCTGATTTTCCTTTCTTTTTCATCGTTGTGAGAAAAAAATATTTAAAATTGTCTAAAATCCCAAATACTCTCTCAAATATTTTATTCCGAAACGAACTGATTTTTATCTGTCGGGAATTTAAAATTTGTAAATAATAAATAAATAAATAAATAAAAATGAAAGTGATCATTCAGACGTTATTTACATCATTAACTAAGAATAAAACTCTTTAAACATTGATTTATTTGAAAACAAAAACGACATTACTTAACTGCCCTTCTAATAGTGTCTCCGTTTTACGTGTGTAATAGTTCTCGCTCTCGTTCAACTTAGTCTGTGACTTAGAAATTATGCACTAGTAAATATGTCACGTAACAAATGTTTACTCTAATTAGCACTGTAAATTATTGTCTGAGTTATTACTGATTGTATGCATGTCACGGCGATTTCAACATAGATAATTTTCACATTTGAAACGAAACTTTCATTTACGTATTTCGGAGTTGAAAGTACTATTTAGCTAATACGTATGTCTTTTTCGACCATATACATTCTAACCTTAATTTATTTTAACAAAGTATTGGTGTGTTTCTTGTTATTTTAAGCCAGTAAACTAATTTAAACTTTTGTATACTTTATTCAGATTAAATCTATTGTTATAATTTATGGTTTCTGTGTAACAAGATGAAAATGTCTTTATTGTGCTCAAAAGATGTCATTATTTTCTACTTCTCAAAACCCGCAGAAAAGGCGTAATTTATTTCCCTGGATTAGGAACATTTACTATTGGAAAACATTCTGGAAAGAAAAGAAAAAAAAAAAGGAAAACAAACACACAAAAAGAAACTAAGAAAAGGGATTGTAAGATTGCGAAGTTCCGAAAATCAATCTCGTCACAAAGTCAACATTAATCATTAGTCACAGCAGATTTTGTGTGTCTGCCGTAGAAGTTTCTAAGTTATTGCAGCGCTATGTGAAATTGAAACCCTTCCCGTATTTGTCCTAAGTGCTTGTTCCCGTGGAAAAGAGAAACGCTTTTGTACTTAATTAAAAAGGGCAGTAGCCTCTGAAGTCATTTGTCATTGGCATGTTGTAAACGGCAAAAGGATTTTGCAGGAGAAAAATCGTTTGCATTTAATGAAAGCAACGGAATAAAAACATCCCCTTGTAAACATATTTGCCTATTATCTTTAATTCTAACTTAAACATATTGGTGTGTTTATTGTATTTATTTGTTTATTTATCAGTTTGTTTTTGATTACTTTATTTTTATTTATCATTATTTATTTATTTATTGTTATCATTATTTTATTGATTTATTTATTCACTTTTTGCCTCAAAATTGGTGTTTTTGGGGTAATTTTAGCACAATATTTCTTTATCATATTTGAAGGGCTTGGGGGATGAAGGGCCTATGTGACAGAACAGAAAGTGCGAGTAATTAAAGTTTAAAGTTTTATTGTTGCAGTTGTTACAGCTTTTTTGTTTTCTGGTTTTGTCGTTAGTGTGCGTATGAAAATGTTGTAGTGACATCTACTTAGTGATGTACCAAGTTTTATTTGCTTACATGTATCCATTGCTTACCATTGTCCAGAGTGTTCATTTTTCAGCATGTAACATAGCCCCTTCATCCTCCAAGCCCTTCATTTGTTAAATTGTATTGACTGCTGGAATAAATTATATCAAGCATTCTTCTTTAATGCAGCTATTATTAGTATTTAATTAGTAAGTTTAATTGAGTCTTCTAGTGTCAAAGTCTTCGCAAATTTACAAAACTGCTCTTAAAATGCAGTGTATATTTAACTTGAAATTTTTATGTAAAATTTAGAAGTTCAAAAGCATCTTAATTTTCTTTTTTTTTTTTTTTTTGAGAACAATCTCTGCTATATTTTTTGTCTTGCCCTAAAACTACGGCGAATCCATCCATTTACAGCAATCAGC
This sequence comes from Uloborus plumipes, assembly GCA_038373865.1. Lineage (NCBI taxonomy): Eukaryota > Metazoa > Arthropoda > Arachnida > Araneae > Uloboridae > Uloborus > Uloborus plumipes. Next base: position 237,559 of record JAXGGA010000151.1, read on the forward strand.
AGCAGATAGTTTTACATTTTTAACAAGTGAATTGTCATTTTCTGTGCGAATTTTTACTGTTTGTTAACAGTTCTTTTAAACTACATGTATCAAATGTTTTATTTAGCGTTCAATCCGCAAGGTTTGAAACATTGAATTACTTAGAAAATGTCATTTTAGGTCAGTTGGGATTGAAGAAAACAGCATTTCAATGTTTGAACTGCATATTTTTCTCTCTTTTTTGGATGAATTGAGACACAAAATTGTGTGCATTGTTTTCTACACACAAAGTTCAGTGCATTGTTTTTTAAGAGATTGATTCTTGATATTATGATGCATAATGGTTCTTTACATTTGAATATATATAAAAAAAAGCTCGAACTTAAAATTCCGGGAATGAAGTACAAATATATGCGTAAAATTATCACACCCGTGCAATTGAGTTGATCATATACAGATCTCCAAGAATCAAGTTGTCAACCGTGGCACGTTCTTCTTAAATTGATTTCTCTGAGTTGTGTTTTGGCAAAGGAAATCTTTAAAACTCTTGTCCATCAAAGTCCTTATAACAACCAAATTTAAGAATCTTTTTTTTTTTTTTTCTTACGTCACGCGTCCGATCTTCTTGCTAAATGTTTTGAAAATCAATATCAAATTGTTCGTGTCGATGAATCGTACAATAGCTTTCAATAATTTGCTGTAAGCAATTATTTAGTTGCTTTACACCTAAAAGTCAAGGAGTACGGGGCATCCAGTATTGACACGTAAATATTTCAAAGACATTCTTCCTTAAAATCACAGAAACTCTTACATGTCCCTATAAAATTCTCTTTCGCCTTTATTCCCTTTAAGTAACTGCCGAGTCTTCCTTCCCTCCTCATCTAAGCTACTACAAATTCTTTTCCAAACGTTCTGAACTCCACCATGAATCATGAAGTCCTAAGCTCTGTTATGCCGCAATAAGTTATCGCCAATTTTTCCACCGAGTTGTGACACTTTCATATTTTCGCCGCATGCGACAGTTCACTTGCATAAATTTTAGTCTTTCGCTTTTAAGTCCCTCTGAATCAACTCGCCCTTCCCCCCATCTTGTTCTAATTAATAGACACCGAGGAGAGAGGAGGTTTTGGACGCACATCAATCATGAGTAAAGTTTCTCTTTCCATTTTCCCTTCTAATCTCGGAAGGATAATTCTAGTCTTCCTAGCAAGATTACTTTTCCGAAACTTTCAAGATGTGTCTCGGAGAGCTATCGATGGCGCTTGTGCATGTTTGGTGCGCTTCCGTCTTAATGAAGGAAAGGTTCGCACTAAACTGGTGCATGTCTGACTTTTACGGCTACGAATGTGTGATTTTACTTGCTGCATCCCATAAACCTCGCTCGGAAGCTTTGATTTTTGTTTGCTGTAGTTGTGCTCAACTCAGGATGGAGATAATAAAATCATATAGTTATTTTACTTTCGCTGCGGATATTGTTTGACTGTGGAAAAAGGAATTTCAGAAAAGTTTTTCTTTTCTTGAGCATTGTAGGATAGTTTGACCAGTATTTGTACAGTTAGACACAAATAAACAATCAGAAATTCAAAATGTCGGTAAAAATTATCGCATTTGCTATATGATAGGTAATCAAAATAATTTTTATTGATATATGCAATTTCGTTTTAACTTAAATGCAATTTTTTTTAAATTATCAGATTGAAACACACGCAAATTTAGCGCTAGACTATAAGTTATGAACTTGATTTGGAAAAAAAAATCAAACCTTTTTCTTTTCATTTTGTTTTGTTAAATAATCAAATCATTTAATTTATTGATCTTTGTTCAGACATTAGATAATGTGGGGCAAAGTGGAATAGCATGAAAATACTTAAAATATTTTTCTTTTCCAAAATTAATAAATTGGATGTTTGTCTTGAAAGTTACAGTAATACAATATATATTTTTACGGCACTCTTATATATTTGTTTATATTTTGCTATTTTGCTGTATATATTTGCTTATGTTTTAAAAATTGACTAAAATAGCCTTTATTCTTTTATTTTCATTTGAAATGGTGGATTTTTTGCTATGCTACATCTTCTCTGTGTCATCTTATTTGTATCTCTCGGCGAAACATGCTGATTTAAATTTTCTGGTGTTACCTTTTTAGGTAAGTGTATTTTATAAGAATTATGTCTGAATAGTATTTCTTCACTCTTTTCTTTTGCTTTTTATGAGAAACAATTCGACCCTAAAAGCTCTTGTTGAATGAAAACAGCACTAATTACTTTTTTTTTTGTAAAAAAAAGATGCCTAACACCTACGTATTTGCCTAAAATGTTTGGCATAATACGCAATGTTTTAGACATCGCCTAATGCCGGCGTTTCATATAATGCCTTTGCCTAGGCATTGTACAGATTGCTTTTCATTATTTGCCGGTAACATATCAATTCTATTGATCAATGTACAGAAACGTGACTTAACTGTAGCTTTCGGTTCTGAATTGTCTTGATATACTCAAAGTATGCATGTGTTAAGTTGCGATTCGGATGATTACGAAATGATTTTCGCAATGGATCGAATTCAGAAATGCTGTTAGTAAGTCATATAAATATATTTAAACTTTAAGCGAAAACGCTTAGAGCAAGTGGAGTGTGGTATATATTCGTAGCTAGCTGTAGAAATACTGCAGCTTACCGCCAGCTTTACTTTGTAGACTATGTCAATGTGAGTTCTCTAGTTTGTTTATAACATCTGATTAAAGAAGTCTCAAAAAATCAGTGGCATACATAGCACCACCCCGCGCCAGGAGGAGGGGCTGTACGTGCCCAAGGTTTGAGCACGTACAATACGGAAAAATAGCACTATGAGTCACAAGGAGTTCAAGATACTCAAAATATTAATATCGATTTCTTCTCTGTACTTTTTTGCAGTTCTAGTGTTGGTTATTCACCACTGAATGAGATGGCAATGGGTTACTTGTGAAGCGCTTCAGTAATGTTTCTTCGCAATGTTAATTTTAATATTAAAAATATTTTAGTTATTTTCGCATCAGTTAGGATTCATATTTAAAAAAGAAGAAAAAACAGGAAGAGGGGCGGGAGCAGGAAAGTATAATCAAAAATACTTTGAGATGGGGGGGGGGGGAATTTGAGGCTCAGTCATAGTGATATCATTTATTTTTTAGGCATGAGAAAAAGCTATGAACTAAAATTGTGAGTACTGAAGAAAATTAAAAAAAAAAATACATAGCGTTATAGAATTGGCCTTAATTTAGCAATAAATTACTATATTACATTCCAATTTTCAAATTAATATTTAGATTTTTTATTTCATGCTATATTGGGCATCATCATCATGATCTTTCCATTACCTTTAAGATATCGTACTAGTTCTAACATAACACAATGAAGCAAAGGCGCTAATTCTTGGATGACTTGGATAATAACTGACCACCCGGGTGTTGCAACATGCGAGAAAAGGAGAGCCATTCATTGTAAATTGCATTCCACTTTCGTGAATATTTTCGTCGCCATGATTAGTTTATAGCGGGCTTAATCCCGAGTCCTTTGCTTTGCCTAAAATGCTTATCTTGTTATATTACTGCCCCATTACTTCATTTAAGTAATCAGTCTCATGTAATATGCATGGCCGCGTTTTCCCGTCCGTTAATTAACTGATCTTTGCGTGATTGCACATTGCATGAGTAATTTGCTCAGCTATTTAATGACCAAGTATGTATTTAATACATTGTGAAATAGTTGGTCCTTTATTCTTGTAAGTCGTTATTATAATGGATCCGCACATCACGTATGATATTTACGTTTTATTGATAAACATTCTTGCGTAAAACCCACTTTCTTAACAAAAGGACTAAATTTTTCGAAAATTTATGTATACAAGTGTTATATTATTATATTATATTATATCCCTAGCAGCATCATCTCATCGGCCGATGATCGGCCATTCATCGAAACCCGATGAAATTCTCATCGGCCGATGATCCAATATGTCTCATCGGCCGATCAGAATCCGAGCAGCAAAATCCGATGAGAATACGATGAGATTTGGAGCAATTTACCAGCAGAACAGTCCCGTGCCGAGGAATTTCATCGGGAAACTTGATCGGAACTATATCGTTTTCTGATGGAATATAGCTCATCTTATTTTCATCGGGAAAGTTGATCGGAAGGATATCGATTTCCGATGAAAAGTAGCTCATCGAAAACCGTGCTCGGATACTGATCGGAACGAAGTCATCGTGCGTTACAGGATCAGTTTACGAGGAGTTTGTTGATCGGCCGAGCAAAATCCGATGAGTTGATGCTACTTGGGATATTATATTATTAGTATATTGTATCAGTTTTTGTGACCATCAAAGGCCTTAATTTCTCTATTAATGGCGGTCTAAGTTCCAGTACACTTTTTCAGAATTAGACTTATTTCATGGATTTTAATCATTTGCGATGAAGATGCATTTCAATTTGACAATATTATTTTCAAGTCTGCCAGTCGGATGAAAAATAAACGGATCCCAACCAGTGACTCCGGTTTATAAATGTTTTGAAATGATTCGTATCGCTGACAGCCATTTAAGGGAAATTTATAAATGAAAGGATGCTTTCTATGCTAGCTACTGATACGTGCATTTTTACTGACAACAGTTGAAAGGGCCAGGGGGAAAAAAGATGAAAGTCACTTTTTCGTCAATTTTGAGATATCTAGGGGCTATGAAGGACTAGTATCATCTGGTAGAACAACAAGAGGGAAAAAAGATGAGAAGAGACCGAAATGTGCATGTAAACTCGAAAAACTACATAAGGAGCTACGAGAAATCAAACTTTGTTCTTCGTTTTTCTTGAAATCGCTTTTGGTCACTTTCATCTTTTTTCCCCCTGGCCCTTCAGTTACATAATAGCTTTTTTTAATTCAAAAGTTAGTTTAAAAGATATTCACTGAAAAAATGTAAATCTTATTTCACTAGGTGAAAGAAAAAACGCACCCCGAAGAAATATAAATAAAAACTTGATTTAAAAAAATCTCTTTTATGTAAAGAAAAATAAATCCTCTTTAACAATAACTTTTCTTTTTTCAATAGTCATGTGTACTTTTACTTCGTTCATCCGTTAAATAAAAAAAGCACCACGAATTTTAGAATGCTCTTCTATATCAATACCTTTTTCGTATTTGTTCTTTTTCTTTAATTTTCTCATATTTTAGTAAACACTTATTAACCTGAAAATGTGTTACATAATTAAAAAAAAAAATGCTTATTTATCAAAAAAAAAAAAAAAAACTTTAAATAAGGTAAAAAGCTAATTTGGGCACCCGTGCTCCATTTCTTATTTAAGCCTTCGTTTTCATTATTTCTCGAAAAACAACGTCATAAATATCATCTTATACTCCATCTGACATAAAGATAGTGTGTATAAAATTCTTTCCCCATTTCTCAAGGGAATCGTTGTTCTATCCTTTCTTTTTAGGAATGCATTCCACCCCGTTTCCCAACCCATTTAAAATGCCCACATTTGCCATATAATAACGAATTGGCGCCTTCTTTGTGATGAAGTGATGGAATATATTTTTCTCTCATTGCTCTCTCTCTCTCTCTTTTTTTTTTTTTTTTTGTTTATCATTTTTGCGATTTTCTGTTAAGGCTGTGTTTTTGAAAATTATTCCGGTTCAGTAATGTCAAGGATTCGGCAATAGTTTAGATAGTGATTTTCGACCTTATTTTCATCATGATATATATTTTACATAGTTTTAAAATTTTGTGGCTTTCTGACAGTATGCTAAATTTAAAAACAGTTTGCTGGGTTAATTTCTAAACATAACTATTATATATTTTCCATAACCAGCACATGATTATAATTTTCGATAAATTATTTATATTTGCTATGTTTTAATTAACCACTGATTCGATTAACAACAATTTGTTTTAATTAACCACTGATTTGATTAACTGACCTCCAATTGAAAAAAAAAAGGACTCCGTTTAATTTGCGTCGTTTATGTATAGACATTTGTAGGCATATGTATCGGCATTTGTGGTGATGATATATTTCATGATTATCACATCGCGAAAGATAAACACAGAAAAACAATTAGCAACAGTTCTGATTCTCCTGGTCTCCTCAAGTTGCCTACGAGTTTTACTTAAAATATAGTAATATTTAAAAATTATTATTCTCTGCCAGCTCTAGAGCCTACAAGTAAGATTAAATATATTTAACATCATTTCATGGAGAAATACCAATTTTTTTTTTTTCTTCGATTATCAAGTTTGGTGTTTTTTTTTTCTTTTGTTGTATTTGTGTTTTAAAAATTGTTTGAGTTTAAATCAATAAAATTCCTCTCATTGAAAATACTTTAATATACGACTCTTTTTTTACTGATTAATTTATTTATATTTTTATCTATTTGCATTGAAAAAGGAATCTTTGCAATCCCCCCAAAAAGGAGTTTTAATTTTTTATTATTATTATTGTTGTTCAGTTGTCTTTTACATTTCTGCACAACGACATTTATTTATTTTTTCAATCTTTATTATTTGTTATTTTAAAAAGTACAAACGTTATAGTTAACTAGGGGCAGCTAGATTAGCTTCCGGCGGCATGTTGGTGCATAACGTCCCCCCCCCCTCCCTAACTTTTGTTACTCTAATGTTAGATTATTTGATATAATTTTTTGTTTATAAGATTTCAAGACATACTACGCACGTGACCCGGCGTTGCACGGGCACTTCGTGCCTTGAAACTAGTGAGGAAAATTTCAAGAAACTATTCCCCCTTCGCGCCTTTTCTTTTTTCCTGCATCAAAAAATCATTCGAATTATTGAGATGATGCACGGGCACTTCGCGCCTTCAAGATGGCGAGGAAAGTTTTAGTAAGTTCAGCTCGCTCAAAGGAAAGAAACAGACATAGATACTTAGTTTTTAATATAAGTAGATGGTTTTTCAACTAATTTATGTTTCAAAAAATTACAAGTAGCTAGCAATAAAAGTACAACGTACGTGACCCGCTAATGAGTTTCATACTTGATTTAGTTAAGCCTTCATTCGAAATTATCATTATCATTACTGTTTTATAGCAACCACGTTTTGTAACAATGGATTTCATATTAAATCATTTGGGCCTAATCGCTTTAAATTTGACTACTTATTAATTGATATCTTCGTTAATTAAAATCGTATAATAAGATAAATGAAAACTAACGAAGCCTGAAAAATTATCTAGCTATCGGTACCTGGTTCGACTTTCAGTTCATTGGCGTTCAGGAGAAAGAAGCGTGACATAGAATAGATAGAAAGAAAGAAAGACAGATAGATACTCAGTTTTTAATATAAGTAAATTATCTTTCACAATTATTTCTACTTAAAATAATACATAAACTTAACGACATAGATTTTCGCATTATACTTTCCCTGCATAAATTTATCACCACACATAAGAGCAAACACACACTTTCATTACGGAAAATCTAAAAATGTCTCTTATCCGCCACTTGGAAAGCAGCTCCTGCATTTCCTCCCTGATTATGATACATATCACATTTTTATTTCAGCATGTGGAAAGCCACTCCATAAATATCTCTCGAAATGACTTTCTGGCGTATACGTAATTCAAAAATTACCAGCACCTTGTCCGGGGTCATTCCAGAAGCATCTTTCCTCTGGAGGTTTGGGCAGTTTCGCCTGCAAAGTACACTAAAGCGTGTCCTTTTGGGTTTCGAGTTGGCTCTGAGGATTGAATGGCTATGAATGTTGGACTATGGAGAGTTGAAATGTGATGTTATTTTCCCCTTTCCTTTTTTTATCCCATCAGTTATAAGATCACAGGCAATTAATTATACCCCAATACAGGGCAAAAGTATATAAATATGTCTTTTGGGATTTTAACGTCCCCCCTTTTTTAATTGTATGTATTTCTTTACTCTTGTAACAGGGGTGCCCACAGGGGGGATTATGGCGCAAGTTGCGCCATCAAAATTTTTGGGGGGGATTTTTCAAAACTAATTTATTTATTTATTTATTTTATTTGAATTATTTATTTATTCATTTTTTTCATGAAATTATTTATTAATTAATTTTATTATTTAAATTATTTACGGTTTTTTTAGTAAAAATATTCATTAATTCATTTTTTTAATTTAAACTAATTCTTTTATTTGTGAATAATTATTTATTTACTTATTTATTTTGTGTGTGCGAGTGTGTGTGTTTGGAATGTCTGAAAGGGAAAAAAAAGCGATTCTATTCTACGCATAATTCACACTTTAAAAAATTAATAATATATAAAAAACAAAAATAAATAACATTTAAAAATAAATAAATAAAAATTTGAAAAAAAAAAATCAAATAAAAAGCACAAGAGGGTTGTGAAATTTTTTTTTTTTTGGGGGGGGGGGGAATTTGTGCCATTGAGCTTGGGGGGGATGGGCACCCCTGTATATATATATATATATATATATATATATATATATATATATATATATATATATATATATATATATATATATATATATATATACATATATATATACACACGCATACGCAGTAGATCGCATCTTTACTCCATACTAGTGTGAAATGTAGTTTCGCCGTGCACTGAACGACCGTCTCTCTATTTTTTTTTTTTTTTTTTTTTTTGTATGAACCAAATATTTTCATTAGAATTAAAAATTGACTAAACTGTATTGAAACCAAAAATTCTTTTTTAGTTAACCGAAAGCCAATGATGACATGAAAATTCTCTGCATTAAACTTTCATACATTTCATGATCTTTTATTAGCTTTTCTTTCTTTTTCAAATCGAACATAATTTCCTTTATAAGACATGTTGATGAAATTTTATTAAATATATTTTTAATTTTCTAGTAGGATACATTTCCTGAAATTACATTAAAACGAAATGACGTCAACCTTTTTTGAAATAAATCTTGTTTATTTTGCTTCAAATTGATTGATTCTTTCCATTTTATCAGGGTAAAAGTTCTCCAAGTTATTAATCTTATTTTCTATTTCTCATATTTATCGGCTTTAATAATCTTTTTGGAATAGTGCAGAATCGATATTTATTCAACAAAATGCGAAAATCATTACTCTTCGTAACTCGAAGAAACTTAACTTTTCAATCTTTTAATTAAATCTTCAAAACTTCTTTTCTCGTATTTTATAATCGATGCTTCTATTTAAGAGAGAGAGAGAGAGAGTTTCGTTTTCTTTTTCTTTTATTTTAAATTCAATATTCGAAAGATTGATAATCTGATTAATTTTAAATGCAATCCTTGAAAGTTTTCTGTATGTTTCTTTTTAATATTTGTTTATAAATTTTAAATTTATAATTATTGCGAAACTTTGTCTTTAAATATTCTTATTGATTCAATGATAGAAGTGCTGTTTTCCTTCTGAATTTTTTTCAGCTATTATTCCGTATCTATTTATTTGTGTTTTATTTAAATTATTCATATTTTCAGTCTCTAATTAACAGTGCAGCTGCTTTTCGTTACATTCTTTTTTTTTTAACTTTACGTTTTAAATTTATAAAAATACTAGCGGACCCGGCGAACTCTGTTCCGCCTTAAAGGCAATAAATAAGCAAATTTTTGAATTTATTAAGTTTTTTATTATTAGAAAATACAAAAAAAAAACCAAGTACCTTCATTAATCATTCATTATTGTTTCTGTATTTCAGTACATAGGTTGCTCTTCACTTAAGTACCTTGTGATACACAACATTTTTTTTGTTTTATTATCAGGCGCCAAAACAAACAACGCAGATGGTCTTCCAGCTAGTGAACATGCCACATATAATTAATTGACCATGGGAAAAACAGTGATGTTCTAGATTCAAAATACAAACTTTAAAGGATTGGCCGTGTGATTTTTTGATGGTCATGACCAATGCAAGACGGATTGGAAATTTAAGTCTTTTAAATTCAAACGGCATATCGGCTGGGATCATCGGGACCCTCGGAATGAGCAATCGTTTCTGACAGCTTATCACATATAAATTTCAAGAGAAGGAACGCGTTTGTTCATAATTTATTTCACAAAAAGTCAAATAATACTCAACGCACAGCTAACTTACAACCTGTTTACTGCGCTCCGGAAGCTGCCAGAACGTGTGCTTTATGTAGCTCAGCCATGAAGCTGTCAAAATAGGCTCCGTAAAAAGGCGAAGTCAATAAGACATTTTTTCTATTTATGTAACTGACACACATAAATTATAGCCTATGTCCGTCTCCTGGCTCTAAGCTACCTTACCCACCAATTTTTAGCCATATCGGTACAGCCGTTCTTGAGTTATAAATAGTGTAGCTAACACGACTTTCTTTTAGATTTATTCATTAAAATATTGAGTTAAAGTTCAACAACTTATCTTCACCTAATTCTTTAAACATTACCATGCTTTCTTATACCCAAGTATGCTAAGCAATGCAATACAAAATCGACCTTAGTCATGTAACGGAGCTGCGTCCTTTTACAATTTTGCCAAAAGAAAAAGCATCACTTGATTTTACAGCATAACTTGATATAATTGACACTTTTGATTCCACAATGGTGCATAACGGAAACAATAGCTCATTTAAGAAGGAACTATGATGAATAGTAGAACTCTTTCTTTATTAGAGTTTTATTTTGTGTTCAGTCAGTTTGAAAATAGTCAAACAGAAGTCAAGCTAGTCGAAAACTGAAAGTGAATTGCAATGAATTTGACTCCGTAATGTTTTTGAGTTCTCAGCTATGCACAGAGGGTTAGGATAAGATGCTATATCAAAAGAATGTCCTTAAATCGGATGACGATGTGAGTTAACATTCCAATAGTTTTGAAAGTAGGTTTTTAATTGCTTTAAATAGATTGAGGCATAAAGGGCTGCTAAATATTACGATTTTTTTTTTCTTTTTCCATTTTTGGTTTGCGAAGAAAAACTGCGATTTGGATGCTATGGAGAAGATTATAAACGTTTGGAAAAAGCGATTGCTTTGCTGCTCAGTGCCAATGTTCAATTAGCATCTGTACTCTCAGGGATTTCAGTTGCATGGATGAAATTTTTTCTTCATTCGTCTATATTTCTTGACAAATAGAAGTCCCGCATGACGAAGAAAACATTTGATTCTGCTAACCCCTCGGCGAATTGCTGCCAAAATCTACTCAGCACAAATTCACCAAATTTTGTTCAAATTCATACAAAGTTTTTAAGGTAGTGTTGCCACAAGAAATTCGTCACATGCACAGATATTTTCCAAAAATAATCAAAATGGATTCGGCCCACCTCAAAAACATTTTAGTTTTTCGAAGTTCAAAAATTTCCACAAATCTAATTCTTTTTTCTATAGAATAGATTTAGAAGAAAGTAAAAAGAAAAATAATTATTCCTCTTTTTTTAATGAAGAATCACACTTAATTTCACAAAGACTATTAACAAATACTTGTTACATCAAGAGCTCAAATTTGATAACAGTAGCATTATCAATAGTTATGATTAATCTTATTCCTTTCGCTGAAGCAGAGAAGTTATAGTAGTTTCGTGTTTACATTTTAAGAATTTATAATCCCTCTCAATTCATACTTGCGCTTATGCAATCGAAATTTGAAACTCCTATAAAATGTGTGTCAATTAAAACGGGGGAGAATATTGAGGGAATAAATTGCACTAAATCCGTCTTTAAAAGCCTGGTATGTCTTCATGGTGTTAAATTTAAAACCATACTTATTTGCTAAGCTTTCATAACAGTTATTATGCACAGTTATGTTAGCTTCGGCGACGGCCTGTTATTAAAATGGTTGCAGTGTCAGTAGTTAAGGAAAGCTCCTTTTACCATGAAGTAGTTTTGAAGTGAAGTTTTACTTTAAAAGAATAATGGACTTAATCAAATATTGTTAAACTAAAAGTATTCGATACGTGCAAATGCCATCAATAAGTTATAACCCGAGTTTTAATTCGACATATTTCTGATAAAATATAGCTCACTTAACTGACTCCATATTTAATATAATCCAACATTCATTTTAGTACATGTTTTTTCCAAGTGTTTTGAAAATATAGTTTAGGACTTTAAATTTTAAAGTAACTTTGTTATAAAGTTTCTATTCATAAACCAAACGTTTAATTTATTATTAACGTCTTTCAAATAAATGTCCTGAAAAAGATGTATTTTAATTTTCTTCTTTTTTCGATTTGTAACTAATTTGTAATAACTTTAAAGCAGCGTGAATTGTTTAGTATGTGTTTCAATAGTTAATTTACTTTAGAGCTCTTGGAAAATATATTCTAAAAAAAGTTTTTTAATAACACACTTAAAGCATAAAAGTGCTTTCAGAAGAAGTGTTATCTGAAACATTTTGAAATGAAATATTTTAAATGTTGCAATGATATTTGTCTGATATGATTGATTAATTATAATTTAGTTTTTTGGTCGTGATATTTGTGTGCAATATAAAGTGCAGTTTCTGTCACTTAAGTTGTCACTGTCTTAAAGTTGTTCTGTGCGGTATCGACATCGACTATTTTGGGAAATAATTATTTGAACAGTTTTCGGGATAAAAATGAATTTTTAACATGTATCGAGTATTCCAAACAAAATCGGATAGTCAAAGTTGTAACTTTTCTTTTTTACTTCGAAGCCATCGGAACTCTCGTTCATAAATGCAACTGTCATTGTATAGAATGTTTTTCTTTCTTGTCGCAATGATATTGGAACGATAGACTAAATGTTTAAAATCTAAGTGTTTTTTCAATGATATTTGAGTGAACAGATGCTAAACAGTCTCTGTTGCAATATCTGTATCAAAAGTGTGGAGAAATATAAGCAAGCATGGTTTTCAGAATGAAAATGAACCATCAGGTTGGTGTCGTCTATTTTCAACAAGAGCGGTTTTTTTTTACATTCAAAGTTGTGTGTGTGTGTGTGTGTGTTTTTTTTTTTTCTTTCTTTTTCTTTTTTTACTTCCATATCATGAGAATCCTTGCTTAAAGACTTTACATCCTCACTTTCTGAGGACTTTACATCCTCAAATAACATTCTTGCCGAATGCATCTTTCTGACTACACTTAATGGAATAAACATAATTTCCCTGCTATTCGAGTCATGCGCCATTTTCATGAAATCGTTTCATTTAGCTTTTGAATGCAACTCAACTCGCAGTTGGAGTCGCGGTTCTAGTTAAATGCTGAGGAAATCTTACAGCTATTACGTTTTCGGCTTCACTCCCTTGTTCTAACTAAAAGGGACATTTGCCGCTGAAATGTTGATTCAAAAGCTATAATTGCCCGAAGTGTCTTCTCTATTTGCTAAATTTTATAAATGGAGAATTATCGCTGTCGTTTGCTTTGCGTTTTAAGTGCGCGTTAAGCCATTTGTTTGATTAACGACTGAATCGAAAATTATCTCGCATTTTGTATGTGATTTTTTTACGACTATTTTGACAATCTTTAACAAATGTATAGAGGTAACGTTTGATTATTTTCATTTTTAAGCTATATATATTATTGATACTTCAATTTCTAATATGCTCAAAATTGTTTACTTGCGTAAAACTAATAATAATTCTAATAATAATAAAACTAATACAATTTTTACTTCCACTGCAAATTTACCAGTAACTCTTTTTATTATATTGATTTTTCAAGAAGTACCTAGTACACTTTTATACCTTAGTACCGAAGCAGATTGTGAAAGCAAAACGTTCTCTCTTCGAAATTGGTAAGACGGGAAGGGAAGGGGATGTAACCTCAAAACACATGTGTTTCACCATGTTTCTTTTACCAATTTATGACTATTCCGTTACTTTAGCATCGATGGGGGCTTGTATGAAGCATAAACGTGATAAATATCAAGTACTATATGGTTTGACTGAAATATAGTTGTATTTGCCAATTAAAGCAACATCGAAGTAACAATTATTAAGTCATTTATTAAATTTTTTTCAAGCGTATGTTTTGAGTTCTGACATTTTGCAAGTTTAGACATCAATCTAGACGCGGGGAAGAAATACCCTATCTGGTAACCCTATGAATGTCAAATATTAATTTAAAATTTATTTTCAATGATTTATCACATCTTACATTTTTTTTTAATTTTTAAATCTTTCCGGGTTTCTTCCGACTTATATTAAATGCGTTTTATGTCTCTTAATATGATAAATGATGCGTGTTTTTCCTTTGGCAAAAATTTTAAATTATATCACTAACTTTGAATGACAATTAAATGAAGTTTCTATTGTTGCAAAATTGAATCTGGGTTAGCCATTTTTAAAAGTTGTCATCTTGGATTAAAACAATTTTGAGGGTGTTTCTTCACCTTATTTTCATTGTATAATAGAAAGAAACTACATTCTTATTAGGGCATATTCTTATCGTAATATGCAGTTTTTACTCGTGCAACTCGCTCACTACAATTTATCTATTTCGTTGTTCAACTTAATATATATTTTTTTGCTTTATTGGAAATAATAGTGAATTTATATCTACAAATATTTACCCCACTACACTTTACTCTTAAGCCACTTATATAAGCACATCGCTTGCTGTAAGGTACCAAAACTCCTTTCAAGCCTTATTTTCCCAACAACATTTTATATAGACGCATTCTTCAAACTTTTTTCCTTTTAACTGTCATATCCAAACATTCTTATCGCGCCCCGGGTTTCTAAACAAGTATAAAAAAGTTAAAGAGAACCTTTTCCATATTCAACAGACGTCTGCGACTCCATCATACTGGATGAAACGCTAAGTACTTGTGACACCTTTTTATTTCTTTGCTGACAAAAAGTCTCTTATTTCTCTCCTCTTTCATTTTCCCCTTTTCTCCATTATCCTGCATGTTTGTATTCTTTTCAGCCTTTTTAGACGCCGGATTAGCCGTACCTAATGCCATCAGCTTACAAAACAGGACTCCAAGTAGGACCTTTTTTTTTTAAAGGTTGTCCATCGCAAGTGAAGCACAGCTGAAAGACTGTGACTCACTGTAATGGAGGTCAAGAACATAGGATCGGAAATAAGCTCCTGAGAGCTTTAGAGGACCTGAGTTTTTGAGATAAATTTTTGATTTTGTTTTTCTAAAATATCAGGTGGCGAGTTGATTTTACTTGCATTGAGCAGGGGGACAGAATAAACATTTTTATTCCTTGCTATTGAAGTTAATGAAGTTTGTTTCACTCTTCGAAATAGCTTGCAAATTAAATACATCAACTCGTTTTCAGATAAATTTCTCTTTCTGATCATGGTGTTCATTTTTATATTTCAGTCTTTGCTGTGTAATTGCTCCTCCCTCCAAGACTTCCTAATATGTATAAACTCTCTGAAAAGTTTTCTCGCGTTTGAAAATTAATAATTTGTGCATGTTGCGAGCCTCACCGAACGGCCACACCGCAAAACGCACAAATAATTATTTAAAAAATAAAAAGGAAATAGTTGAAAAATTCGTTTTAGTGAGTTGATATTTCATATAATAATACATATTGGTTCCTAATAATCGAACATATCCTAATTAAAAGTCAAAATATATACTCAAAAAAAAAGAATCATACCCTGGCAAATGGATCGAGCACTGAATGATAACAAAAATCCAGTTTTAAAAAATTCATTTTTTCCCTTTTTGACAGTAGCGTAGAATTCAAGAGCATAAAATCAAGCACATGAATGTTATTCATTAGCTTTTAAACTTTAATTAAATTACTTTTTTTATCCGCGTGTTCTTTGTTAGCTTGCAATAAAAAACAGTTATTCAAAAGGATTTCAAAACTCGACAAAAAAGAAACTTTTAGCCAGTTTTGCTTATATGAATGCATAGGAATACATGAATGCATAGGTATAGGGCATTAATGGTGCGTAGAAATGACTTAGCTTATCTAAATTGCGTTAAATGTCACTCAAACAACTTGGACATCTGACAATGATATCCAAACACGATTATGATTCGCTATCTTCTCACATGCAACTCATACTCGTAGTGAATTGCATTATTTAGACATGATAATATCACGCTCGTTTCATGCTGCATATTCCCCACGTTTTGAATTGTGAAATAGTTTGATAGTTACGTGGAAACAAATGCGCAATTTGGTATCAAATGTTAGTTACTGTCAGGGGACAGTAGTTCCTCCCGCTTCCGAAACAACCTCTAAAAATGCTTCACATTTAAAAGTAATAAAACTAAATTATGTACTTTCTCTAATTACAAAATTACGTTTTTTTTCCAAAGGCATTGTTTCCATGCTTCGAAATTATATATTTTTTTTTTCATTATTTTAAGCATAATCTTACATACCGTTTATTAAAGTACAGTACACCCCTGATTTTCCGCGGAATTGGGTGGCACGAGTATCACGGATAATCCGAAAAAAAGGATTAAATAAGGAGAACAGAAGATAAAAAATGTATTTCGCTGAAAAATAATTGCATTGCACTTAAAACGTGATACGTACAAACAGTGACGATAGGTGCAGCGTAAAACAATTTGGATTTGAGGTTTTCAAGCGTATAAAATCTATGAAGAAGTGGTACTTACACGATAACGCCCAGGTAAAAATAATTTATTGAAATGAAGTACATCTCACTCTTGGGGAAGAAATGTTAAGAAAAAACAAAATTTAAATTCGTTTTTTTTTTTCGAAAAAAAAAGTTAATTGTGCTTCTTTCTTTCCCGAGACCCCCACAGATAATTTGCTCCGGTTATAATCGAGAGTTTACTGTAGTATGCTGTGGCTATCACAAAGTCTCCTTGAAAATATTTCATGAGAAAACTCTTAAGCTCAAAATCATTTTAAAGACCACCACTCCCTCAACTAAAGACGCCAAAACCTAATCAGGATTAGTTCCTGTCTAGATTCTATTCATGCATCAAAATAACCTTTAAACGTTTATAAACGTTTTTAAGCGGTTGTTATAACGTTAATAGCTATTTTACAACCTTTAAAAAACGAAGTGCGCTACTTGGGTTACTTTTGCCATAACAGTTAAACTTGACGTGAAAATTCTTTGAATCCAGCCGGACCCTCGGAGTCTTTTGCACAAAAACAAATTTTTATAATTGACAAACTAGTATTTTGTAGGGAGATGGTAGGGAGCATTTTGTTTTTTGGTAATTCTTTGAAAATCGTTGGAGTGTTATTGAAATATCCCTAGAATACAATATCTTCTGTTCAGTTCTGCAAATAAACTTATATGAAAGTAAACGGCTATCCAAATCTCTAAGTAGATCGAAAAGTAAATATTTTAGGTATCAAAAAATGTTATTAGTATTAAAAAGAACCTCAGTTCTTTGCTGGAGTTTTGCTTTAGGGTGTGTGTTTAAATAAATCAACGTTTTCCCCTCTATTCTCTGCTAACTTCCATACTTCAGTTTTTAATAAAGTTAATGCAAAAGAAAATCAATTAATGCGTACCTTTTTCAAAAACTTCCGATTGAGTAATTAACTTGAACATTCTACGAAGATAAGAATTTAGTTTTGTTAATATTGATTTAAAAAGTCGTTAAGATCGTTGCGTTTTTTTTTTTTAATTTTATTTTGAAATTAAATAAAACTCTTTTCTTCCAGCACGCAAGACACACTAAAAATGCTTAAAGTGTTTCAAAAGAAAAATATTAGTAGCAGTGTAAATAATAGGGGAAGATACGGCTGCACTTATGCCTAAATAAGTTGGAAAAAAAAATATTCTTTTTAGCGTGCTGTAGATGCACGCTACTTTTCAGGGCTCTCGTGCTATCACTATTCGTGGTTTAACCGCTTGGATAGGTCCCTGAAAATAAATAATATATATGTTTTTTTTTAATCCAGACCAGGTGCTAAGCAACCCTGGATTTTATATTGCTTTATGCGTTTATGTGCGTAATATATGCTATATTTTAGACAACTGCTTCATTTCCATCAAACATTTTTATACAAAACATGTTTTTTTAAAGCAATAGAAAATGTTTCTTCATGATGACATAAACATTATTATATGTAAATAATGAATTTCACATTGCTTTATATCAGAGAAAATGCGACATTTGGTGTAACTATTCCGAATGCATTAATTATTTTGAGAAAATGGCGCATATACTTACCTATGGTAATCTAAGCACTATTTACTTACAATAAATTTATCTCACGTTGATTTATTTGAGATGAGAAGCATGCTACATTTCTCGTTGCTTTAAATGAGGGAAATATGCTACATGTTAGACGACTGCTTCATTTCCATTGCAATACATTGAAACATATTGGCATATGACGATTTCTATTTTGACTAAGCAAAAAATAAAAAATAAAAAAACGGTTATAAAGTGATACACAAATGAATGTTTTGCATGTGTTCAAACCTTTTGACAACCTCTTTGACCCCTTCGAACACATCCGAAATATATTTCGGAAAAGTTGCACATTATATTTCGATTCGCAATGTAAAATGCACACATGACAGGTGATTTTGTTTTTGCTAAGCGATTGTACATGCATTACAGCTTGTTTCTGATACTGTTTAATCTAAGATTTTAATTTTTCGTAGAATGTTTTACGTGTGAAGGTAAAACACTGTACATATAAGACTGTTGAATAACGCCTGTGATAAAATTTTATATTTTTAAAGGTTTTTAAACTGTACGCAGAACATTGTGATGTTCATGCATCCCCCCCCCCGTTGACATATGTTTTTACTTATCTGTAAGGTTCTTCTTTTATTTTTAAACATTTGCACGTGTAATTTAAAAAGGAGAGAAAAAATATGTCTCTCTCAGTGACCTTTGCTGCAAATATTTTTTCATACTTTTATGGAAAAATGATTTTCTAAGATATAGATATTGCATCGGTCATAAACGATAATAATAATAATAATAATAATACTATCATAGCTGCAATTTTAAACACAAATGCAAGACAGGGGAAAAAATGACTTTTGCAAAATATTTGGTAAATAGCTTACCTCTTTAACTGCAGCAGCCACAGTAACCACACCAACGACGATAAACAGAGCCAGAAACTTGCTCATTTTGAAGAGAGCGTCTCGCCGGCACGCCGAGATCCTTTTTAACCTTTTCGCAAAACAGTAATGACTGGCAGCATCCTTAACCGACACCCCGTGGCACCTGGGATCGCTCCCTAGATGTCTCCACCATCGGTTGCCATAGAAACCGCTTCGGATACTTCCGGATTATGGGAGGTAGCACGGATTCGCTGATGTTGAAAATAAGGTTTTTAGATATTCTTTTGCTTTTGTTTCTGGAGAGATGGAAAAGAGCACGTTTGGTGTTGAGATTTTTAAAATAGGATTTTTTTTTTTTTTTGAAGAGCTTTTACATTTTGGTTTTATTTTTTATGCTTACGCGTTTGCTATATTTTCTAGACTCATTTGAAATGCAGTGAAAAAAGAGAAGTAAAAGCGTTTTTAAATCCTTTTACTTAAGGCTCTTGAAATACTATTGTTATGTCTTAGCTTTCTCATTTTGATGAGGCTCAGAACTTTTAGAACATTCAAGATGTTTATTCAAATATCTGATTATTTCAGTTTGATATTTTGTTATATATTGCGATGCATTAAACAAAATCTATTTTCTTTGTTAATAATTTAGTGTAGCAATTACTGAAAATGAATTCTTTCAATAATGTTAAAAATTTTTGTCTTCTGTAAAGAACAAAAATGTGACCACTTTTCCATATTTGTATTTTGGAGGGGGAGCATGTTTTAGGAAGTTTAAAGTAAGATGAATGAAATTACTGACCAAACAACTAATTTTTGCTTTGAAAAAGAAAGAAAAAGCGTGGGAGAGTCCACGTTAGTTGTCTTTAGTTTTTCTTGACTAGGTATTCGTTGATGCGGTATTCTTACAAGCATGTAAGTAGATCGCTTTTTTTTTTTTTGCATTGAAGCTATTTCTTTATTCAATGATTTTATTTTATTATTTATATTACTCCAAGTTTCTTCAAAAAAGAAACAAAGAGACGTAAATACTTTGTGGTGTAACATCCTGTTGCTTTGAAACATAATAAGTCAAAGATTAATTTATACCTTGCAGTTCATATTGCTACAAAAACCTGTTTTTTTTAACCTTTTCTAAACAATAATTTTTGTAAACAATGGTATGTCTGATAATGGTTTTATCCTCCATGATGGGTGTAAAATAGTTTGAAACATTGGAGTTTTTCATTTTCAGAAAACTATATTATAAAACTAAGTACAAACATTTTTTTAGTATTTTACTTTCATAATGTTGGTCTTATGTAATAATAATAATAATAATAATAATGAGAAGAAGAAGAAGCAAATGAAATCGTCATAACTATCAGAAGTTCCCCATACCCTGTTAACTCACATTCATACAAGAATTGCGTAAAGTTTTACAATTTTCTGCAAAATGTATGAACGAATTTGAAGTTAAGGGTTTTTTTTTACCTTTTGTTTGAGCAAATGTAAGGTATATTTTGCCGTATAGATTTCCACAAAGTGATAAATAGCTAAAGTGTTCTTTTTTTTTTTTTTTAGATTCCCGTGTTTTCCCCCTCCATTCCCTTGATTTTTGCTGTAGATTCTCTTTTCCACGTCGTGTTATACTTTTTTAGGCATTATTCCAGATTGCACGCATGTATATTGTGAATGTATTAAATATTTTAGTGTAGATAACGTGCGGGAAAAATACAATGTAACAGTTCAGTTCCTTGTGATAAAAATAAATGAATTTTTACATACTTTTTTGGGCTTTTTGAGTTGCAAATACATCAAAACAAATTTTTACCGAGTATAAAAATTTTGAAACTTTTTTTTTTTTTTTTTTTTGGGGGGGGGGGTCTATGGTCCCTACGGCTTAGGGCCCCCAAGAAAACTGTTAAACTGTTTCCGATTGCAGGTACCATTTGCCGGCCTCTCAGCGATGTACAAGGAGTGATACTCAAAAGCTTCAGCATGATCCTGCTATTTAGGATTCATAACACTAAATTAATATAAGCGGGACTTCTGAGTCCCGTCGGGGCATAAAGGGTTAACAAACAAGTAATGAGAATTAAAGGACATGCCATTTTCTGTATAGTTATGAAGTATTAACTTTGAATTCCTCAAACTTGCTTATTGAAAATACTCCTCCTGAAATCTCTATTTTTCGTTGCACCGTCTCTCTGTCTCTCTTAACGTTTATTTTCTCCCAATTTTGCTTTTATTTGTTTATTGATTTATTTTTCTTTTACGTTTTACGCTTTTCCTAATAAATTGAGCCAGATCGATCCGTATACGTTTTTATTTTCCCATTTTTATTCGTACATTGAGATTTCTTCTCTTCCTAATATATTCTTCTTCCCCTTAAATATATATATAAATTAATTTATTCAATTAGTTAAATTAGTTATTTTCTAGTTTCTGGTTACATTTTGAGGTTACTTTATTTGAAATGATAAGCTGAAATAAATATGCTGAAACGATCCTTTGTTAGCGAATTTTCCGTTTCGAATTTTTAATGCTTACTTTATTTTTGTTTTTTCTCTATCTCTCTCCAATTACATTTTTGCCGTGCTTACTGACGCGTAAATGTGGATTATTAACAAAAAATAATATATATATATATGATGCAGAACAAATGAAATTACGATGCAATTAATTTATGATGCATGTAAGAACATTTCAGCTTTTGCTGATGTTTTTTTTTTCCTTATTCTTCGCTAAAGATATACATTCATTTGTCCTTCAGTAGAAACAGATTCTCATAATTCCCACTGACATCGAGACTCCAATTTTATGGAATCACATTTGAATCTCATAGTACGAATAAAAGAAAATGAATAATTTAATGTCTCGCATCAAGTAATATACTAGATTTATTTTCATTTATTTTTCTCAACCTTTATTAGGAACCTAATAACGAAAGAAAAATAATAATACGACTTTTTCTTGTTTACTAATAAATACTACTGTATACAAAAAGATAATCATAAATGTGCTGAAAAAGGGTATTGCACTATCAAACTGAATTCAAATCAGTGGCTTTTCGTCCTTTACTAATTTGACTGCAATAAATTTTAATGTATCTAAGGAGGAAAATGGTGTGTTGTCAAGAAATTAATCAATGCTTTGTGAATTCCAAATAGAAGGAATATTATTCAAGATGAAGATTAATAAATGACAAGTTGTACTGAAACGTAAAACATGTAAGGCAGGTATCTTTCAAAAATACCATATCCCTATCGGATAACTTTTTTTTAAGCTTCGACTGGTCGCAAAAGTAACACTACTATGAAATGAATACTTTTCTTTTGAATGTATAAGTTTGTCGTAGAACTATTTCTGTACAGTACTCGTTTTAACTGAAACACTAGTCACATATAGCATGGCGCCAACTTTCAATATCGTTTTCATAGAAGACAACTAACTGCCTGTTCTCACAATTAATTATTTGCGCTGGTCCGAGTCAAACTTTTGTCCTTTTTTTTTTCTTTCTTTTTTTTTTTTTGTGTCGTGTGCCAGCCAGGCTCTCAATTTGGGGTTCGCTGCTTCACTTTTGAAACTATACCGTAATTTGGTGTGAAGTCCGACTTCCAACAGTACATACGCAATCGCCATAGGGACCAGCGATTAATCGTGGTAGGCAACCTTTCACAGCACAACACATTCACAGAAAGAAAGGACGAGGACAGGAGAGAGAAAGCTGTGAAACTGATTGATAAAACGACACATTTCCCTTATTTTCTTTTATCATAAATGCAGCTTTCCCACTCCTCCATAGTATCCACTATTATGTCGGTTAATACTTATTGAGTATTTTTAAACGTCGGTTACCTACTCCGATTTTGCTCTCCTTAAAAAGCTCTCTCCCCAACGTCCATGATCAACACATTATTGAAAACAAACAATTCTCTACTCAATGAATTCGTAAACAGCATTAGATGATTTATCGTAAGAAGGATTTTCAGCTTTTGTGAGTTGAAACTAAGTGTTACATTTTAACACATATTACCGAAAAATGTTTGTTGCCGTACATTTAAATTTTATTTTTTTCATTGATTTACTCGATACACTTTTATATAATAACTGAGAAAAAGAATCAGCGTAATAAATATTTATGTTGCTTTTTAATAATGCATGAAATTATGCCGCAACTGTAAAAATTACGTTTTGTTTTTGATGCAGTATATATTATTTAGAAATTCTGGTAAATTAATGCATTTTATATTGCTTGATATATTTTAGGCGACTTAGTGCAATGCAACATATTTGTACATTATGATTTGAACACAATTTGTGTATAATGACTATATTTCTCATGAAAAAGCTTAAAGTGTTTCCTACAAAAAGTATAAATAGCAGTGTAAAGATAGGGGTGTGGGGGTGCGCAGCTGCATTTATGATTAAAACTGAGGCTAAATTTTATTGACGGGTGGGCAGCCCCGTCATTTAGGGGGGGGGGCAGAGGGGGCAAGCCATCTCCAAGCCAAGGGTAGAGTTCCCCCTAACTTTGAGAAATCAACATATTTTGGTGGGTTACATATATCAACATATTTAGAGACACAGCGAAACACATTTGCTTGAAGCGCTGCTCGATTTTCGCAGTCGTTTTTGTTTCGTGAAAATTCAGACCTTGGAGGGACAATTAAAGGGAACAAACGTGGAAACAAAAGGTATTCTTGTTATACAAACGAGGGAATTTCCCATTTTTCATTTTTTTTCTGAAAGAGCACAATCTAAACCATGGAGAAGTTTCCCTTTTTTTTTCTCAATATTGATCCATTTTTTTTCTGAAAATAAATTCTTAATAAGCGCAATCGCTGTTTCATTTTCGCTGGCTGACGTCGCAAGCTGACTTACAAAATGATCGAAGCAATGTCACTTTAGAGACTAACTGCCATTTTGAGGTCGAATTTTTCATTGTTGTGAAGCTTGGGGTCACCAGAGATCCAAAATGACTGATCCGTTGGTCTTTACATCAAAGTTTTTCCCCTTGTGACGTTATACGAAACATCGCTTCGTTTTAGAATTTGAGCATTTATAAATATTAGTTCAAAATGAACTGTTGGAAAAATTAAAATTGTTTCGGGACCCATGTTATTTATTTATTTTTTTATTTTTGCCTATTCTATCAATATCAGTGATGAATAAAGTAGTTATTTTGCTGAAAAAAGCACCTCCATTGCTGAAAATATTTATCTTTAAAAAAGAAAATTTAAGGTGAAAAGTGCTTTTGAAACAAAACACATTCAAACCTAAATTTCCAAACTATTTCCTTTTGTGGAAATTTCATTAAAAATTTAATTTCCGACATTTGAATAATGTAAAAAAACTACCACCGTATTAATAATGAAACATGGTCTTTTTTTCCCGCTTTAATCAATATTGCTGGGATCATTCGCTGTGAAGCGAATGAAAAATATCGTTTGTCCCGGGTGATTAATGATGCGACAGAGGAGACAAAAAATACAGCGTATGTAAATGAAGTTTCACCGTGAACACCAATTAGTCACCGTTAATACTATTAAAAAGAAATATATCTTTCTGCTGGACTAGAGCAGCTAATTTATTATTCAGTGAATAGAGCAATTGTTCATAACTTTTTTTATGTAATCCCCTTTATGGGGGAAAATACTTAGGTGGAGAAGAAGGTATGTTTATGTCTCTCTATATCTACATCTAATTTTCTCTTGTTTGATTAAACATTTGAAGAATTTTTGAACGTATATACTAGAAAAATTATTTTTTTTTTAATACACTAACAGTGGAATCTTGACTTACCTGATGAATACGTTTCAGGCCTTCTCGCGTTAGTGAAAATTTCACGCTGTGAAGTAGTGTATAGATACGAATTTTTTAAATACATGCAAGTATTTCACACAACTTTAAGCACTCCTCAAAATGTTTCAAACCTTTCCCTAAATTTTCAGAACCATTTCTCTCATGAATTAATGAATAAATTACGCAGCGTTTTTTAGTGCAGTTAATTCTGTATAGTATTGTAAATGTACAAAATTAATTCTAAGTAGTAGAGCGTTATATAAAATATTGTGCGTACAGTTATGCAGTAATTTTATGATAATACTGTGCTCTGCAGTAATAATAATTATAGCTGTGAAAAATTAAGATAGTGATTGGTGCTTTTCAGCTGATTAGTCCTCTTTAGTCTTCTGACAGCGCCTGCACATCAGGTAGCTCGTCAAAAAGAGGAAAGAGTAAAATTGGCTGCTGACCATACTAAGAGATACGACTTGGATTTACTCCCTCATCTTTTATAATAAGTTATGAATAAGAATGTCGACAGAAATAGTAGAAAAATAGTATTATTGGGCAGACGTATTTTCCCGTGATTCGTTTGTAGAAATGCAATGTTAAAAACTGGGTTCAGGAGAGCTGTAATTGAAGTAGGGTTAGTACCATGTCCGCATTTTTAAGTTTAAGTTTTGTTGTGAATACTAGTATAGACTATGTGACCATGTGACAAACGACCTCTTTGACTACCTTCTCTCCAGGAGAGTCCCCTCCTCCCTACATCAAAATCCCCTTCCCTCAAAGGAAAATTCTGACTGCTCTAGCGACTGGGTCTTTTCAAATAAATATAAGGAGTTTGGAGGAGGTAAATGTTACACTTGTTTTTAATTTAGAACATGTAACATAACACTCAAATTTAAATATAAACTTGTAAAAAAATAATTACTAGGAAGAATTGAAAAAAATGTGTGTTCCCTTCAGAAAAGATAATTTTTGAACACAAAACGGTTTAAATGCTGAAGTGGAATTTAGTCTAAAAAAAATTTCATACTTACTGAAACCTCAAAATTTTAAGTATGCCATATGCATTTTGATGTTGCATTAAATTACCTTTTCAAAAGAACATAAGTGCACGACTCAATAGGAAATAGTTCCTTTTACTCTGCGTGATCCAAAATTAGAAATTTTTATCCAAGTATGTATGCATACATATTTTTTTATTCTCGGTACACTCGTGCTAATTGGAATTAGGATATCAGAAACAGTTTCTTCTTTCGGATGAAGCAAAATTTACATTATCATGCTAAGTCACGTGAGAAAAGCGTGGCTCAACCAAAGCCGCAGTTAAATTGCTTCATTCACCATCTTGGGCTCCATCTGAAACAAAAGTAAAAGTTCTCTCTCTCTCTCTCTAAACGGCGAGTTTAAACACGAGATTAGGAATTCAGATATTCTTTAGATCTCGCTATTATTTTAATAGCTGCTAAATGTTCGTTCGGTAAGTTTGAAATAATTATGCTCCGAGCTCTTTTCTTAAAGAGAAATTATTTTCTTGCTGGCGCAGAAGTTAATTAGCTTGCACTAAAAATAATTTATAAAAATACGTGAGATAATAATTACAACTTTTTCGTCGAGAATGTTTTTTCTTTACGTTTTTTACTTGCTTTATAATGCAGGAAGTTAATGTTGAATAGTGATGCATTAATGAGAGACCGTTCATGTTCATAAGCTCAGCTTTTCCCTACGGAAGTAGTTTAGATTGTACGCTTCTTAATACACCCCCCCCCCCGCTACTTCTTAATTTGGAGTATGGAAATATGGGTTTATTCCAAACTTTTTTCTTTTTTTTTTAAACTAGTTTATATAAAAAAATTACCCTTTTTTAGGTTCAGAAGAACAAAATTTCAGCCGTGTTGGATAAAAATGATGTAAACGGAATCAGATTTCGCTGGGGTGCAGAGTGGGTGAACTTGGGAGATTAATCATCCCGGTAGAAGCCTTGCTTTTAAGCCTAGTATCTTTATCAATCATAGTATCGGTCTATATATTATATACCTAAAAAAAGTGTTTGATAACCGCCCCAAGAGATTAATTCTGGCTTGTTATGATCCCCTTCCCCCTGCGGGAAATTGACACAGCTTAGTAAGTTGAAAATGAATGAAGCAGACTTCTCCTAGTTTTGAGTAAAACGCGTGAAAAGTGCAAAACCCTGGTAGGTTTCGAAGGAAATAGTTTTCGAAATCATGATGTATAGAAGCATCCACCAGGACTAATACTACTATGTCTTGCCCCAAACCATATCATAATTTTTTCTACCGTTTCTACTTGCTGTTATCGAAATTTTATTTTTGGTTCATATACCCCTTTGCATCTAGGTGCTTCATATTTCAACCTACAACGCGTTTACTTAGGCAAGGCAATGCTTGTTTTTTGTAATTGGGCTGCAGTGAAATCCACTTGCATCCTCAAAAGTTCGTAATAGACGATTTATCTCCAACGCAGACAATCTTAATTTCTTTTTTTCATCTTCAGCGTGTGTTTACGAATCAAATGCATTGAGCGCATTGTATGATGCTTAATGAAGCTGAAGCTTGACTACGGAGAGATGGCGCATGACCTTGAGGTGAAAACGGACCGCTTCATTTTAAGATTGGTAGAATCAACAAGAAAATTAAAGTAGCATTGTAGTTTTTACTGCCTACATTATCTCTCTGACGCTACATGTTATAAAGCAGCTATATGTTATAGTGCAGCCATCTCTCCGTCATCAAGCTTTAACAGGTGCTCTCCCGTTTACATTCTAACCTGTAATTGAATACTCTAGGTGATTTTGAACTGACCTGTTTTCCACCTTGAAAGGAGCAGGTCGAAACTTTAACCAGCATTTTATTGGGTTCAATTGTAAAAGTGATCAAAACTTTTTCAAATACTTTATCTATGTTCATATACATATTTTTTTAGTGTAAAACCTTGCTTATTTTTTTCAAATTGAAAATAAATTAAAGTTGAAAATTTAAAACATATAAAACTTCAAAAATTGGCAAGACAATTGCACATAATCATGCACAATATGATTGGAAGAAGTAGTAGATAAAATACAGGCTATGACACGTTATTTGAAAGTAAGTAGCAAACAATTGAAGAACAAGCGTTTTCTTACCCTTCTTTGTGACAGTACTCTCTCTCGTATAACCAATTTCAACTTTAATCCAGATCCATCCTCTGAATTTCTTCACACATTTCTTTGCTCTCAGTTATGCTCCTAAAAAACACAGCATAGAAAAATACTCAAGTTGAGGAAAAAAAAACAATTCACAATAACAAATATACAAATACAGTTGGAAATACAAACTTTGATGCTTATTCGATTATCGCACTCTCTTCGAAGCAGCGCCCGCAAATTTCAATAGAAGCAGAGCGCAATTTCCAAGTCAAGAGTCTGGCGAATGAAAGAAAATTGCCAATATTTGAGGATTGGAAGCCATTTGCATATTTCTGTTTTGAGGGAACTTGTTTATTCTGTGCGAATACTTTGTCATTAAGGGGAAAGAGTGGAATATATTTTTGTACATGCATTGTAGAGAACTTTCTTAACGCATCGGGGGAAACGAATCGCTTCTCTCTTATTTGGAAGTCGTCAGGACTGTTGATTCAATCGAGCGGCGCATGGTTGTTTGGAAGGATGCGAGGAGCGTTTTAGAAACCAGATTGGCTGAAAGAAAATGGCAAGAAGTGCATCTGATGTATAAGAAATGCACGCGGATGGTTTTGTAGTAATTCGTGGCTACACTAAAAGGGAGGATAATGCATGTATTATTAGTATTGAATTTTTATGCAGTTGTTTACAGTTATGTTTTAGTTATTGTCAGTGTTGTCAGATTGAGCTACTTTTTTAGCCTGCTCGCGGTTGAAATCCTGAATTGGACGCTATTCCAATCTTAGGTCTACTTGAAATTTGGGCAACCTTTGAAGATTAAGGTCATTTTTCCTTATTTTCAACTCGAATATTCCTGAATTTCATTGAAAAATAACATTTCGATGCAAGCGGAAGTTAAAGAAAAAAAAAAAAAACTGTCTGACAATTTGCTGACTCCAGCTAATTTTCTTTCTTTCTTTCTTTTTTTTTAAGGCCTTTTTCGCTATTTTCTCTTTAGAAAATCTGGCAATCCTTGTTGTTGCTATAAAATTTGTATATTGAAAAAATATTGATGTATATAGCAATAAAGGTATCAGCTGACCTCATGGATTGCATAGTAGTTTAATTAACAAAAAAGGTATTACTTGACCCCATCAATTGCAACAGCCACAGAAATTTCGCCTTAGTTTTTCTAATATCCCAATCCGATCATCGTATTTCTCGTTGAAATTTAGCAGGCACAATTAAAAGCGAAAGAGCATTCAATTACTCCGTTCCTCTGAAAGAAGTTGGCTCCAAAAATAATTCAGCACCTCTCCCTTTTTATGTCTATCTGCATGTCAGATTTTGTTTGAATCCTTGCACTACCACCAATAAAAATACTTTCACGTAGAGATCATTATGAAACTGAAGTAAAAAGGGTCGTGCACATCTTCAGCAATTTGACGTCGTTTAGAACAGTAGTTCTGAACCTGTGGTCCCTTAGAGCGTAGTGATTCGTGAGCCATTTTCATCTGGTCCGCGAACAACTAGTGAAATTTACCTATATTATGTTTATAGTATCGAAATATTTTTGGATTCATCTCATTTCACATAATGTAATTGTCGTGAAACATTTTATCTGTCGTATGTGGTCTGTTTCGGTTTCGTCAGGGGTTCAAGTGCTTCTCAGTAAGAAAAAGGTTTAAAGGCACTTGTTTAGAATATCAAAAGCATCTCAGTTAAGGTGATTACAATAGCAAACTTATTGTAGAGATAGACTTTTAGGCCTCAAGAACGTATACGATTTAATGAGTTATTATAAGAGGACTTACCACCTTTCAAAAAATCGATTGAATAAAAGATGTGATATGCTCGCTGTCCTGCTTTTTAAAGCATGTATTTTTTTGGTTTTTTGTTTTTTGAATATAATGTAATGTTTAATACTTCATAACTATGGCTATAAAATTGAAATTCGTGCGGTTTATAGCTTTTTTAAATTTTGGAAAAAAAAGCGAAAAAACGTACAACTTTGTGTCATCAAAGTAACTTCATGCTAAATTTGGTAAAAAAACTTTGAATAAGGAAATACATTTATGCACACATATAAATACTTGTTCGTACATACTCTTTGTTTAATTCATGAATATAATTACATACATACTATTTTCATCAGTTAATGAACAAATATTCGTCAACCAACTCCATCAGACCGAAATACTTCTTTCCTTTTTAGAGCATTCCGTGAATTCAGTTAGAGGGAGATAAAAAAAAAAAAAAAAGAAACAAATGAAATGAGTTAGGTTTCTTCATAAATTTAATGGCCTCCAGGAAAATCTTGTGCTTCGAGGACTTCAAATGCTTTAAACTACTAAAAGTTCAACCAAAGAGAACTATTTCTCTCACGCTTCGGAAAATTTATTTGAGCTTTATTGATCAGATACAATTCTTTACTCGAAAATGTTCTCCTTGATAGAGAAGTGCTCTAAAGCTGCGAAACGAATTTTGTTCTATGATGCAAAGACGTATTAATTAGCTCTTTAGATAGAATAAGCGACCCGAAGAAAGTAAGGTATATTTATTCCCTGATTCACTTTACGTTTAACACGAGGGATTTCGAGTTCAGTTGCTTCAAGAACTGTTGACATCTTGTATTTAACTTGTACATACGATTTTGCATTTAGTTAATCTTATGTTTGCTTTAGCATTTCAATTGAACTTACTTTTATAAATCCTGCAATTGAATTAGATCAATTTTCTGTTTCGTGTAACCGATCAGATTTATAGTAGCAATATTGATTTTCTATTTGAAAGAAAAAGGAAAAGCTAGTTTTGTAGTAATAAATTGTAATAAAACAATTTTTTTTGAAGTAATGTGATGTACACATTTGACCTTCAATCTATGTATTTGATTAAAATGATTTGATGTAATAAAAGTACATTAATAGCTCTATACAAATTTGCTAAGCTAGTAACCCAGTAATTTTGCAAATGTATGCCTAAATTGGAATTTTTATACTTTAATATCAATGAATGGCACAATATGAAATATGTGTTACTATGTTTTTTCTAAGTAGTGTAACTAGCATTTAACCACCGATACATGTGGCCAATCTATCCACTGTCTCTTGGATTTGCCTACTTAACTTATTTAATATATTTTCAAAAAATGAAGTTTAATATTAAATGCATTTGATGCAGAGCTTAAGGTTGTAGTGATAAGTTGAATGGAGAATTATTATTCAATGAAATTACTAATAAAGTCATTAATTAGTTAATGCTTCACTAGGATTTGGTAACTTTGCGGTTACATTGAAGTTAAGTGGGAAATGCCTTGCTTTAAACTCTGAATGCTTCTTCGAACTTTACTATGAGGCTTTTTCGAGCAAAAAAACCAGTGGATATACATATCCTTATCTATTAACGAGATATACCCCAACCCCAGGACTATGGAAACAACGGGAAAAGCATGGCAGTGTTTGAAAAATAAATGAGCCCTAATTAAGGCATTATGAATTGGGGTTGTGGTGCAAAATTCACCCTGTACCCATGTTCTTTGTTTGTTTTTGACAAAAGAATAGAAAAAGAAGAAAAAAAAACATTGTTGTGACGCTGAAAATACCAAGAGCAATATCAGCTATTTTGAAGTTCGTTTTCAACCAGAAATTTTAGAGAATTCATTTTTCTCTTATGCCTCCTTTTGGACAAGAAATGACTACTGGCACAAAGCAATAAATTCTTCAGTAATTGCTGCTGTTACTTTTAAACAGTAGTTTTCATTTTAAAAATTTGATAAATGGTACAAAGAGCATACCTGTTTATACGCATTTTATAGAGATTCAAGTGTGATAACCTAACTTGGAGATCTAAATGGATTAATAGAAATTGAAGGGCTTGGGAGATGAAGGGGTTATGTGACAAAACCGGAATTGCGAGAAATTAAAGTTTAAAGTTTTATTGTTGCAGCTGTTGCAGCTTTTTTGTTTTCTGGTTTCGTCATTAATGTGCGTCTAAAATTGGTCTATTGAACATCTACTGTTTGATGTTCCAAGTTTTATTTGCTTACCTGTATCCATTGCTTGCCATTGTCCAGAGTATTCATTTTTTTTAATGTAACTTACCCCCATCATCCTCCAAGCCCTTCAATTGTTAAATACGTACCTATTATTAAATAAGTTTAATATTGAGCAAAAATAACAGTATTTTTTGAATATGCGATTCATTTAGTATTATATCATCATTAGTCGTCATTAGATTCATTTAGTATTATTTCAGTTATTATATCACTTAGTATTATATCATCTTCGTTATGAGTAGAATTAATAAATAATTCCTACACATTTGAATATTTAGAACATCATTTAAAGCAGTTGCATTAAATTATAAAATGTCTTATAGCAACCGAAAAAAACTTGCTAAATAAATATTTAACCCAACATAAATTAACACCACGTAACTATTTTTGCGTTTTCACTATTAACCTACGTTTCTTTCCGTTCCCAGTTTAAGTCAAATATTTGCATAGGAATAGTAAAGTGGCAACGGAATGACGCTCAGTAGATATAGAGCATTCTTTTTAAAGTTCTAACTCTAACTGCAAACAAATCGTTCAAAGATTAGAGAAATAAAAGACGGTTACTGCAAAATAGAGATAACCTTTGTTTAAAGTAGATCTTTTATGGTTTGAAAGCTTAAACACTGTAGTACCTTTTTACTTTTAAATATTTCCTGTTTTCTTTGCGAAGTGATGTATTTTTTATTATTGAGAAGTTTATTTGCACACATAATTAGTTATTTAAGGATCTTAAATAAATTATTTTTAACACGCATGCAAAAAAATGTTTCGTCTTAATACGTGATTCTTATTTATCCTAAATTCATAGATACCAAGCTAAAGAACTGTAGATGCATTTTACTTATTTGGTAATAAGTTGACTTGAAGAAAAGTAATTACTAAGTTGTTAAAATAAATCAGTCATTGAAAAATTGCGTGGCCATTAGGTAATTAAGTTTATTTTATTTATTTATTTTTATTTTTTATTTATTTTATTTATTTATTTTAATTTTTTATTTATTTTATTTATTTAATTACTTGTTTTACTTTTTTGCCATAGTTATGTGAAAATAATTTGCAGTAGAATCTCAGTAACTCGACTTCCCACGGGACCACGAAAATATGTGGAGTTGAGCGGATGTTAACTTACCTAGTTTACATAATTTTTCATTTGTTTACGTTTCAATAAATCTGAAAAAGAGTTTGACTTTTATTTCATTCATAAAAAACATGATGTTTTTTTTTATTTTAAGCTCAGATAATAATAAGAAATCGCCTTAATTAAATTCGCTGTGAATTATAATGGCAGACACTGACCAATAGGGTAGAGGGAAAAAATAAATTTTGGAATCCTAATTTGTAATACCAGCCAAAAGCTGTGCATGTGTAAGTACAATACACATGTAAAATATTATCAAGTTTGAAGAACTATTGTAGGGTTCTACCAGGACTTGAATTTCTCTAAAAAATACGAAAACATTTTAAATTTCTAAAATTTTTTGAACACACCACAAGGAGGTAGCTGTATTTCGGGTGTCACTCTGCCTTTCCCATCCACCCAGCTACGTTATTTACATCTTTTTAATACATTTATATAAATGTAATTTCTTTCTGATGTTAAACAGGTTTCCTTTTGAATCAAAATTTGAAGTAAGACTTATGACTCAATTTTGGCATTGATGATTGCGAGCATAAAGTATTTCATTTAAAGTCATGTCTTGTCTCTTCCTTCAATAGCACTCTACCGTCTCACTAACCAGTTTTTTAACCCTTAAAACAGTCGGAGTGTACTTATTGAATCACTCGTAAAGTACAATTTGTTTTTGAAAAGTTAACTTATTAACGTTGCAAGAACTCGGTGGAAGATATTAAAGCTTTAAAAACGGATTTAAAAAACGCGTAAAAGTACTTGATGGACATTGTCAATGTAATACAGAAAGAAAAAAGTGAGCCTGATCTCACTCTCAAAAATCGGAGAACTTTCAGTCATTAAGGTGAGAAGGGACTTTCAGATGAGCAAAAAATGATCAAAAAATCAGTTTTTCTCTGATGATATTTCTAAAAACTATATGATTGAAATACATGTTATTGCTATTGTCAATAAATAGCTTTACCTTATTTGTGATGAATTTGTATTAAAAACTAATTTAATAATGAAATATGCAACAGTAAAACAGTAAATGTGGATTTTCTCAAAACATAATTTAACGCTTGTTTACAAATTTCATACTGCTCTAATGTAAAACATTATTATTTAAATTTGCTGTGTCGAATATCTTTGCTATGTTTTATTGAAATATGGATATCTTTTACAAAAAAAAATGTAGATTTTAGTTTTTTTTCTTTTTTTTTTAAATTTTTGCCACAATATATAGAAAAAGTACTCCCAACATTTTATTTTCTGGTGTTTTATGTTCCACATTTTGCTTGTATTTTGTCATTTTGATGAAATTTCAGGCGCGAGGAATAATATAGAAAAAGTGTTACAATTCAAATTTTAATTTAAAAAAAATAAAAAAAAATTAATTTAAAAATATTTCAATTAATATTTTTATACACTGCTCGACATTGAAAATGCAACACCAAGAAGGAGTGGTCAGAAATTCATGCAAATTTTACCGTAGACGCACGTCATTGAGTTATGCAAATGATATGAAATGCGCAGCTCTCCGACGCACGTGAAGTAAGATATAAGAGAATGAAGTTGAAAAGTGGGCTATGTTCATGTTGGTTTTTCTGCCAGACTAATTATCGGAGAAATTTGGTTTTTGTCTCGAAGGATACGTGTGATAGGAGGAAATGCCACGCCGTCCTCAACGAAGACACTTCCAGCATATAGACGACTTTACAAGGGGTATGGTGATCGGACTGAGAAGGGGAGATTGGTCCATACGTCAAATTGCAGCTGATACCCACATGGATGCAAGCACTGTGCAT
The DNA here is from genome assembly GCA_038373865.1 of Uloborus plumipes. Classification (NCBI taxonomy): domain Eukaryota; kingdom Metazoa; phylum Arthropoda; class Arachnida; order Araneae; family Uloboridae; genus Uloborus; species Uloborus plumipes. The sequence goes on from JAXGGA010000151.1 coordinate 272,282, forward strand.
CGGCTGTGTCGGAGATGGTTGCAAAGAGGAAATGTAGCCACATTGAGGGGTGCAGGTGCAGTCAGAGTGACGTCAGACCGCTTGGATCGACGGATTCACCGACAAGCTGTGGCGGACCCGCAAGTCACTTGTACGTCGATTCTGCAGCACGTGGAAGGTACCCTGGATGCTCCTGTGTCGACCAGAACCATTTCCCGTCGACTGGTTGCACGTGGCCTGCAATCACGGCGCCCGCTAAGAAGACTGCCATTGACCTCACAGCACAGACTCCAACGTTTGGAATGGTGCCGGACCAGAGCGACGTGGATGGCAGAATGGCAAACCGTAGTGTTCTCAGATGAATCCCGCTTCTGTTTGTCCAGCGATAGTCATCGCATACGTGTGTGGTGTCGACGTGGAGAAAGATCGAATCCGGCAGTAACTGTGGAACGCCCCACAGCGCGACAACGTTGCATAATGGTTTGGGGCGCTATTGCATACAATTCCGTATCACCTGTAGTTCGTATTAGGGGCACTATGACGGCCCAACGATATGTAGATAATGTACTGCGGCCGGTGGCAATCCCCTACCTTCAGGGTCTGCCAAATGCAATTTTTCAACAGGATAACGCCCGGCCTCACAGTGTTTGAATCAGTCAACATGGTCTACGAGGTGTACAGATTGTTTCCTGGCCACCATACTCTCCTGACTTGTCACCAATCGAACATGTGTGGGACGTGATTGGACGCCGTTTGCAGAACCTGCCACTGCCTCGTTCAGAGGACGAACTGTAGCAAATGGTTGAAAGGGAATGGAGTGCCATCCCTCAGGACACCATCCGCAGGCTTATTGACTCCATGCCTAGACGTGTTTCTTCATGCATCGCTGTCCGCGGTGGTCCTACTTCTTACTGAGCCGACGCCGTCCTCGCTCTAAATTTTGCTTATTTATTTTGAAATAAATATCACTTATTGTTCCATGCTGTCTCTGTCTTCTTACCAAATTTCATCAATTTCTGACCACTCCTTCTTGGTGTTGCATTTTCAATGTCGAACAGTGTATGTGTTAGTGTTAGCAACGTATAGCTATACTGCAAATTTCAAAGAAATTCATTGAAAATTGCTAAAGAAAAAAAATGATAGTCCCTTGTCGCCTTAAAGCGAGCTAAAAGAGATATGACGCTATTAATTTTCAAGCTGATTTTCTAATGAGATGAAGATACTCGTCAGTTACATCTTTAAATAATTTGCTTCAGTATAGTTCAAGAAATTAGAAATTAAAAAAAAAGAAAATTTCCGTGAAACATGGAATTGTAACTTGTTATTGGCCATGGCAGTGGACGATAGTCAAGTTGTAAAAGAATTGGGTTACAGAAAGACATACAAGATCAGAAAACACTTTGATAAATAAATGAGAACTTTTATTGCCAATATTAAGTTTTGAAAGTTCGAGCTATGAGATTTTTTTTAATTTGGCATCATGAATGGGGAGGAAAATAAACAAGCGTTGACCAGTCAATTATAGTTTGAAGCTCTATAGTTTGTTATTCTTATAGTTCGAAACTTTTATAGATTGTGTAATTTTAAATATGCTTACAACTCCATGTTTCACGGAACATTTCTTCCTTTTTTAAAATTTCTAATTCCTTGAACTATACTGAAGCATATATATTTTAAAGATATAACTGACGAGCATGTTCATTTCATTAGAAATTCAGCTTGAAAATTAACAGCTTTATAACTCTGTGGTAACTCGTATAATGAAAACTAATGACTGAAGGGTCTCCGATTTTTGATTGTGAGATCAGGGTCACTTTTTTCTTTCTGTATTACAAATTGACAATGTCCATCAAGAATTTTTACTTCAATCCGTTTTTAAAACTTCAAAATCTTCAACCGAGTTCTTGCAACGTTACTAAGTTAGCTTTTCAGAAACAAGTCATTCATTACCATTGACTCTATACCTTTTCTACACTTCAACTGTTTAAGGGTTAGAGAACTGGTTAGTGAGACGGTAGATTGCTATTGAAGGAAGAGACAAGAAATGAATTTAAATGAAAAACTTTATGCTCGCAATCATCAATACCAAAACTGAGTCATGAGTCTAACTTCAAACATAAATTCAAAAGGAGAAACCTGTTTAACATCAGAAAGAAATTGCATTCATATAAATGTATTGAAAATATGTAAATAACGTGACTGGGCGGATGGGAAAGGCAGAATGACAACCGAAACGCAACTACCTCCTTGTGATGTGTTCTGGGCTGTTAATGTAACGAAATAAAATTGCATTTACAACTAAAAGTTGCATTTTGCTCATTCATTGCAAAAAAAAAAAAAAACTGGACTACAAAAGAAGGATTTCTGCTATGAGCAAAAAATGGTAAAAAAAAGTTAATTCCTGGTTAATGTCACGGAACTTTACGGTTTATGTACTAACTTAATACTGCAAAGAATGTAAATAATTTTGAAGACGCATGAAAGTAATGTGTTAAGAGGAAGCAATTTAATGGTATTAACACAAAAGTGGTAATTATATGTATTTTCCAAAAAAATTTAGAAAATTGACATTTTTTCGTATTTTTAGATAAATTCAAGTCCTGGTAGCACCCTAAAAGAGTTGTTCAAACTTGATAATATTTTACATGTGTATTGTACTTACACATGCACAGTAGGGTGGAGCGAAAAAAACAAAGTTTTTATTTTCGAATCGTAATAGTGCGGAAAAGTTGCGATTGGTGAAGAGTTACAAAACAAAACAAAAATTTTTGAAATCGGATATTATCTTCCGTTCCCGCAACGAGCCTGAAATTTTGAAAAAATGAAAATTTTCATGTGTTTTTAGTGATTTTTTAAAATTTTTGTTTTAATGTTTTGTTTTAATGCTCTTGGACAGAAAAGTAACGTTTGGTGAAGCCTTCTGAAATTTGAAAAATGTATTGAAATCGAATAATACCTTCTGATCCAGGAACAAGCCAGAAAAACCAAAAAATTATAAAACTTCAGCTTTTTTTTTGGGGTGATGAAAAAAAATTAAAAAAAAATGCTCTCCTTTTTTTTTCTTTTTTACCCGGTATCATTGCGTAAAGCCTTTTAAAAAGCACTATATTACTCTTAAACATTAATTTTTTTCTTGATTTTTTAGGTATCTTCTAAACATGCAAAACTACCATTTTTTACAACAATGAAACATTTTCAAATAATCGAAAGTTATAAAATATTTTCCAAAATTTCTACAATCCAGTACAAAAATCCACTAAATAAAACACCCACTCCAAAAAAAAGACTAATTTTAATCACTAAACTATAAACAATTTTAATACCTAACTAATTATATACAGTTTCTTAATCCCCTTTTGTAGTCTGTGCCTTCTATAATTATGTTACCTAACTTAACTGACTACCCACAGAATCCTTTAACATTAATTTAATTAGAAACTTATTTTAAAATTAAAACTTCTTTAAAATTAAACCTAGTTAGGTTAGGTAGTGTATAGAATGAGACTGCAAAATGCAATTAAATATTCAGAAACTAACATATAATGAGGTAGGTATTAAAATAGTTTATCGTTTAGGGATAAAAAATATTGTTCATCTTATGAAAGAGTGTTTTGTTCAATGGATTTTTGTACTGAAAAAGTTAAACAAATTTAATAATTAGGTATGGGTATGAAGTTGTATGTAAATATTATGTATTATTTTTTTCTGTTTAGCTCCCAGTTGATTTTTAATGGCGGTTTTGTTTTTAATACGCTTTTTCTAGTTTCACATGTGAGTTTGTCAGTATGTATGTAACTCTGAATAAAAGATAAAATTCACGTTCTTTAAAAATATAAAAGTGATATATTTAGTGCTATTGTTAATACTAAAGGCTAAACTATATTATTACATGTTGATGTTATTGAATGCTATTATTAGTACTAAAGGCTAAACTATATTACATGTTGATGTATTATAAGGTGCATGTAAACTTATAATTTGAAATGGTTTAAAGCTTTATAGTTTGATTAACTCTAAAAGCGTATTTTTTAGTTTTTTAAACTTAAATTTAATTATTTATTTAAAAATAATTTTGTGTATGAAAAATTAAAAATCAACAAAATCTAAAACTTGTTTTGTCTTCTACACTAATACATTCCTTATATTTATGGCTTTCATATGAAATGTGTTCCAAAATCATCACCGAGATGCTTATAGTAACCTTTTAAGCACAAGTTTCTCTGCAATTGTGTTTCAAATGTTCAATTGTCATGATAACATGTTTTAACTTTTTTGCACAAGGCCTAATAGGGGTGTGTGGGGCAGTAGTGGCCTCTCCTTGTCAAATGCTTTCCAATCATTAATTTTTGTTACACCTTGCCCCACTTTGCCTGGGACTGTGTTACTGTAGGTACCAAGATAACCTTAAAGTAAACTAAAAGCAACTAAAAAGCAAAAAATAATAGATAACATTTACATAAAAATTTTTACCCATACCTAATTATTAAATTTGTTTAACTTTTCCAGTACAAAAATCCATTGAACAAAACACTCACTCATAAGATGAACAATATTTTTTATCCCAAACGATAAACTATTTTAATACCTACCTCATTATATGTTAGTTTCTGAATTTTTAATTGCATTTTGCAGTCTCATTACCTAACCTAACTAGGTTTAATTTTAAAGAAGTTTTAATTTTAAAATTAGTTTCTAATTAAATTAATGTTAAAGGATTCTGTGGGTAGTCAGTTAAGTTAGGTAACATAATTATAGAAGGCACAGACTACAAAAGGGGATTAAGAAACTGTATATAATTAGTTAGGTATTAAAATTGCTTATAGTTTAGTGATTACAATTAGCGTTTATTTTAGGAGTGGGTGTTTTATTTAGTGGATTTTTGTACTGGATTGCAGAAATTTTGGAAAATATTTTATAACTTTCGATTATTTGAAAATGTTTCATTGTTGTAAAAAATGGTAGTTTTGCATGTTTAGAAGATACCTGAAAAATCAAGAAAAAAATTAATGTTTAAGAGTAATGTAGTGCTTTTTATAAGGCTTTACGCTATGAAACCGGGTAAAAAAGAAAAAAAATGAGAACATATTTTTTTTAATTTTTTTTTCATCACCCCAAAAAAAGCTGAAATTTTATAATTTTTTGGTTTTTCAGGCTTGTTCCTGGATCAGAAGGTATTATTCGATTTCAATATATTTTTCAAAATTTCAGAAGGCTTCACCAAACGTAACTTTTCTGTCCAAGAGCATTAAAATAAAACATTAAAACAAAAATTTTAAAAAATCGCTAAAAACACAGAAAAATTTTCATTTTTTCAAAATTTCAGGCTCGTTGCGAGAACGGAAGATATTATCCGATTTCAAAAAATTTTATTTTGTTTTGTAACTCTTCACCAATCGCAACTTTTCCGCACTATTACGATTCGAAAATAAAAATTTTGTTTTTTTCGCTCCACCCTAATGCACAGCTTTTGGCGGGTACTTCAAATTTAGATTCCAAAATTAATTTTTGTCACTCCACCTTACTGACTAAGAGAGCTAAATTTATTTTAAATTTTTATATATTTCTTCAAAAAATTATTTTTTTTGAAAATGAATTTGCATCGAAATGAGTTGAGGACAATAATAAGGATTTGAAATCATTACGGAAATTGCTTCCAGACAAGCGGCTAAGAATTGCTTCAAAATACTTACTTATTTTTCCAAAGAAAGTATTTTTCCTTCATTTAGATTGAAATAAAATAAATATTAAAAGAAATAAACAGCTACGTTTTTTTTTTATTTGATGAAGTAGAAAAATAAATAAATCCGCTGATGTTTGCATATTTTCTCTCTCTCTCTCTCTCTTTTTGTGTGATTCAAAAAAAAAAAAAAAAAAAAAAAACATAGAGAAAGTAAACGCGAAAAATTAAAATGCCTTTTTAACTCTACTCACATAAGACTATACGTTTCTCTCTCTCTTTCTCTTTTGTGTGTGTGGGTTCGTTCTCCAGAAAAATCTTTCGATCTTTACTGTCCTAAAAATTAGTACATTAAGTAATCTGAAAGGCTGGTCCACCTTGATTTAAAAAAATGTGTATATGTATTATTAAAATTGTTTTTGGAAGTTACATTTAATGTTTTTTATTTGTTAAATGCTCTTAATTTATTTTTTTGAAGGAAGCAGTTTGTTCTGTCTGAAATCAAAGATTAGTTAGTGCACTTAAATTTAATTTGATGTTAAGCATTATATAAAATTATGTTTCTGAGTTTTTATTTTGCTTAATTACAGCTAATTACTTTAGCTATTCAGTTCAAGGGTTTTTTTTCCATTTTTCATTGCATGTATTAGAATTTTGAAAAATTCTTTCAGTTTATTTCTTTTCCTCGTTTTAAACTTAAAAGTAATATGGTTTTTTTATAAAAAAATTGTAATGAGTTATTGTAATTAATGTTGCATTTTTAATTTCCTTCTAAAAGGTTTATCTAATTTCTTAACTAAGCAATGTTATTTATTATTATTATTATTATTTTGTTTTAATTCTCATTCAACGAGCATGCTCTTGAATTTTATTAAATTACGTCAATTTACGCTCAATAATAATTGTTTATTTTCTAATATTTCGAAAAACCGGTAGGTTCGGAAGTAAAGCTATTTTGTCTTTGTTCATAACGTTTATTAGTTGCAATTTAACTTAATTAATGTTTAAGCATTCTCATGTGGATACTGCTATTGCGATATAAGAAACAATATACTTTATTAAGATTATTGACTGCTCGTATAATAGACATGTAATGAGCAGGAAATATTTGAATGAATGTATTAAGTAATATAATGCTAAAAAATATTTTTCAATTAAAATCTACTGTGTTGAAAGAGTAATTTCTCTGTGTACACCCATTTATTTAATTCCAAGTTTCTAAGTTAAAATAAAGCTCTATTTAATAGTGTTAACAACTTGCTCCTCATCTTATACCTCTCCATCGTATCCCATTTTTTTTCCAGAAGGAGAAGCTGATTAATTTTTTTCTTTTCTTTTTTTTGTACCTATGTGAATAGTCGAAACTTCATATGATCAACAAGCTTTCTCATTAAAAAGAGAACGTCGCGATTCCACTCTGCCAGTGTCTTTTGGCGAAAGCATTTTCGTCTCAAATGTTATTTAAGGTTAGGTAAAAAGCAATATGAGTGACTTATGCAGTAAGATTTTCTCTCCTTTTCTCAGAAAACGGATTTTATTGTAACTAGATTATAGGAGTTTCCAAGAAAGAATACTATTTGCGTGGTTGTAGATATGTCTGCATATTTCATTTTTGTAAGTCTGGTGCGCCTTTGCAAAAAGCTAAGACTTAAAAATGCTATTGTTGAAACCTAGGTGAAAAACATATTGCAATGATTGGAGGCAGTTACGTTATTGTTCCTCACTGACACAGCCATTATTTTCTTCTAGTGGGGGGCAGTGGCGGATTTGCAGGTGAAATTACTTTATCGTACTCATTTTTGTATCTCCTTTCGTGCCTGTTAGTCCTGTACCCCCTCGCAATTTAGACATTTGTGACATGTTAAACTGCCTCTGGTGGGGTGTTGGGAATACTGAAACCAGAAATTCGTTTTTCCGTGTAGTTGGGGGTAGAGCTCCTGTAGAAGAGGTTATAGTTAGCCCTAGTTATAGTAGCCTTAGTTGGGGGAGGAGTTGCACAGCATATATCTGCCTTAACGTACTGGCTTTGAAATTGTCATTTATAGCAAAGGTTTTTTTGATGAATTTAACTATTGTACTGCTTATTCTTATCGCCAAATCTACAAAGTAAAATTATTCCCAATTTCACAGCCGCGCTCTCTATCAAAGCTTATGTCAACTTTGGATTTGTCAAGTAGCAGCAGTACCTCTTTGCAAGTGGACACGTGTTATTGTATCTAAAATTCCACACTGCCAAAGCATGTGTTAAAATAATTTCTTGCGTCATCATGTTCTAGCTTTCCGCCTTCCCCACTTTTTTTTAAACTAAGTTCAGATTGCCTTCCCTTGTTGAACTTAATAAATCTAGACAAGTATGTAACAGTCATTTTTCTATTTAGAAAGATATCATTGAACTATTCCAACTAAAAATAATCTGCAAAAAAATTGAAAAAGAAAAATCTGCATAAAATATACATTTTTTTTTGTTTAGTTCTCTAAATATTCTGCAGGTTTTTTGAAACATGTTCCAAATATAGTTCAATTTTTTTCAGATTTTTTAAAAGCTTTTCAGCAGATTTTCGTTTGCTGGAAGTCATATCGCAAAATAATAATAATAATAATAGTAATAATAATGTTAATTATGTGTCGGATTGAAAGCATTCACAGGAAATTATCGATACAGTAAACTTTTAAAACCGTCCAATTATTGTTTCTTGAAACATATCTTAAAAAAGATTTTTGTCTGCAGTTTAAACGCAAGAAATTATGCATTTTGATTTCACAAAAAGGGAAATTCTTTATTTCCCTTTCATGAAATTTTCATTATATTTCATCACCACCAAGATTTTATCTCGCCGACGTTTAATCAAAGCATCTTCTCAACTTCCCTCAACACCGAGGCATTGACTAAAAGGAAGTATTCAGAACTTCATATGCAAATGAGTGGGAACAATACAAGGCACATCCTTTGAGGTTTCTCAATTTCTTACAGTGGGCACAAGGCATGTGGATATTGAAAATGGAAGCCTCTTTAGATATGCATAAAGTTGAAAATGTCGTGAAATACTTAGGAGCATTTTGTTTCACTTTATCATCCGTCAAAATGGATTTCTGCTAGGTCACACTTGAGTGTAACTCCTTGCGCAAGTGACAACCGCCTGTTTTGAAATATGTGTCTAAAATAACTTTCATTGTATTTATTCCAATGTAAAGATGCGTTGCCATTTTATTTTTATATTATTTTCAGGCAGTTATCAGTCAGTAGTCCTTCCTGACTAATTTCGCAAAAAAAGAATGTATTGTAATTAGCTATAAATATTGATCACAAAATCTTTTTTTTTATCACTTACAACTAACATTATTACGAAAGAAAAAAAAAAAAAAACAGGAGAGCAGTAGAGCCCAACTACATTACGGGGGCCACTTGACAAAAACAAAAGTACCCTAAAATAAGGGATACTGTCATAGTGGGTGATTTTACCCTAAGTTTTTTATATTTTATATTGTTTTTTAAAAAAAAAGATTTTTATAAGGTAGCGATTAACTTCAGGTGAACTGTTTAAATCAACTCTTGACAACAGGTTCGGATCTGTAGGATCTGCTGGAAAACAAAGGTTCAACATTATTCGGCATACTGAAGCAATCTGTAAAATTTGATTTAAATCAAAAACCTATTATGAAGAGTTGTCCTCTTTTTATTTCAGCTTTCAGAATTATCGTTGTTGCCATCTTTCATTAAATGTAACGTTGTTTACTTTAAAAAAAAAAAGAAAAAAAGAATTGTGTTAATGAGTAAAGAACTTGATTATTTTTCCACACTCAAAATGAGTGTGTTTATTTTTAGATATACAGATACTCAAACGTGAAACTTGTAAAAATATAGTAGGTATAGTACTTGGAATAATAAAAAATGAAATAATGCGTGAATACTTCAGTAGGATATTTACTTTTACAACTATTGTGGTCAAGAAGACTTTTTTAAATGCAAGTTCATAACACTAAAATGATTTCTTCTACAAAGAGTTTGTCGATCCGTAAGTTTTAATCTTACAAGTATTCTAAAAATTCCATTGTACTGTTGCAAAATGCACAGAGAAAAAAGATGCGTATTTTTCCGTGAAACATACCTTTGATTAAAAATATTTTTGTAAACATTGCTTTAGCAATAATTTATCGAAAATATTAAATTTTCCTTTGTAAATAGAAGCAAGCGGTACTTCGAAAATTATTCTCGTCTTTATCTGTATGTCGGAAAGCAATTTCCGTAATGGCTTCGTGTATTTATTGCCTATGCAAAGATAAGGAAAAATTGGTTTTTGGAAACAAATTTCCTTTTTCAAAAAATAAATAAAGCTGAATAAAATGCCCCAGACTTCTTCATGAAATTATAAATTATTGAAAGAATGTTATTAAAAGTAAGCTGTTTCGATTTTCTAAGTACCTTCATACTTTAGCTTAGAAGTGAAGCTATAAATATAATACTTTATTTTATCTAAAGGGTTACCTTAAACTTTAATTCTGTTTTTTTCCCTTTGGCACTTTAAACCGTCATGTTTCTTTATTTTCTTTTTCTTTTTTGTAGTTACTCAAATTACTTATTTAATGTTAATATTTTGTTCAATGCATATGTTGTAATATGAATTTAAAACACGTCTCTTAATGCAAAGCAGTTTAAACGTAGCGTTTGTTTATTTTTATATTATTATTTTTTTATAATGTTGGGAATGCTGCCGTCATAAGAAAGTCCTAACTCCAAGGGGGAAAAATGTTATGAAAAACTGGAAGACATAAACTTTTAACCTTCATAAAGGCTATTGTATATGTAAGAAAATGTTTTAGCTCACAAGTAGAACCCTGCAGGAACAGAATTGTAAACTCATTTGATAATTTTATCTTTAAACAAACAACAAAAAAATCTAAAAATAAAACGGCAGCAAAACTTAGATTTAGGGTTTTTTACATCATGGCGGCAGAATAGTTTGTTACATTCGAGTTTAAAGCATGCAGTAACTATAAAATGCGAATATTGTTTAAAAAATGTCATTGCTTATTAGCTTTTAAACATCTATTTATTCTTAAGTAATTGTAGTGCAAACTATCAATTTATGTTATTTGCGTGCATGACTTAAAATTTAAACATTCTATTGTAGGTAATAAGTCTTTTTCCCGCTCTGAGAATATAATAATAACACAGATTACGAGTTTTGTATAAACTGCTAAAATAAATAAATACAGTCGGATCTCGTTAAAGCGAAATCCAAGGGATTTTTAAAAAGTATTCTTCTTAACCGTAGTTCGTCTTATCCGAAAAACAACAAATTGTATAATATGTAAGTACAGTAGGGCGGAGATCGCAAATGTGGTTCATCTTAGAGAAATTACGAAGTAAAGAATAAAGTTGAATATGAAAAGCTAAGAACTTAGAGGGTTTGAATTTAAAGTTTGGCATCAAAGAGCTGTGAGATAGTTCAGATTATAAGTTGTAAGGAATGTTTGTGAATAGGCGTTTCTGTCATTTGTAAAACGTAGATTCATTTTAATCTTCTCAAGAGAATTTAGTTAGAATCTTGTCGGAAAGCGATTTCCGTGGTGGTTTCGTATAGTTTATTGCTTGCGCAAAAAGGAAAAATTGTTTTTTTTTTAAACAAATGTCCTTTTTCAAAAAAGAAAAAAACGAGATGCAGTTACCTTCGCTTATATGAATCACGTTTTTGACGATTTGATTTGTTAAAGTGGTTGATTCAGTTAACAACTGATTCAATTAACCGGCGATCACTTTATATCCTAACTGAAAAGCATTTTTCTTACGAAAACTGTGCTGTGTGGTAATTATTTTTCTCGTATTATCAATTAAAAAAAAAAAAAAAAAAAAACTCCAGTTAAAGGGCACCCACCGAATATGTTTGTTATGCCTCTGAATGCCTTGGACTGTGTTTGCAGTGCACTGGTCCAAGACTAGTACAGACCACTCTAATCCTGACCTTTCCGGGCTAACCACATAAGAAGTTTTTAATGGAAATGTGAAAATTTTTGCTGTCTACCGTTGTACTACCATTGTCACTCCCTCTCGTATCTTGAATTGTATTGATGCCTCTATAAGGCAGCTTATGAACGAGTTAATGAAGTCTTTAATTTAATTTTACGACATGATCTCTTGGACCTGGTTTAGTTAATCTACATCAGAGGAGATGCACGTTTTTTAAAGTGTGGAACATTTACTATTTTACTACTTAATAATAATAAACCATATGCATTTTTATGCATTCATTTAATTAACGTTACGTACTACTACCGTGCATATGATTTCCAGAAAAAGTAATTCTGTAAAGAACGAGCGAAAATCTTTTCTAAAAGAGTGTGTCAAAACAGCAGCTATATATAGGAATTGTTTACCCTTTTCAAAAAAAATTTTTCGTTTGAAAACTGTAAGCTCCAATTTTATTCCGTTTGATAAATAAATGGTACATTCTAAAACTACCCTTTCTTCGATTCTGGAGTTTGAAACCTTTTACCAGTTATGACGTTCAGAGAAATAAAAAAAAGCATCTATAGCATTTTCAAATAATTCTACCATAAACATGTTTTTTTTTTCTTTTTTGGACAAAAATGGGTATTTCTTCCAGGTCTCATGAAAAAGTCTTTGCCGATAAGAGACATGTTGTTTTCTTAACTTTTTTCTCTTTTTTTTAAATAGAAACTTCAGTTGTTTTTGTTCAATTTCATGCTTTTAAACTTCTATTATATGAAAGCAAAGAAAAAAGACTATTATAAAAGCAAAGTTTTTTGTGCGTAAATTTATTTGGTGTATGCTCGCTGTATGTAAAGGAAACTTCATTTAACCTTAACGAATGGAAAATGCATAATAGGCTCTTTTTGTTTATTAAATGCATCACTGTTTTATTATTATTTTTTTTTTTTTACTTATTTTAACTTGACAATTTGGGTTTTCACAATCATGTTCATTGCATATAAAAATAAAATTTTAGTTAAACAAAAATTGTGTAGCTAAAACTATTATGCGAATTTTTTATACTATGTTATTGTTTATTAAATGTAAAATCCCTCATATTTTTCTTGTAGTACAATATGTGCATGCCTAAGTGTTGTGTAAAAAAACTTTAATTTTTAACTTAAGATCAAAAAAATAAATAATAATAAATACATAAAAGGCTTAGTCAGTGGTTTCCAATCTTTAGAGAACTGCTCAATAGGGAGGCATGAAATCATTGTAGGTGGGAGGGGTACGCTACTGCAGCCAGCATAATTTTAATACAGGGAAAATAACATATGTGTGGGTGCGGCACCTTATCAGTACATGACGTTTCAACCTAAAAGTGTCATCTGCACCCCGCAGTTTTAAGAACACAGTAAACTTTCGATTATCCTTGGAATAGCGTTGTACATTAACTGCAAATAAGCGAATACCGCGGATAATCTAAAAAATAGATAAACGACACTAATTGCGTGCAATAGCTGAAGACAATCCGTAATACAACACATACATTTAAATTATACCTAAAAAGGATAACATTAACACGTTAACTGCCGAACTACGAGATAGTTCGTAGCATGTCATTCCAGCTGAAAGAATCAACTTTGAGTTAGTGCGTGGACGATAGATTATCCGTGTTCATACAGATTTGAATTTATGTGTATTAAAATGACATTTATATGGATATTTGGCTTCTGAGGAGGTATCAGTAAATCAAAACTGGCTTAACAGGTGCACTATTTTTAGCCCACCTCATATGATGCGAATTTTTTGTAGCCTGGCAGTCAACGTGTTAAACGTAAAAAATATATTGAAAAGCTAAAAACAAATAGTTGTATTCATATCCATAACAACTCGATTTGTTTACTTATGTATCTAATACTTTTGTTATATAGAAATATGAAACATATATCGTGATAGAAAAGTAGTTGATGCTGTAGAATTTATTCCTAGGCCCTGATCTGAGCTGTTATTTGGTTGACTGATTGAGCTTTCTTAAAAATAAATCAAACTGATATTTTCAAGGCTTCAAATAAATGAAGGGGAGGCTACTTTTCCTCACACCTTTGATAGATCACTGAAAGTTTAGATGTTGATTGATAATCTTTTGCGAAATGTCACGAAACATTTATATTTGCGTTGTAGATAATCAATAATCCTGTAATAACAATGTTTTAGAAAATTCTCAGAGTATTTTATATTTGCAAAATTTTCTTCTAGGTGTAACTTATTATATATAATTTAATGCCGTACATTTTAAAATATTCAATTGTTGAAATTTTATTATTTATTATGTTGGTGACGATAGTATAAATATTGATGTTTTGGAAAAATGCTGTTTGATAGTTGCGTCAAATTTAGACCATGTAAATCAATAATTCATACCTCCCCCTTTTTGTTGTAGACTTTGACAATGAACTGTGCCAAAAAAAAAAAAAAAATCATTTAATAAGTATTCAGAGTATAACACTTTAGGATTTCATTGCCAGTGCTGTTCATAACAAAAAGCTTTTTAAAATGTAGTGAATGCAGTTGGAAAATGTAATGCATTTTATGTTCATTGAATCTGTCTGTACCAAAAGAGATCGTTGCTCAAAGTAGTTACACTGTCAAGTACTCAAAACTTGTATATTTGAAATAGAAAAGCTGTGTTGGAAGCAAGATTTAAAATTTTTGAAGAAGAAACGCACAGACAGTTATAATACATTAGTATATTCTAGAAACTAATGTGAGCATTTTTCAATTTCGTTGAAATTCACATTTTTAGCTATTCGTGTAAGACTTTTCTGTCTCAAATACTTCAGTCAAACCAGCAGCATAGTAAAGAATATGGGTGAGAAAGATCACATATGATAACCACGGATACTAAGTTTGAGCTTGTGGAATAGAAAACTGGCTTTTTTCCGGCTTTGCTGTAGTGTTTCATCTTAATGGGAGTTCTTGTTTTAATTAAAGCGGTAATGCATTTTTATCTTATTCATGCAATTAGAATTTCCAAGAAATACATTTTTACTTCGCCCTGTCACTTTATCATTATTTTTAAATAACTATTGCGATTAATGCAACTCATGTAAGAACTTCTCCACTGGATCAAAATTATTTGAGAGTTATTTTTCAAAGTGATTCAAGGGCAATTCCATTTTAATGAAAATCATCAACTGCTGCACAAAACCGTTTGCAAAGACTCCAAATATGTTAGGTCTTTGTTTCGTTGCATGAATTTTGAAGAAGGTGGACTCTACTTCTATAAAATGCAGATAAATTTTGAATATTTCAAGAATTAATATTTCTATGGTGGTTTGTTTGGCTCCGTAATGGACGTACCTTACACGAGATCGTCCGTTACGGAGAAAATAAAAATATTTAACTTTTTTCTGGATTCTTTTCAAAATTTAACTGCATTATATGGTAGTGAAGACCAATTTCTTTATAAAATTTGTAAAATAAAATATGGATTAAACATATTTCTTGTCTTTGTAAGCTGTTATATGAAAAACTGATACCTCTGTTACCGTGGAATTACCCTAGAATAAATTCTGGTTTTTAGTATTGATGAGGTAACCTCCTACAATAAAGACGTAACTGGGCCCTTTGGGGGGGGGGGGGGTAGTCAGTTGTTTTTTCCCATGTAGGGTATTTTAAAATGTGTACGTAGCATAGACAAGAGATAACGCCTTCATTATCAAACATAGCTTAATTTGCGAAATAAAAAAATCGTAATATGATACTTTTTTTGTGGGCACGATCATACTACAAAACAGTTTGAAGCGCAATTAGGTCTATCAGGTCTAAAATTAAAATACAAAAACTTATTTTCTTTGAAAAACAGCTCAATCCAATTTTCGTTTTCTTTTCTTTCTTTCTTTTTTTTTTTTTTTTCATGTCCTGTGAAATTTTAATTGGAGAATGGTTATGATGCTAATCGCCTCATATAATAGATTATCGCGTCTTCTTCTTTCCGCATTTTAAATATGGAGAAACGACAATGAAGCTTTTGGTATTTTTACCCACTGTGAGAATTGATTGCAGAACATGAGTTCCAATGAAAAGTTGGTGATACGTAACGGTAACCTAGAAGATTTGCCATAAATAGAAATTAGTTATAATGTATGCTGTTTTTATGTTTGCTGATATTTTCACGAATTGATTTTTGTTGAAGACAACCAAATGCAATAAAATGAAAAGAACAATTACTTGTATGCAGGACTCGGTAAATGAGAAAAATGTAATGTTTCTAAACTGCTTCTCAAATTTTCATTTCGATAGCTATATCGATTACTATGTGTATTGCTGTGTTTTATTTAATATATAACGTGAATTTCATTTTCTATGTTGAAAGCGTTATTTATACCTTTTTTCTATATGAACTCAATTACTATACAGTTGGAGTTGGAGTAAATTATTTGTCAATTTTTTTTCTCTATTCTTCGATTGCTCTTTCTGTTCTTTTCATTTTCCTTTTTTTTAAACTTTAATCTTGTTTACGAAAAGCGATTTGGAACTTGTCAAAAATTAATTGAGCTCTTTTTTTTCTTTATATTTTTTTATTTTGAGTAAGTATTTTACTAAATATTAATTTATTCAGTAATGTTTTAACATAGAGAGTAACATTGTTTCGGTAAAAATCCGTAACAGTCCTATGTAGTCCATTGCAGGAAGACGCTTTACTCATGGTGTAGACTCAAATGCAGCATGATATTGCATTGTTGTACAATCAATAGGTATTGAAGCATCAAGCCTTGACGGATAAATGTACCGACTGTATTTATTTGACCATCTACTCTGCTAATTATTGGATGTCTTTGAGCAGAGCTATGGAGCTGAATACTGTTCTAGTAAGGGAGCACGTTGCATAGAACATTGGACTGACATTCGAATTTGGAGTGCCAGAACATGAGCGGAAATTTCGCCGAAACTGCGTTCAAGTGTGCAAATATCTATGGATATTTAAAGCAAGCATTTAACTTCTAAATGTTATATGAACTGCTTTATCTAAATAGGGCTTCAATGTTTCATTAAGTGGCGTAGGAATTGGAACAAATTAATGGTTTCTTACTTACAGTTGAGATAAATCTATGTATATAAAATCAAAGTTTGATGACGTCATAGGTTGCTGGTCAAACGCTCTACTGCAAAATTTCCACAACGTACGATTATGAAAATTGATACAAAATTAGTCCGCATACTGGATAGTGTGCACTTCGTAGCCGAATTTTTTTTAATTCGCCCTAGATTTTTTAAAATTGAACTATAACTATCATTCACAGCGTATTCCTCCATTTTTTTTGTACTATATGTAATATTATTATGAATGGAAACAGCCTTACGAGTGAAATCTTTCGCGATAATTGATATTACTATTGGAATGCATTATTATTTAGTGGATGCTGATGTTGGAAAAAGTTTAGTAAAATATCGAAACCGTCCCGCAATTTATCAAAAGGTTAAAAAAAAAAAAAAAAGAAAGAAAATGAATGTCATCACTTCGATGATCATTTTCGATCATGATCATGTTTGTATTTAGCATTTTCGTATAGTCACGTATCGTCTTTAATCTTTGCGATTTTTTTCGTTTTATTTATTGTTGTCCTATCACACTTAAGGCCCTGGTTCAATTCCCGCCAGTGACATGAATTTTATCCACCAGTACAGTATGCATTGCTACCATGTCATAGTAGTACAAATCCCATTTTAAGCTCCTCAGCTATCCACAAAGCAGCGTCCTTTTTGACCCTTTTCGCTAAGTATAAACCCTTTAAAACTATTCATTCGTTTGGGTTGCAAACACAGTTTTAGAAAAATAATACGATCATTGTGCCGTCTTAAATGTAAGGACATGCAATTGAAGGGGCAAGTGGATAAAAGTGATAGTAGAGATTTAAAATTTCCGGAAATTTTAAAGCGATGGAGAAAAAAAAAACGTTTTTTTTTCCAGTTTTTTTTCCGGAAAAATTGGAAAAAAAAAATGAAAAAATGACTTTTTTACAATTAAAAAGAGCGTTTTTTAATAGTTTTGTTTTTCTTGGACCATTTAAAAGGTTAATCATTAAAAATATATGTAATCAACACATATTATTTTTCCTGATGACAGAAATACGCATAATTAGGTAAGTTTTAATAGGAAAGAAATAGACTTTCTGTTTTATGACTCAAAGCTTTCTTGGTCAAACCCCACAAATGAATCATATCGTCATTTCACTGTTAATATTGGATAAAGTGTGTCTAACCCTTACAATTAAATTTTATATTTAAGACTGCCTTGCATTTCAACGTTGGATTTAAACTCTACATCTTTCGCACAAAGGTATTTATTTTCTTCATCAATAATAGTGTTTGAAAGAAAAATCAGAATGATTTTTCTTCCTTGCAATATAACCTCACTATCTAAAAATGAAAACCATTGAGTTCTGATTTTTCCCCACCCAATCTAAATCCAAATAAAAATTAAATGACTTTTTTGTAAACCTTTCTAATAGAAAACTATAAACTGCGTAATGGTTTCTAAACCTGAACAAAATTTAAACTGAAGTTTCAACTTACTGCACTGCCTTGCTAAGCACAATAGTCGTACCCCTACTTTTCAACAAAACCAGAGTAATTAACCAGAGGTTGCTCTCTGTTTCGTATGTGTTATTAATAAAATGTTTTGTAGCCATTTGTGATTGGAAACTTTTTTGTTTAATCTTCTGAATAAAAAGTCATCACAACAAAACATATGGAGGCGCAGCTCTTTAAAATGCAATATCTCAGTTTGAGATCAATTGCAGATTCTACTACGTGCTTAGCAAGCACGGCAATATACATTTAGTTCGCATAGTCAGCGGAAACCTAGTTCTGTGGCTGAAGTTATGCTTATTCATTTCATGAAGAAGTAAAATTAGTTCTTCACTAAAATGACGTTGATTTTGTTAAAGAAGTTTCTGTGTAGAATTGTTGTGTTGAGAGAGTTTTAATATTTCATAGCGTTGAATTCTGCTTGGAATTTGCAATAAAGGTAAGTGTACTTACTTTAATATAGTTTTTTTTTTATTATTTAATTATTTATTTTATATTTTGTGCTACTTTAAATACGCAGAACGTATCAAATATTTTTTGGATTAAAATTTGAACTTTTAAGTTAAAGTTTTATTTTTTAACAATGTTCTTTTTTTTTTAATTTCTCAGTTCTAGCAGTTCTCCTTGATCTATAAGCAAATTGTAATATCGTTCAACTTGCATCACCAAAGCAAGAGGTTATTATGGTAAGAGATAGGATAGAGTATAGAGTATGGATAGAGTATAGGATAGAGTATGGTAAGATACAGGTGGAGGGGAAGAAGAAAATAGCGTAAGAATTATAAATTTCTAAATTTATCATTTTATGCTGAAAATTTTAATTTCATTTTACTGAAAATTTGAAAAATTCAATTTTTCCGGAGTGGAAATAAACCTCCTCGGATAAAAACGGGAAAAAAAACGGTTTTTTTCCGAAAGTTTCCGGTTTTTTTCCGACCATTTTCATCTCTAGTGATATGTGACATTTGAATTTCGCCGATTTATATAAATTCAAATTAGTGTGTGTTCAATTGTGTTAACGCACATACATCATTGAAGCGGCAAGTGAATAAAGGTGATATGTGACAATTTTTTTTTTAATTTCTAGAAAAAGCTTTCAAAAAAGAAAAAATAAATAAAATAAAAAAATACCTTTTCACCTTCATCCATAGTATAAAGTAAGTATTTCCAAAATTGTCACATATCACTTTTATCCACTTGCCCCTTCAATTTAAAACCGTCGTTAAATTTACAAATGATCAAGGACAGGTGAGGAAAATTTCCCTAATTATGCAATAATATTTTCAAAAGATTATGTTGTACATTTTGCACATCTATCGAGTTATTATAACTTATGTCGCCAAAAAAAGAACCTTTTGTATAATTTCAATGGAAACTGAGAAAGAGTAATTGTTTTATTATTTTCCTTTGTGTTTGTTTGAGTAATAATTAGGTTAATTTCCTTATCTGTTTTAAGTTTAACGTAACAAAGAGAAGTTAGTTGAATAAAAATCTCTAGCTCTGAGAGAAAATGGAAGGTAACAAAATATCTTATCTGTGAGTAATTTTAATTAAATATATCTCTTTTTTCTGTATTCAAAGAAAAAGATTCGTTAATTTAATTAAGTTAGAGTATAATAAAAATTACTTCTAAAAGATCATTTATTCTGATTCTGAATTCGGTTCAATTTTAAAAAAACCTATTATATTTCTCAATTTTAACAGTATAAATTAGTTCCTGAAGTATAATGATGTTTTCATTACATTTCTTATCTTTTTTATATTCGTTGCTAATTAGGATCCGACGCTTTCACTTCAATTAATGCAACAAAAAATAAAAAATCCTGTTGTGTTTGGAGGGTTAACATATTAGACTAATAATAACTTGTTAAATTAAACTAATATGGTAAATTTGAGCTTACATACAAGCTAAAATGTATTAATTAATTTATAAATTGAATCACTTATACTGAAATGTACTACAATCAAAGCTCTTTAAAGCGAACTTAACAGAACCTTTAAAATTAATTCGTCTTAGCCATAGTTCTTATCAGAACAACAATAAACAACAAACAATAGGGCGAGGATCGGAAATGAAGATCGTCTTAGCAGTAATTCGTTTTAAGCGTGCTCGACCTGACGAGGTTTTACCGTATTTAAACCTAACAAACTTGGTCTGAAGCAAGGGCGGATCCAGAAATTTTCCAAGGGAGTGGCGATTGATTTTTCTAGCTTACTTTTTACCATGCATACTGATTTACAAATAGTGATCTCAAAAGTTTCGAACTTCAATTCCGAAAAATTTCTGAGGGAGAGTCCTAAACCTTCTTCTACCAGCTTTATTAAAACTCGTATAAATTTGCATTTTTAGAACTTCAATATCGAAAAGGGACTGACGATCGCCCTCCATCGCCCATCCGTCGTATCCGTCCCTGGTATAAGATCAACTGCATATGTGCGGAAATACTAGTACTGACATTTATGAAAGCTACTTTTATGGATGTACAAATGTTCTAAAATTATAACGCTAATATTTAGCTAACGAGTGTCAACACCCCAGGTAGCACAAATAACCTTTAAACGTTTTATAAACGTTTTTAAGCGGTTGATACAACGTTAATAACCATTTTACAACCTTTAAAAAACGAAGTGTGCTACTTGGGAATAGATCAATCAGTAGTTACTCGTATTTATCTAATTCTGAGGATTTTATCTAACTTTAGCTTTACTTCAAACTAAACAAGTAATAATAAATTCCATTTGTTGACACTCAAGTTATTCTTGACTTGTTAGAAAAATAAATATGCTTAAAAACAATAAAATACAACTGTCGTTTATATATTATTCTTAAATCAATGGTTTAATGAGATCTAGTTTTTTCGACTCAAATCGTGTGCAGATAAACCACCGTATTTACAACTATGAGTTTTTGAAGCATTTGAAGAAACGTGTTTTTGATTTCCCGTAAAATGTTTCAACAGAATGCTCTTTTCATGCTTTAATTTTAGCGTAAACTAAATACACAAATTTGTACTATTAAGCTGAGGTAAAATAAATGACAAAAATGAAAGAAAACGAACAATAAAAAATAAGTATGTACAGATGTTTCCAAAGGCAGTGTAATTAATTCAACTATTCCCCCGAAACCTGTTTAAAATAAACAAAAAATTAAGAAAATTTGCACGCATCTTGGAAATGATTGTTCCTGGTAGATATGTTCTTAACCAAATACTTTTAGTACAATAATTAGATAGGCAGATTTTCCCTATCCATATATTTCTTATCCCATTTTTCGTTCAAACTTTTAATTTTTAATTTCGTATGATTAATGCCCTTATATCTAGTTTTTTTTTAATCGAAAAATACAATGTTTTTTTTAAATTTTTTAATAGTACCCCTTTGCAGTGTATACAACCAAATCAGCTGCCAGTCGTCACTAGTTGTTGAAATAATTAAACCAGTATCCATTCTCCTATAGAAAATGAAAGGCCCTGATTCGTGTGTCAACTAGCGCCGCATTTGCATAATGAAAATCCCCACCCCACTCCTGCGGACTTTCGGATAAGGCAAAGCAGAACTAAAAAAAAAAAAACTATCATTTGACTGTAAATCATGGAAAAAATATCTGACCCCCCCCCCCCTGCCATAAATTTCGCATATGAAAGGCCATGTCAAGGACGTTAATAATCTTTGAAATACGAACCAATATTTTCATGCATAAATATCAAATATGATGTAGATAAAGAAAATGTTTTCCTGGCATTTTAGTTTAAAGTCGATAATCGGACCAATCCGTATGATTGATTTAACAAGAAATGCGTCTAGAGATTTCTGTACGGAAGAAAGCAAACCGTGAAGGTTCATAAGGATTCTTATAGTCTATATTTTAATACCTTTCCGTAAAGATACTGTAATCTCTAACTTTAGTGATGTAACGTCATGAAAGAAATGGCGGTCATTTATTTAGTGGTCAAGCATTCAGAAGATGTACTAACATTACGGAAAACGATTGACACCATTTCAGCTCTAAGGCAGTGCTCAGTCGGTTTCTTTTTGTAAAATGTCTGTTAGATGAGAAATTTTATTGGTCCATTTCTACTTTTACGACTGAAATATTTTTTGTGTGAAAAGATTTTTTGGGTTAGTTTTTTCCGGTGCGCATTTTCATCAGATCTTCCTTATAATTGAAACAGCATATTTAACCCATTAATGCCTGACATTTTTTTCCAAAGATATTTTGTATACTGGTTACAAACAGTGTTTAATGGACAGGTAAAATAATTACAAAAATATTATGCAAAAAAAATTATTAAGGAAAGAAAAATCGTCCCTTAAAAGTTACGATAGACCCCAGAGGAGACATTTTTTTTTTACTAAATTTTTTTTTCTGCCCACGATATAATACCGTAAAGTCGGGTTACTTGGACTCTAGGGGGTTACTTGAGCCCATTACAGTAGAATGACAAAATCTAGGTTTGGTACTTATTAGTTGAAGACTTGCACGTAGTTCCTCGTTTCTCCACAAGGTAGAAGCACTCTGCAATCTCTAACGCTAGTACCAAACCCAGATTTTATCATTTTACTGTGGGCTCAAGTAACCTCCTTGTGGGTCCAAGTAACCCGACTTTACGGTACTTAAAAAGATATTTTATAAGATGAAATAAAACCAGCAATTAACATAAATTGGGAAGCTGGGAATAACTCTGGAAACTTAGTTTTTTTCTTGAGATTGTGAACCACGTAATTCTTGATAAAGATCATATTAAAACTGCTACAGAACACACTTTACAGTGGTTATGTGCTGCAATCTGTTAATCACGAATTGAAACAATACCAAGGTGAACACTATTATTTGATTGAAATGCTCATTTTGGGGAATTCAGACCCTCTTTTGGACCGTTCCAAAAAAGGGACGCTAGGCATTAATGAGTTAATATAATTATACGAATGTAGCATCATTGTTTTAAAATTTTCTTAAATTTTTGGTGATAAAATCCAGATATCAGTAAATTTTAATGTTAAATACATTAGATTATTTAGCCCTTTGCACTCTTATTTTTACACCATTTCTAACTGAATTCGAGTCAATTTTTAATCGGACGAGATTGTGGTGTGAGCGAAAAAGTTTAATTGATGCCCATTTTCAAAAGTTTGCAAGTATCCTTATAATACGATTGATGCGAATGTCACGTAATTGTACTAAACAGTTATTTTGTAATGAGTTTGGATTCTAAGACCAAAATTTTAAATCCACCTTACATGTTTCTTTTTTTCCACGTTTATACCATGATCAATTTTGCCACATAAAAGAGATTTATTATTTAATTATTTTACCATGTTCAACTTGGCCAGAAACTGCGATTGATGATTAAAAAAAATATGCTCTGAAAAGTATCAAAGTGCACTATTTAACGAGGAATTTTAAAATGTGTTCAAATTGAAAAAAAATATTTTTTTAATTCATTAAGTGTTTTGTACAACTACGATGGGTTTCTTACAGTTCGTAGTGTTCAATAGAGCTATAAATAAATATTTTTCTGAAAATATTAGTAAGTTCAATAACTAAACTATTTTACAGACAATATTAAAAATTATATTACCATATCGAAGAACCTTCGAACGTCAGAATTTTTAAATAATGTGGCATAAAAAAGTGCAACAGTTTGATTATTGGGAAGTTTTAATCAACGTTAACGACGCACAAATTAACGTTGGTTTAAACTTCACATCTATCGCACAAAGGTATTTATTTTCTTCAGTTTGATTATTGGTTATCAAGGAAAACTTTAAAAATACAATCATAATGGAGAGGTATTCATACTAAAATCATTCTTCCATTTCGTTTGAAAGTATTTATTCTAGGATAAAACCTTGTATGTAAACCAACAGTTTATGATATAGTTTTATTTCTCAATAGTCATTTATGATATAACTTTAATTGCACCATTTTAAAATTATCAATTATTTTAAAAGCGTTATGGTTTCATCAAATTTCTTGGGATTTTCAAAGGTTTTTAGAAAACTATTCCATAAATCTTTGTGTTTCGACAGTTCATGAAAGAATACATTTATTTCATAACTCTGGTTTTAGACTGCATTCGAGTTAGAGAAAAGAATAAGTTTTTTTTTTTTTTCACAGCATCCTTGCGTGTATAGTGCATATCATCCGAATACATTACGAATATCCGGTTTGGTTTTTAAAACTTCCTGTCATTTCTTTTTAGGTTTTATTATTTTTTTTAATTTATTTATACATGTTTTCAATAAATAATAGAATATGTTTAAAATAAATGTTTTTTGTAGCTGCTTTTTTTTAATTAGTGCTTTTGTACTAAATATGTTTTACTGATTGAATCAAAACATGCTATTAATAGTTCACAAGTTTTTTACCATTTAGAAACTCTTTTGTTTGTTATAAAGAACTTCGGTCGAAATTTATGAGAAAAAAATATTTCATGTTTTGAAATTTCTATAGGATGTATTATTTCTTACAAATTCTGTTCGGGTATTCATTCTAAAGATCAATACCCTGACTCCGAATTTAATTGTTCCATCGTTTCAATGTTTAACAATGGCCTTTGATTTCGAAACTAATACAACAGATTGTAATTGAATTAATTTTTCTTTGTCCAAACGATCTCCATTCCTTTGTGTCGGATGACAGCGTCGCATACAAACGATTTATAAAAGCAAGCTTATTTCATTGTTACTGAAATTAATGAGTTTCTTGTTTGACTGAAAAAAGAAAACCTTTTGAAGATCTTAAAAATTAATATTTTGCATTCCTCGGCGAGCAAATCTTTCGTCTTTTTTTTTTGAAAAGCAGTCTTTATTTTTTATACATTTATAAATATACATTTATGAATATAGTTTCTTGGTAATGCGTAGCTCCGCTCGAAAAAAAAAGTTATTTACGTGAAAACCAAAGAATAATATTACTTAGAATGCAGATGGAAGTGATATGTTGGGCCTTAGATTTTTTTTCTAATATATTTTAACAGTTTTAATACGCTTTTTTGTTTTATCATCATTCTTGTAACGAGGTTTGTGATGAGTGTAAAAATAATGTCATTTTTTAAGATAAACTCGGTTACGTAGCTTCGTTGTTGCTGTTAGGTGGATTCTGTTGTACACTTGTTTTAAAGACAACATGAACAGTCAGAGTAGACATACAATAGATATAGCAAAGGGTTGCTTATAAGCTGATAAGATAGACAATTTTTTTTCTTCTTTCGGTTGTCACTTGGCACTTCGTCTTCATATTGAATCCGCAGATAAAATGGTGCAATCATTTATGGCTGGAAATGGTTTGAACACGAAGTTAACATGATTGCAGGTGTCATAACCAAGGATTTCTAATTAATTATTGCACCAATAGGAATGTGAAGACCTGGCATCGATGCTTAGTGAATTTCTCATCAAATAAATACTGGCACGAAAAGGTTTGAGATTTTTTACTTCAATTTTTTTTACACTTATCATATATAAGTGTATTTGTGTTCACCCCATTTGGAGCCATAAACATCGTTTATATTATATTATTTTACTATTGTATCTAGTAATGAATTGTTGTCCTGTATTTATCTAACAAATGTATGTTCCTCCAATCATTTGATTCAAAAACAACCAACACCAACTCAAGTAGAATGCAGTCAGGGAAACCTCATAAATTGCTCTCAATTGAAGGGAAAAAACAGGAAACTTTTCAGTCTTCTAACAAAATGTGTGAACTTTGAAAATATCTGCTTTTCTTTCAAAACGTTTGGAATTCGACTAAGGTTATGTTTTTAACTCCACAAAAATAGTATGTAAAATAGTTTAAAACTCTCTCTTTAATTTTGTTAAATATATAAACAATTATTTCAAATCATACCACATTAAAATGATGCATTTCTTATTATTTCCTGAAAATGATGATAGTATAGTCAATATTCTAAACAGTGGTTATGAATCAGAAGATTTAAGTAAAAGTTTTGGTATTTCAATTTTACTTAGAAGCTGTGAACTAATGGATTGTTCCCACCTCAAAGTTTGAAAATAAAAAATTGGGCAAAGAGCAGTTTACTTAAAAAAAAAAAAAAATTAATCGTATTACAAAGATTTCAAAGTAAGGAGAAAAAGTTCTTTATTGACTTCAAGTCAAAAACTGAAAAAACTTAAACAAATAAAAACGCAGTTATTGTGTAAATCTAATGAATAAATTGATGGAAAAAATTAAAAAGCCTAAAATAAGGGATCAAATGCAAATATTGACTACAGTTCCCGAGTCATTTATTTACTCTCTTTTCTTTGGCACAACAGAGAACTTGGAGAACAAATCTATTGAATAAAGAAAGCCTTTTATGCAAAGATTTAAAAAGAAAAAAAAATCCTGACACTAGGTGAAATTATTTAGAAAGTTCGAGATTTTTTTTATGATGATCTGAATAGAGAACCCTGATCTTTATACTAATGTCATGAAAGATAGCCTAAAATTCGTCAATAGCACTTAATTTCAAAAAAGTTTTTGATGTGGGTGCCCCCTTCCATAGCGTAACTACCAAAAATAGACAAAAAATGTGTTTTATTGACGTCCATTTGAAAATGTTTCAATGAATTGAGGGAATCTCGAACTACTCGCCTCTTCTCTAACCGTGACCAAACAGAGCCTAAAATTGCGTTTTTACAAGATCAGTTTTTAAAAATGCTTAGATGAGAGCCACCTGACTTGACAGACTGTTTGTGCCGTTAGAGCATCCCTCTAGCAACACCAAAGATAACTAAAAATCGCATTCTTCAGGGTTTAAGTTTGCGTTTTTTATACATCAATATCAGAGAACACTGGAAATAGCTCTGACTCTCTAACATTGTTAAACTTAGCTTTAATATAACTTCAGTTTTAAAAAATCATTAAGAGAGACCTCTTTCTCTCTAGTTAACGTTACCAAAAATTGCCTAAAATGGCGTCAATTTTAAATGTTTCTCCTAGAGCGGAATCTGAACCCAAGTCTCAACACCACGAAACCTAAAATGAAAGAAACTACATTTTTAAGACTTAATTTTCAAAACTAATTTCGGGGAATATCCCCAATATCTCACAGTTACTCTGATATCGCCAAAGGAATGCTTATGCCTCTTGTTACCTTATCTAACCTTCACAGCAATAAATTATTAAAAAAGAATTTCTTTGAAATTAACTGATCTTGTAAATTGTAAATTCAACTTATTTCAGTTTTTTTTTTTTTTTCAATTATAACTTGATTTATAATCTTTAAGGGTGACAGGTATGGGTATAATTTCAAGTCCTTGTTGCTCCTGAGAAAATTAGAAGGTCCGACTTTGTTATTGTCCTTCCACAGTAAAATCCAACATCTGTATGTAATAAATTGGATAGTTGCCAGTAAATAAGCACAACACTGTGCACAATGTTTGGAATCGGACTGGTCAAGGAACTATTTGAACGTAGTGTATTTTTCAAAATATATTTGTTTTCAAATAAAAATATTGAAAATGTTGCATTTTTTATTTCAAACAATGTTGTTCTCATTTACTTTAAAAATGGTTCACTCATTTAATGGTCCCATTCTAGGCACTTGATTATCACTGACACAACTTTTCAGAAGGAAAAAATGCTCAGTTTTTAAAAGAAGTTAATATATAAAGAAAAAAAACATCAAGAATACGTTTTTCTACTGTATAAGTCATTTTACAACAATCTGTTTGGGCAAAATTATAAGTTAAACTGTTCCGAAAAATTGCTTAACATCCCCTACCCTTTCCAGTTTTACGCCCCATCTCAAAGGGGCTTTGAAACAATTTTCAATCACAAAGGGGGCGGCAGCTGTAAAAAGGTTGAGATCACTGCTTTAGAACATCTTCTAAAATAGTCGCGTAATATTCAATCGAAGAAATGCCTGCTTCATCACTGTTCTTTATGTCCCAGTAAACTTGACCTTACAAAGACGTTCTTTTAAGGTTTCTTAATGTGTCAGAAATAAATAAAAACAGTTTCTTATAAATTGTTGCTATAAACTGGTGGAGTAGTCCTTGAAACTTCAATAATATCAGTAAAAGGTTGTTAGTATTTTTACTTTTGAGTTTTTCTGGTTCACTAAGTTTTTACGTCCTATTTTTCTGCGAAACTTTATTTCTTAGCTTTAAAAAAAAAAAAAAAAAATGTTAATACTTGTATGTAAATGAAAACAGATATGTGTAGAAGCTGCAAGTTTAACTTCATATAATATTTTTCTGACTTTATAAAAAAAGTTTTGTTCTTCATGCTGCTGATAGTCTCCCAAAAAATATTAAAAATTTATTTCTCAAGGCATTTCAGATTTAAAATTTATTTTTACCTTTGACATTTTTCTAGTAACTATGAAAAAACTGTTTTAATAAGGTACCTTTTACTTTTTTTAATTTCTCGATACATATATTTATTTACAAGAGTGTGCATTAAAAATAAATAATGATATAAAAATAATTGAAGTTCTTTTCATTGATTCTACCAAGTAATTTATCAACAGAGCTTATTTGCTCAGCATTTAAATGTAAACAACTTTTGATAGCGTACTTGAAAATGGTAACCCAGGAGATTAATATTTTTCGTCATTACAAGGATTTTTTGTTCTTTCTTTATTTATCAAGTTCTTGCAATGTACTCTATGCACGCTGTTTCTCTGCTTTACTCTTTACTAATGAGCTTGTTCAGTCTTTTTAACTCGATGTTTTCACATTCCAGGAGTCACTGAGAGGTTGAGTTAAACCCTGCTGAAAGGTTTGTTTCAAAAACAAATTCCTATATACATATATTTAGATACATAATGATCAGAGGATGTTTGAATGCTTCAGTTTAAACTAGAAAACGGTGATTTAAAAAAAAAGTTAGTTAAAATTTCAGTAAAATAGTTCGTAAAACATCTTGTTTTTTAGTTTTCTTTCCCGTTAACTATGGGAAGGAGGAATGAAGATAAAAAGGTAGCTTCATGCTTTGTGAAGTGAAAAAAAAAAGTCACAAATAAATACAACGTTAAGTTAATGTCTAGAAGTTAAAAATTGGGAAGTAGGGTTTTGAGACGTTGAAACTGTGTGTTGGTCGGTCAGTCTGTCCCCGCCCCATAACTTTTCAGAGTAGTCGATTCGAACAAACTTTTTTGTGCGAAGATCTCGGGCAGGAAACTTCATTCCCATACTTCACTTTTTGATTTTAAGAATTTTTCGTTCAATTTTGAACTGTTAAAAAAGTTTGCACCTATGGAGAAATTTAAGACGCATGTAGATATTAAATTTTTCCATAGGTAATGAAATTAACGTAAGCACCTTACCTTACTGAATTGAACTTAAAGCGGATTTGCTTCAAACAAACGTTTTTAGAAAAATCTCTTGATAAGAGACTCTTTTAAGCTATCTATTTAAAAAAAAAATAAATAATGCAAAACACATATTTTTATAATTGGATTATAGCATTAAAATTTCCACCGATTTAAAAAAAAAAAAAAAAAGATGTGCCCCTTTCATTCTCGGGCTGCGATATGCTAGTGCATTTCTCGTATCTGTTATTTTGTTTAATATTTCTATGAAAATGGGGGTAAACTTTTCAAGTCTTACAAAGAATGTAATTTCCAGCTTTTAAAATAAAATGCTCATATGGTTTTGAAATTTTCTTTTTTTACTGTTTTAAGTTACTTTTAATTGATTCACAAAAGAACGCATAATTAGTTCACAATCTACTACTCAGTGCGTAATACTATCCATCCCAAAAGAGATGGTCTGATCCATTCCAGACACGTTCATGTGAAATGCAAATATTCCACCGATATTAAAAGCACATCATCAGAGCCATATAACCCCATCTCCCAAATTATTTTGGATTGTTGGAAAAGAATACCCGTGCCGAGGATAAATCGAAATTTGAGCTCTTTTCTGAGCTTGAAATTGATGATGGGGCTACTCTTCTACGTGCTGTGATTGATTAGAGAAAGTTTACGTGATAATTCATCATCTTCAAAGCCTTGTTGTGAAGAGTATTCATTATGCGTGATGGGAAAGCATGTTTCCTAGACGGCAAGTGGACGTGGTATTCGTTCCGCGTGGAAATTTATCACTTAGTTTTGAAATAAGAAGGTAAAATGTTGCATCTGTTGTTTGCGTTTCTCGTTTCATTTTTGTAAAGAGAGATCTTCATATTTTCCCCTTGAAAATTCTGAATGTCTTCAATCACTTTAATATGTCTTTCATTTTAACTGCATTGTTACTGTAATTGTGCTTTTTAAAATGCTTCAGTTTATTTTAAAGGATTTATTTTGAGTTTTAATGTTTTTGCTCTGCAAAAAATAAAGTGCTGTTTTTACGGTATAATATTGGCAGAAGGAGGTTCCACTTTAAAACTATAATACGCACAGTAATAAACTGTATAATGAGCAACTTTACCGTTTATTACTATAAAGCAGCAATTTTACAGTTTATTAGTGTAAAATGAGCAATTTTAGTTTCTTACTGTAAAACTAGCAATTTTCAGTTTGTTACTATAAAATTAGCTGTATTAAACTGTAAAAAAAAAATTCTATTTTACACAGTGTGGACACGGTCTGTAGCGTACAGGAAAGCCTTCTAGCTACCTTGCGGGCATTAACACGTTGATCATTGTAAAAAAATGGGTACTGTTACCAGTGTTTATAGGTGTAACGTTACACAGCTTTTGGAGCAAGCTTTAAGATATATTTAATTGTTGGTGGAAAGTTTAACGATAGCCATTGTAAAGTTACGCTTAAAGTTAACACTAGTGCCTTGAAAATCTGGGATAATAGTCGAAGTACATATGTTAAGGCAAGCATCGCTTCAGAGCTCTTGAATGCTGATAGACGTACTAAAATGTGCCTTAACGGCCGAGTGGTAAAATACGCTTACTTTGATTGCTCTCTGTAAGCGGTAAGGTCACTGTTAAAGGTTCGATTTTATCTAGTATATTATTTCATATCTTTGTGTTGTGCAAATGTCTTGTGTGTAATTTAAAGAACTTACGAATGTGTAGAAAGTTCATTAAAAACCTTTCATGTGAAACAGAATTGGTGTCCAGGATAGTGACTGCAAAAATGTCACATACCTCAGCATTGAACTTCAAAACTCTCATAAGACTACCAGGCAAATAAAGACTACGAAATATTCTAGAACTACAACCAAATTTTGCTAATCAACTGTTGCTATATAGAAGATTAAAATTATTTCTTTTTACTTTTTAAAGTTACTCATTCCTAGGTCAGGAGAGTGGCACGGAAACCTAGGGAAAATTTTGCTTGCTCAAACTATAACTTAAAATAATATACATTTGCATCTTTAAGAATGCACGCTTTAATATAGTAAATTTAGTTTGAGGATTGTTGGTATATTTTTTAATAATTTAAACGCGTTTGAAAAAAAAATAGTCAAACAAAATTTTGGGAAAGAAGGATATGAGTTATTGTTTTCATATGAATGAAAATGTCGGGAAAATATTTCTAAAATATAAACTTTGTGGGGCAAGCAAAAATGTTATGTTATTCTTAACAAATACGAAATTGGTAAGATTTTTGGAGAACCACGCACTTTTATTTCATAAGATTATTTGACACTAATGTACTCCTATAAAATATATTTTTCTTATTAATAAATCACAAAGATTAAAGCAATATAATTATCATTTTTTTTTTTACTTTGCGAGGAATTTTATTTATTTATTTATTTATTTTATTTTATTTTTTTTTTTTGAAATAAACAAAAACTATACATTAACAGACTTACTCTGTTGTCTCAGAGACCACATGAATTCTTTGTTTTCTTGAATTGATTTCTGTAATTTTCATTAAGAAATGCAAATTTAATTAAAACATCTTTTCAAATACATTTGCTTTTACCAAAAAGTTTGTTGACCGATTTAAAAAAAAAAGTACATGGTCTTATTAGGTCCATGAAGCGTCCGTTGTAAAATTTGCTAATTTCATCAGAGCAATAAGTTTTTTTAATAATCTCTTTAAATTAAGCTTAAATAAGTTAAAATATCATCTCTTTCAATCTCAAATTAAATAATGTTGGTAGAATAAATTGAGAACAATTCTGAAATTTAACAATAGAGAATTTTTCTCCGGAGACCTAGAGAATTGGTGAAGAATCTCTTTTGTTCTAGAAACTTTTATTATGAGATCAGTAACGCTCGAATAAATTTTCCTTAGCTGCATGAAAAGATAGATTTTAGTAGTAAAGATAGATTTTAGTAGTTTAGAAGAATTTGCAACTTTTGAAGTTTTAAGTTTTCCCTAAGGGTATCAACACTAAAATATATTTGTTGCTTTCTACATGCTCTTGTTAGATTTTCAAGTTATGAATTACTAAAATAATCTTTTTTATGAAATTTTCCTACTTTTAAGACTGCTCGAAAAGTTAGTTGGGATCTTATAGAATACTGAGGTTTAGCTTCCGTTGAGTGCTACTGTTTAGCAATAACATTAATTAAGTACTTCTTAATTCCCTCATAAGGTTTTGTATCAGTTTCAATCAATTGTTTTCTTCAGTTCTTTTTAGTTCGTTCGCTCCATTCGTTCAGTACGGCTTTTTTTTTTCTTTTTAAATAAATCCTTGTCGTTTTCTGCTTTTAAGAAATTTATCAAAAATGAGTTAATTAACAAATAAGCAGCTGCATTAACTTTTGACGTGTGCATCTTATATTATTAAAAACGGAGCGTATGTATGCATCTATCTATTTATGTCTTCTTTACTTCTCCCCAATGGCTGTAAACTGACCATCGATTCAGATATCGATTCTTCTTCAGAATCAACATGTTCCCCAAACCGCCGTGAGGCGGGTTGCACCATCCGCATTAGTAGTTAGTTGTAGTGTAAAAGGGCACTAATCGTAATGCATACGGACATAGTAAGCTGTTTTTGTGCAGTGTTCAATGGTAACAGGTTTTCTGTTTTTGTATGTTAGGGAAGTTCTGTGTCTTACGTTACTCTTACCTGTTGGTTTTGCGCTATTCTATGTATTTAATGTGAGCTAACCGATAGACACAACAAAATTCCAAAAAAAAAAAAAAAAACAGAAACTCAACCAAGTAGCTACGACGTGGTGATGGAAATTCTGTGATTAAGAATGCAGATTTTTACATTATTTATCGCAATCAATACATTTCTAGGGACTCATTATATCCTTTTGTGGTTGTCATATTCTTGAAAATTATGATTATTCTTTTTTTTATATATTAAACTTCGTTTCTTGCCAGTTAAGTTCTTTTTCGATCTCTTTCTCAACATCACAGCACTGCACAAATAACTTTTCATAACGTTTCTAAGTAGAATAAAATCATATAAATACTTTTGACCAAACATAAATAATCATAACTAATTATTTTTATTAGTTCTTTAAAACATGACTACAATCTTTAAAAGGTACACAATTTCTTAAATGAAATATTTTATTCTTCAAATTAACATTTCGACGCATACATTATTTTAAATATTATGCAATACAATCTAGAATAATTGTTTTGATACGGTAACTATTAGTAACTCTTAATATGAATTTAAAATCAATTCATCGACTCAAAATCGTTAATCTGAAGTGTACGAAAATAATGTTTTTGTGAAACCGCTTGAAAACTGGCATATGAGTATTAAAATGCAGAATAGAAAATTAGAAAGTATAATATATGAAAAAAAAAAAACAGAAAACAGATTTCTTTGCTTGATAAGTTTCCTGAATAATTTTGTGAAAACTAAAAAAAGAAAAAGTTTCGTCATATGTACGGTAAATGAACAGAAGAATAAATTCATTTACAAATGAATTCATTTGCAATTACCTTAAACATAAGTTTCTAACCTTAAAATTCATTTTTGATTGATCGTTCATGTTATTTTACATTTTGAATCAGATTTACTGTTAAATTTAAATGTTAAATGGCTCACTATCAGAGAAATAACTTATTTCAAAATTTAATTTTTCCATATTCATGACAACATACGACTGATCCAAGTCTGGGTTTCACTACGGGGAAAGGAGGAAAAAGAGGAGGGGGGGGGAGGGCGCATTGTTTCATTGTTTTCGCAGAAAAGTTTTTTTTCCCTTAAGAGTAAAATATTCCATTAGCTAAGGCCAAATTTATTATATGTTTATAAACAACAAAATAGTATCTTTAAAAAGAACCGCAGACACTTTTAAATTAAAAAATGCAGTACAAAAAGCAGAAATCGGGGATTTTTTTTTTTTTTTTTTTCAGCGTTTTAAAATAACAATCCTGCTTGTTTGTTTTGGAATTCAAAAAACGTACATTGCGTTTCGTAATTTGTCCCCGAAGGATTACTTAGCAATTATTATTTTTAAAAAGCTTCTTACATCACTTGTTTTTAATGGACAATAAATACCATAATAATTGCTTTGACTAGTAATGCTTGGTTCAGGGGGAGAAAATCTATTACTACTCATTTTTTTCCGTTTTATTTCGTTATTCTCCATTTTTTGTTCGATTGATTTATTTTGCAATGTATCGTAATACAATTTTTTAATTTCAACTTTTCGTAATATGCTTTACGTTTATTAGCAAAATGTTCCATAGACAGCTTTTTCAGGAAAAAATTATAAAAAAAGTCTTATTCTGCTTTGGAGATGTTGTAGATCAAGAATTTGACACACGTTATGTTTTATTGACAAGGCATAGTTCGTGCTTTATTATTTTTTATGATTTTTTTGTAAACTAATTAACATTACTATAATTGACTTCAAGTTTTGAAGTTAGCTGTTTTTTTTTGTGAATAATAGGACCAAAAAAGACGAATATTTTTGTTTAATTTAGGTTTATAATTTTGGTTTAATATTGCAACCATAATTTAGATAAATTTTAAAATAGTGTGTTTTTATGTTCTAAATTAAGCAAATAAACTGATTGTTTGTAATAAAAAGTCTTAGATTCCGTTCGCTTTTTACTATGACAAGTTTCTACCCGGTAGTGTAACAACCAACATCAGGTGAAAAGTTTTCTCACAGCTCTTTTCCTAGAATTCAATTCATATCTTTTTTTGTAATCTAGTACCTACGATTATTTTCAAATTGAAACATCTGGATTATTACTAAACGAACAAATATGTTCTTAAAATAATCAACTTTTCAAAAAGGTGTGACCATTTGTTTAAAAACTTACAATCAGCCGCAGTCTCCCACTATTTTTTTGCTGTGAAATTAATTTTATTTCTGACCCTAACTCCGAAGTACGATCTGGCATTTCATTGCAAATGTGTACCTTAAAATGCTGCTCTTTGTGAAGTCTATGAATTTCTCGTAATGTGCATTAAATTGTAAAATGTTCATTTGGTTTTTCAGTTTATCTTAGCTCCTGAAATACTTCTTTAGTTTTGTAAAAGCACAACTACAAGAGGCCAAAATTTTACTTTTTTCATCTTTTTAAATGTCAGACAGAATTTGGAACATATGACATCATTAAAAGTAAAAGCCTGAGACTGCCTGCGGCGACATATGTTATTATAGCGTGTCAGAAGAAATTTCCTGCTTAAATTGTTGGTTAAGAAATTAATGAAATGACTTCAAATAAACTTGTAGAAGTGAGTGAAAATATTTAAGTCTTGAACTGTACTACATTAAAGCGCGAAGCCTCTTAAGTACTACGCTTTTCCCTCGGGCCATTAAATTTTTGAATAAATCTTTTTTGTACATTCAGCTTAATGGTTTTTCTTAAATTAGTTTTTGGGGTTTTTAGTACTTGAATTCGTAGAAAGTATTAATATTTTCTTGCAGGTTTTTTGTTTTAAAAGCGAGAATCACGTAAGTTTCTTGGGAAATTAAGAAAGGAGAAAATAGTACTCAAAACCAGTACTGTAATTGTTGCAAGTATAATCTTGTAAAAACTAAAAAGATGCAGTCTGTTTTGTTTTAGCTTCATAATATTGAATTTTAAATGGGGTTTTTGCTTTTTTGTAATTTTTAAATTAATTTCAAATTACTTTTACCAAGACTTTTTTTTTTTTGCAATAAAATGCATTTTTAATCTAAGCAATCTCATGACTTTTCAGTCTCGTGTTACTTTTGTCCAGCATTATTTGATACGTCAACTTTATTTGATATTTTACCAGGATATAAACTTCCTAGTTGAGCTAAAAGCTTAACCCATTTATGCCCATTAGCCAAAAAACGGGACGCTTGTTAGCTACTGCATACAAAAACCTGTAATGGGTATATCATTTTACTAAAGCTGTTTTTCACAAGTTAAATAGTCTTCTTCTTGAGAAAACCAGTTAGAGCCACTATTTGGACAACATAGTTTATTTATTGAAAAATATTTTCAGACAAATCGGTCAAGCAACGATCCAGCATGGTAGCCACAGAAAGTAAGTTTTTTTTTGCGGACTTATTTTTAATAAAATTAAGCTATTTTAAAATGACTTGCTTGATATTGATCACAGATGCCTTTTGTAATGTTACTTTGCAAAAGTAAAGTCAAGTAAGGTATTATTTTGCTCACAAAAAATATATCGAATGCCAGAACAGTAAGAGTTTAAGGCCAAGTGTCAACATGTTCATGGATATCTTCAATAAAAGGATAAATTGCAATTTAGAAATGAAACTCATATTCTAACATTTCAGAAACTATATATGTGCACTTGTGCACTGCGAAAAAAACACCATTGTTTTTACGTTATAATACTAGCAGCAGAGATTCCAGTTAAAAACTGAAGTGCACAGCTATATATTACTGCTAATTTTACATTTTTTTCTGTGCATTTTACAGTTTTAAAGTTAAACCTCTGCTGCCAATATTAAACTGTAAAAACAAGTTAATATTTTTCAGTGAGTGTTATATAAAGTTTTAAATGCCTTGTTTACCCTCAAGAACCTAGAGAGTCCGGAAGTTAAGGAGAAGGCTTGGTAAGGGGAAATGACGGTAGGGGAAAAGTGTTTTTCATTATTTCATTAATAATTTCCCTTTTACTTGAGTCATTCCGTGAAATTAATGAAGACGTAAATGTTGCATGTCTAATAGTTTGTATTTCATGTATTTCAGAATAATTAGAACGGTTACTTGAAGTAGTTTCAAAATACTAATATGGACTTAGCTCTAAGAATTGCTGAGCATCAAAAATTGAAAGATTACGGATTATCGGTAGAGACCTCTTGTAATTGTTTTGAGAAGCGCTAATTAATTATTAAGTTGTTTAACTTGGTAAACTTGATTTGACTCGAAACGACGCTACCGGCACAGTGTAAAAAAATAGATGTTGTTTTTGCAGTATAATACAGCTAATTTTATTATAACAAACTGTAAAAATTGCTAATTTAACAGTAAAAAAAAAGTAAAATTGCTCATTTTACACTAATAAAATATAAAATTACTGCTTTAGAGTAATGAAATGTAAAATTGTTAATTTTACAATTTATTACTGTGCATTTAGTTTTAAACTGGAACCTCTGCTGCCAGTATTACGCTGTTGCTTTCACAGTATAATACAGATAATTTTGTAGTAATAAACTAAAATGTCCCATACCGATTTGGAATTTCTCACCAACAAAATTTCGTTCATTACCCTTTTAAACCGCTGTCTTCTAATGAAATGTATGGGTGTCATGTGCGAGACAAAATGGCTGCTTTTTTGTGGAATGGCCCTTTAACATTTTACTTATTATTAATTTTCAACCATTTTGGCATACCCTTAACTATTATTCAAACTAAACCGACTTGTATCTCTTTTTGTATGAAGAGTACGTCAGAGTATAAACATAAAGCTCATCTCATTAAAAACAAACCAAATTAGTTTTACCACAAGAAGTACAGAAAATAAAATCAAAAGAACAACTTAAGTTAACTGGAATTCTCGTTACACAAGCGCAACTCATTTCTCAAACCTTTTTCAAGTATTTAATTAAAATGTGAGTTTTTCTTAGCCCTTGCGCACAAAGAAAAGTTAATTATTTAAATTAAAGTTGTCTTGCTTGAGTATTTTGTCATTATTTGCTACTCAAGTCCGCTGAAATGAAAAATAAAATAAAATCTTTAATCTCATATTAAGTCAAATTGGTAATGTGTTCATTATAAAAAATAAACTCATAAGCATGATAATTCTTATAATTGACTGAGGAGTGAATTTATATTCTGAAAAAAACTTTTAATAGGACTTGTCCATCATCAATTTATTTACTTTGAACTATAACTTATCGTCTAAGAGCTAGTAACATTTTCGAGAAAGAATTTTAAGACGTCTGGCTCTTTAATATATATTTCCTTATGTTCTTATGAACAGCGTGCGAGCTTTTTTTACTGTGCATCACATTTTTACAAGAAAAATTTGATTTTTTAATCATTTTAGGGCAATAAGAAACTTAATCCTTTCGTAAAAATGTCATGTAATATATCAATGGAAAGCTCTATTTTTTTGACACAGGGCCGTCGTTTCAAGTTTTTTCAGATGAGAAGGGGGCAAAGGGTACAAACATAATACAATTTCATCGGAAAACATAAGGAACCATTCCCACTTATATGTAAATACATTGATTTCTCAAATCCAGGGGGTTGGCAATTGACCCCCCCCCCCCTGCCCCCCCCCCCCCCCTCCTAAATGACGGGCCGGCTTTTACACAAAATTTCTTCAAAATCAGAAATGGTGAGGTTCACATTTATTTTTCTTTGATGGACTTGAAGTGGAATTAATTGAAAATTCACTATTTTTACCAGTAAAAGTGTGATGCGCAGTAAAAAACGCAACCTCTACGGGAAGCCAAACAGCCCGCATGCTGCTCGGAAGAGCATGGGGAAAGATATATTAAAGAGCCAGACGTCTTATTATTTTTATTTATTTTTTTATTTTTTTTTCCAACTATTATCATAAAAATAGCAGTACATACTACGTTATTTGTACAGCACATGTTAACTAAAGTCTTATTCAGAGCATAAATATTTGTTATTTTTTAATTTATGTATTTACTTTTTAAAAGCCGTGATCTCTGACCAGAGCTTCAATTGACGGTAATCATTTTTGTCACTAGAAAATATTGAAATATGAGACTCTCTCTCTCTCTCGCTTCTATCGTTGTAGAAAAAATTCTTTTATTTCCTTAGCCAATTCCAATTATTGGAAGATCAGCACATTCTGTGGTAATGCGAAATCATTGGGAATAGGCTGGTAGCACAAAGCCTTACTTTATTTCCCCCTTTCTTCTCTTTTTTTCTTCTTTTTCTTTTTTCCTTTGCGATGCTTTTCTTTCAATTAATCAGTGCTTGGTATTTTCTCAGCATTTTAATCACCTCTTGATATAGCGATAAGCAATCAAGGCGGTACATCCCCAAAAATATAAATGTACATTAATGCTATTTAAAAGCTTACTTAATTTCAATTTTAATCTCAATTATATCGGTGAATGTAACTTGAAAAAATGTAAATAATAGGAGAACGTTCTTTACTGAAAATCTGCGATACGACTCATAGCAACATGCAATGCTTATTTTATTAATTATAATTATTTTTTTTTCATTTATTTTCTTTACAACTTGGAAAGATTATCGGGTATGAGGATCATAGGAGTAAAGTCGATACACTGCCTTCATACCTAAAAAGAAGGAGGAAAATTATAAAAAAAAACATATACCTTTTAAT